>OX393584.1:2299965-2899965 GCA_947652605.1 Elmis aenea
AAACAATTTTAATTATTGATTTGTATATCACAGGAACAGTTTATCCATCGCCTCTTTACATGAATACAATTGTTTTGCATATATCTTTCAATGAGCTGGTTTTAATTTTTTAATAATTTCCTAAAAATACCGTGCTTTAGTTAATACATATGTTCCTTGAGCGACTATTTCGAAACAATTTTAAATATTGATTTGTATATCACAGAAACAGTTTATCCATCGTCTCTTTACATGAATACAATTGTATTGCATATGTCTTTCAATGAGCTGGTTTTAATTTTTAATAATTTCCTAAAAATACCGTGCTTTAGTTAATACATATGTTCCTTGAGCGACTATTTCGAAACAATTTTAATTATTGATTTGTATATCACAGGACAAGTTTATCCTTCGCATCTTTACATGAATACAATTGTTTTGCATATGTCTTTCAATGAGCTGGTTTTAATTTTTAATAATTTCCTAAAAATACCGTGCTTTAGTTAATACATATGTTCCTTGAGCGACTATTTTGAAACAATTTTAATTATTGATTTGTATATCACAGGAACAGTTTATCCATCGCCTCTTTATATGAATACAATTGTTTTGCATATATCTTTCAATGAGCTAGTTTTTAATTTTTAATAATTTCCTAAAAATACCGTGCTTTAGTTAATACATATGTTCCTTGAGCGACTATTTCGAAACAATTTTAATTATTGATTTGTATATCACAGAAACAGTTTATCCATCGCCTCTTTACATGAATACAATTGTTTTGCATATGTCTTTCAATGAGCTGGTTTTAATTTTTAATGATTTCCAAAAAAATACCGTGCTTTAGTTCATACATATGTTCCTTGAGCGACTATTTCGAAACAATTTTAATTATTGATTTGTATATCACAGAAACAGTTTATCCATCGCCTCTTTACATGAATACAATTGTTTTGCATATGTCTTTCAATGAGCTGGTTTTAATTTTTAATAATGTCTTAAAAATACCGTGCTTTAGTTAATACATATGTTCCTTGAGCGACTATTTCGAAACAATTTTAATTATTGATTTGTATATCACAGGAACAGTTTATCCATCGCCTCTTTACATGAATACAATTGTTTTGCATATATCTTTCAATGAGCTGGTTTTAATTTTTAATAATTTCCTAAAAATACCGTGCTTTAGTTAATACATATGTTCCTTGAGCGACTATTTTTAAACAATTTTAATTATTGATTTGTATATCACAGGACAAGTTTATCCTTCGCATTTTTACATGAATACAATGGTTTTGCATATGTCTTTCAATGAGCTGGTTTTAATTTTTAATAATTTCCTAAAAATACCGTGCTTTAGTTAATACATATGTTCCTTGAGCGACTATTTCTAAACAATTTTAATTATTGATTTGTATATCACAGGAACAGTTTATCCATCGCCTCTTTACATGAATACAATTGTTTTGCATATGTCTTTCAATGAGCTGGTTTTAATTTTTAATAATTTCTTAAAAATACCGTGCTTTAGTTAATACATATGTTTCTTGAGCGACTATTTCTAAACAATTTTAATTATTGATTTGTATATCACAGGAACAGTTTATCCATCGCCTCTTTACATGAATACAATTGTTTTGCATATGTCTTTCAATGAGCTGGTTTTAATTTTTAATAATTTCCTAAAAATACCGTGCTTTAGTTAATACATATGTTCCTTAAGCGACTATTTCGAAACAATTTTAATTATAGATTTGTATATCACAGGAACAGTTTATCCATCGCCTCTTTACATGAATACAATTGTTTTGCATATGTCTTTCAATGAGCTGGTTTTAATTTTTAATAATTTTCTAAAAATACCGTGCTTTAGTTAATACATATGTTCCTTGAGCGACTATTTCGAAACAATTTTAATTATTGATTTGTATATTACAGGAACAGTTTATCTATCGCCTCTTTACATGTATACAATTGTTTTGCATATGTCTTTCAAAGAGCTGGTTTTAATTTTTAATAATTTCCTAAAAATACCGTGCTTTAGTTAATACATATGTTCCTTGAGCGACTATTTCGAAACAATTTTAATTATTGATTTGTATATCACAGGAACAGTTTATCCATCGCCTCTTTACATGAATACAATTGTTTTGCATATGTCTTTCAATGAGCTGGTTTTAATTTTTAATAATTTCCTAAAAATACCGTGCTTTAGTTAATACATATGTTCCTTAAGCGACTATTTCGAAACAATTTCAATTATTGATTTGTATATCACAGAAACAGTTTATCCATCGCCTCTTTACATGAATACAATTGTTTTGCATATGTCTTTCAATGAGCTGGTTTTAATTTTTAATAATTTCCTAAAAATACCGTGCTTTAGTTAATACATATGTTCCTTGAGCGACTATTTCTAAACAATTTTAATTATTGATTTGTATATCACAGGAACAGTTTATCCATCGCTTCTTTACATGAATACAATTGTTTTGCATATGTCTTTCAATGAGCTGGTTTTAATTTTTAATAATTTCCTAAAATAACCGTGCTTTAGTTAATACATATATTCCTTGAGCGACTATTTCTGAACAATTTTAATTATTGATTTGTATATCACAGGAACAGTTTATCCATCGCCTCTTTACATGAATACAATTGTTTTGCATATGTCTTTCAAAGAGCTGGTTTTAATTTTTAATAATTTCCTAAAAATACCGTGCTTTAGTTAATACATATGTTCCTTAAGCGACTATTTCGAAACAATTTCAATTATTGATTTGTATATCACTGGAACAGTTTATCCATCGCCTCTTTACATGAATACAATTGTTTTGCATATGTCTTTCAATGAGCTGGTTTTAATTTTTAATGATTTCCAAAAAATACCGTGCTTTAGTTCATACATATGTTCCTTGAGCGACTATTTCGAAACAATTTTAATTATTGATTTGTATATCACAGAAACAGTTTATCCATCGCCTCTTTACATGAATACAATTGTTTTGCATATGTCTTTCAATGAGCTGGTTTTAATTTTTAATAATTTCCTAAAAATACCGTGCTTTAGTTAATACATATGTTCCTTGAGCGACTATTTCTAAACAATTTTAATTATTGATTTGTATATCACAGGAACAGTTTATCCATCGCCTCTTTACATGAATACAATTGTTTTGCATATGTCTTTCAATGAGCTGGTTTTAATTTTTAATAATTTCCTAAAAATACAGTGCTTTAGTTAATACATATGTTCCTTGAGCGACTATTTCTAAACAATTTTAATTATTGATTTGTATATGACAGGAACAGTTTATCCATCGCCTTTTTACATGAATACAATTGTTTTGCATATGTCTTTCAATGAGCTGGTTTTAATTTTTAATAATGTCTTAAAAATACCGTGCTTTAGTTAATACATATGTTCCTTGAGCGACTATTTCTAAACAATTTTAATTATTGATTTGTATATCACAGGAACAGTTTATCCATCGCCTCTTTACATGAATACAATTGTTTTGCATATGTCTTTCAATGAGCTGGTTTTAATTTTTAATTATTTCCTAAAAATACCGTGCTTTAGTTAATACATATATTCCTTGAGCGACTATTTCTGAACAATTTTAATTATTGATTTGTATATCACAGGAACAGTTTATCCATCGCCTCTTTACATGAATACAATTGTTTTGCATATGTCTTTCAAAGAGCTGGTTTTAATTTTTAATAATTTCCTAAAAATACCGTGCTTTAGTTAATACATATGTTCCTTAAGCGACTATTTCGTAACAATTTCAATTATTGATTTGTATATCACTGGAACAGTTTATCCTTTGCCTCTTTACATGAATACAATTGTTTTGCATATGTCTTTCAATGAGCTGGTTTTAATTTTTAATGATTTCCAAAAAATACCGTGCTTTAGTTCATACATATGTTCCTTGAGCGACTATTTCTAAACAATTTTAATTATTGATTTGTATATCACAGGAACAGTTTATCCATCGCCTCTTTACATGAATACAATTGTTTTGCATATGTCTTTCAATGAGCTGGTTTTAATTTTTAATAATTTCCTAAAAATACCGTGCTTTAGTTAATACATATGTTCCTTGAGCGACTATTTCTAAACAATTTTAATTATTGATTTGTATATCACAGGAACAGTTTATCCATCGCTTCTTTACATGAATACAATTGTTTTGCATATGTCTTTCAATGAGCTGGTTTTAATTTTTAATAATTTCCTAAAATAACCGTGCTTTAGTTAATACATATATTCCTTGAGCGACTATTTCTGAACAATTTTAATTATTGATTTGTATATCACAGGAACAGTTTATCCATCGCCTCTTTACATGAATACAATTGTTTTGCATATGTCTTTCAAAGAGCTGGTTTTAATTTTTAATAATTTCCTAAAAATACCGTGCTTTAGTTAATACATATGTTCCTTAAGCGACTATTTCGAAACAATTTCAATTATTGATTTGTATATCACTGGAACAGTTTATCCATCGCCTCTTTACATGAATACAATTGTTTTGCATATGTCTTTCAATGAGCTGGTTTTAATTTTTAATGATTTCCAAAAAATACCGTGCTTTAGTTCATACATATGTTCCTTGAGCGACTATTTCGAAACAATTTTAATTATTGATTTGTATATCACAGAAACAGTTTATCCATCGCCTCTTTACATGAATACAATTGTTTTGCATATGTCTTTCAATGAGCTGGTTTTAATTTTTAATAATTTCCTAAAAATACCGTGCTTTAGTTAATACATATGTTCCTTGAGCGACTATTTCTAATCAATTTTAATTATTGATTTCTATATCACAGGAACAGTTTATCCATCGCCTCTTTACATGAATACAATTGTTTTGCATATGTCTTTCAATGAGCTGGTTTTAATTTTTAATAATTTCCTAAAAATACAGTGCTTTAGTTAATACATATGTTCCTTGAGCGACTATTTCTAAACAATTTTAATTATTGATTTGTATATGACAGGAACAGTTTATCCATCGCCTTTTTACATGAATACAATTGTTTTGCATATGTCTTTCAATGAGCTGGTTTTAATTTTTAATAATCTCCTAAAAATACCGTGCTTTAGTTAATACATATGTTCCTTGAGCGACTATTTCTAAACAATTTTAATTATTGATTTGTATATCACAGGAACAGTTTATCCATCGCCTCTTTACATGAATACAATTGTTTTGCATATGTCTTTCAATGAGCTGGTTTTAATTTTTAATAATCTCCTAAAAATACCGTGCTTTAGTTAATACATATGTTCCTTGAGCGACTATTTCTAAACAATTTTAATTATTGATTTGTATATCACAGGAACAGTTTATCCATCGCCTCTTTACATGAATACAATTGTTTTGCATATGTCTTTCAATGAGCTGGTTTTAATTTTTAATAATTTCCTAAAAATACCGTGCTTTAGTTAATACATATGTTCCTTGAGCGACTATTTCTAAACAATTTTAATTATTGATTTGTATATCACAGGAACAGTTTATCCATCGCCTCTTAACATGAATACAATTGTTTTGCATATGTCTTTCAATGAGCTGGTTTTAATTTTTAATAATTTCCTAAAAATACCGTGCTTTAGTTAATACATATGTTCCTTGAGCGACTATTTTGAAACAATTTTAATTATTGATTTGTATATCACAGGAACAGTTTATCCATCGCCTCTTTACATGAATACAATTGTTTTGCATATGTCTTTCAATGAGCTGGTTTTAATTTTTAATAATTTCCTAAAAATACCGTGCTTTAGTTAATACATATGTTCCTTGAGCGACTATTTCGAAACAATTTTAATTATTGATTTGTATATCACAGGAACAGTTTATCCTTCGCATCTTTACATTAAAAAAATTGTTTTGCATATGTCTTTCAATGAGCTGGTTTTAATTTTTAATAATTTCCTAAAAATACCGTGCTTTAGTTAATACATATGTTCCTTGAGCGACTATTTCGAAACAATTTTAATTATTGATTTGTATATCACAGGAACAGTTTATCCATCGTCTCTTTACATGAATACAATTGTTTTGCATATGTCTTTCAATGAGCTGGTTTTAATTTTTAATAATTTCCTAACAATACCGTGCTTTAGTTAATACATATGTTCCTTGAGCGACTATTTCGAAACAATTTTAATTATTGATTTGTATATCACAGGAACAGTTTATCCATCGCCTCTTTACATGAATACAATTGTTTTGCATATGTCTTTCAATGAGCTGGTTTTAATTTTTAATAATTTCCTAAAAATACCGTGCTTTAGTTAATACATATGTTCCTTGAGCGACTATTTCTAAACAATTTTAATTATTGATTTGTATATCACAGGAACAGTTTATCCATCGCCTCTTTACATGAATACAATTGTTTTGCATATGTCTTTCAATGAGCTGGTTTTAATTTTTAATAATTTCCTAAAAATACCGTGCTTTAGTTAATACATATGTTCCTTGAGCGACTATTTCTAAACAATTTTAATTATTGATTTGTATATCACAGGAACAGTTTATCCATCGCCTCTTTACATGAATACAATTGTTTTGCATATGTCTTTCAATGAGCTGGTTTTAATTTTTAATAATTTCCTAAAAATACCGTGCTTTAGTTAATACATATGTGCCTTGAGCGACTATTTTGAAACAATTTTAATTATTGATTTGTATATCACAGGAACAGTTTATCCATCGCCTCTTTACATGAATACAATTGTTTTGCATATGTCTTTCAATGAGCTGGTTTTAATTTTTAATAATTTCCTAAAAATACAGTGCTTTAGTTAATACATATGTTCCTTGAGCGACTATTTTTAAACAATTTTAATTATTGATTTGTATATCACAGGACAAGTTTATCCTTCGCATCTTTACATGAATACAATTGTTTTGCATATGTCTTTCAATGAGCTGGTTTTAATTTTTAATAATTTCCTAAAAATACCGTGCTTTAGTTAATACATATGTTCCTTGAGCGACTATTTCTAAACAATTTTAATTATTGATTTGTATATCACAGGAACAGTTTATCCATCGCCTCTTTACATGAATACAATTGTTTTGCATATGTCTTTCAATGAGCTGGTTTTAATTTTTAATAATTTCCTAAAAATACCGTGCTTTAGTTAATAAATATGTTCCTTGAGCGACTATTTCTAAACAATTTTAATTATTGATTTGTATATCACAGGAACAGTTTATCCATCGCCTCTTTACATGAATACAATTGTTTTGCATATGTCTTTCGATGAGCTGGTTTTAATTTTTAATAATTTCCTAAAAATACCGTGCTTTAGTTAATACATATGTTCCTTAAGCGACTATTTCGAAACAATTTCAATTATTGATTTGTATATCACTGGAACAGTTTATCCATCGCCTCTTTACATGAATACAATTGTTTTGCATATGTCTTTCAATGAGCTGGTTTTAATTTTTAATGATTTCCAAAAAATACCGTGCTTTAGTTCATACATATGTTCCTTGAGCGACTATTTCGAAACAATTTTAATTATTGATTTGTATATCACAGAAACAGTTTATCCATCGCCTCTTTACATGAATACAATTGTTTTGCATATGTCTTTCAATGAGCTGGTTTTAATTTTTAATAATTTCCTAAAAATACCGTGCTTTAGTTAATACATATGTTCCTTGAGCGACTATTTCTAATCAATTTTAATTATTGATTTCTATATCACAGGAACAGTTTATCCATCGCCTCTTTACATGAATACAATTGTTTTGCATATGTCTTTCAATGAGCTGGTTTTAATTTTTAATAATTTCCTAAAAATACAGTGCTTTAGTTAATACATATGTTCCTTGAGCGACTATTTCTAAACAATTTTAATTATTGATTTGTATATGACAGGAACAGTTTATCCATCGCCTTTTTACATGAATACAATTGTTTTGCATATGTCTTTCAATGAGCTGGTTTTAATTTTTAATAATCTCCTAAAAATACCGTGCTTTAGTTAATACATATGTTCCTTGAGCGACTATTTCTAAACAATTTTAATTATTGATTTGTATATCACAGGAACAGTTTATCCATCGCCTCTTTACATGAATACAATTGTTTTGCATATGTCTTTCAATGAGCTGGTTTTAATTTTTAATAATCTCCTAAAAATACCGTGCTTTAGTTAATACATATGTTCCTTGAGCGACTATTTCTAAACAATTTTAATTATTGATTTGTATATCACAGGAACAGTTTATCCATCGCCTCTTTACATGAATACAATTGTTTTGCATATGTCTTTCAATGAGCTGGTTTTAATTTTTAATAATTTCCTAAAAATACCGTGCTTTAGTTAATACATATGTTCCTTGAGCGACTATTTCTAAACAATTTTAATTATTGATTTGTATATCACAGGAACAGTTTATCCATCGCCTCTTAACATGAATACAATTGTTTTGCATATGTCTTTCAATGAGCTGGTTTTAATTTTTAATAATTTCCTAAAAATACCGTGCTTTAGTTAATACATATGTTCCTTGAGCGACTATTTTGAAACAATTTTAATTATTGATTTGTATATCACAGGAACAGTTTATCCATCGCCTCTTTACATGAATACAATTGTTTTGCATATGTCTTTCAATGAGCTGGTTTTAATTTTTAATAATTTCCTAAAAATACCGTGCTTTAGTTAATACATATGTTCCTTGAGCGACTATTTCGAAACAATTTTAATTATTGATTTGTATATCACAGGAACAGTTTATCCTTCGCATCTTTACATGAAAAAAATTGTTTTGCATATGTCTTTCAATGAGCTGGTTTTAATTTTTAATAATTTCCTAAAAATACCGTGCTTTAGTTAATACATATGTTCCTTGAGCGACTATTTCGAAACAATTTTAATTATTGATTTGTATATCACAGGAACAGTTTATCCATCGTCTCTTTACATGAATACAATTGTTTTGCATATGTCTTTCAATGAGCTGGTTTTAATTTTTAATAATTTCCTAAAAATACCGTGCTTTAGTTAATACATATGTTCCTTGAGCGACTATTTCGAAACAATTTTAATTATTGATTTGTATATCACAGGAACAGTTTATCCATCGCCTCTTTACATGAATACAATTGTTTTGCATATGTCTTTCAATGAGCTGGTTTTAATTTTTAATAATTTCCTAAAAATACCGTGCTTTAGTTAATACATATGTTCCTTGAGCGACTATTTCTAAACAATTTTAATTATTGATTTGTATATCACAGGAACAGTTTATCCATCGCCTCTTTACATGAATACAATTGTTTTGCATATGTCTTTCAATGAGCTGGTTTTAATTTTTAATAATTTCCTAAAAATACCGTGCTTTAGTTAATACATATGTTCCTTGAGCGACTATTTCTAAACAATTTTAATTATTGATTTGTATATCACAGGAACAGTTTATCCATCGCCTCTTTACATGAATACAATTGTTTTGCATATGTCTTTCAATGAGCTGGTTTTAATTTTTAATAATTTCCTAAAAATACCGTGCTTTAGTTAATACATATGTTCCTTGAGCGACTATTTTGAAAAAATTTTAATTATTGATTTGTATATCACAGGAACAGTTTATCCATCGCCTCTTTACATGAATACAATTGTTTTGCATATGTCTTTCAATGAGCTGGTTTTAATTTTTAATAATTTCCTAAAAATACAGTGCTTTAGTTAATACATATGTTCCTTGAGCGACTATTTTTAAACAATTTTAATTATTGATTTGTATATCACAGGACAAGTTTATCCTTCGCATCTTTACATGAATACAATTGTTTTGCATATGTCTTTCAATGAGCTGGTTTTAATTTTTAATAATTTCCTAAAAATACCGTGCTTTAGTTAATACATATGTTCCTTGAGCGACTATTTCTAAACAATTTTAATTATTGATTTGTATATCACAGGAACAGTTTATCCATCGCCTCTTTACATGAATACAATTGTTTTGCATATGTCTTTCAATGAGCTGGTTTTAATTTTTAATAATTTCCTAAAAATACCGTGCTTTAGTTAATAAATATGTTCCTTGAGCGACTATTTCTAAACAATTTTAATTATTGATTTGTATATCACAGGAACAGTTTATCCATCGCCTCTTTACATGAATACAATTGTTTTGCATATGTCTTTCGATGAGCTGGTTTTAATTTTTAATAATTTCCTAAAAATACCGTGCTTTAGTTAATACATATGTTCCTTGAGCGTCTATTTCTAAACAATTTTAATTATTGATTTGTATATCACAGGAACAGTTTATCCATCGCCTCTTTACATGAATGCAATTGTTTTGCAAATGTCTTTCAATGAGCTGGTTTTAATTTTTAATAATTTCCTAAAAATACCGTGCTTTAGTTAATAAATATGTTCCTTGAGCGACTATTTCGAAACAATTTTAATTATTGATTTGTATATCACAGGAACAGTTTATCCTTCGCATCTTTACATGAAAAAAATTGTTTTGCATATGTCTTTCAATGAGCTGGTTTTAATTTTTAATAATTTCCTAAAAATACCGTGCTTTAGTTAATACATATGTTCCTTGAGCGACTATTTCGAAACAATTTTAATTATTGATTTGTATATCACAGGAACAGTTTATCCTTCGCATCTTTACATGAAAAAAATTGTTTTGCATATGTCTTTCAATGAGCTGGTTTTAATTTTTAATAATTTCCTAAAAGTACCGTGCTTTAGTTAAAACATATGTTCCTTGAGCGACTATTTCGAAACAATTTTAATTATTGATTTGTATATCACAGAAGCAGTTTATCCATCGCCTCTTTACATGAATACAATTGTTTTGCATATGTCTTTCAATGAGCTGGTTTTAATTTTTAATAATTTCCTAAAAATACCGTGCTTTAGTTAATACATATGTTCCTTAAGCGACTATTTCGAAACAATTTCAATTATTGATTTGTATATCACAGAAACAGTTTATCCATCGCCTCTTTACATGAATACAATTGTTTTGCATATGTCTTTCAATGAGCTGGTTTTAATTTTTAATAATTTCCTAAAAATACCGTGCTTTAGTTAATACATATGTTCCTTGAGCGACTTTTTCTAAACAATTTTAATTATTGATTTGTATATCACAGGAACAGTTTATCCATCGCTTCTTTACATGAATACAATTGTTTTGCATATGTCTTTCAATGAGCTGGTTTTAATTTTTAATAATTTCCTAAAAATACCGTGCTTTAGTTAATACATATGTTCCTTGAGCGACTATTTCGAAACAATTTTAATTATTGATTTGTATATCACAGGAACAGTTTATCCATCGCCTCTTTACATGAATACAATTGTTTTGCATATGTCTTTCAAAGAGCTGGTTTTAATTTTTAATAATTTCCTAAAAATACCGTGCTTTAGTTAATACATATGTTCCTTAAGCGACTATTTCGAAACAATTTCAATTATTGATTTGTATATCACTGGAACAGTTTATCCATCGCCTCTTTACATGAATACAATTGTTTTGCATATGTCTTTCAATGAGCTGGTTTTAATTTTTAATGATTTCCAAAAAATACCGTGCTTTAGTTCATACATATGTTCCTTGAGCGACTATTTCGAAACAATTTTAATTATTGATTTGTATATCACAGAAACAGTTTATCCATCGCCTCTTTACATGAATACAATTGTTTTGCATATGTCTTTCAATGAGCTGGTTTTAATTTTTAATAATTTCCTAAAAATACCGTGCTTTAGTTAATACATATGTTCCTTGAGCGACTATTTCTAAACAATTTTAATTATTGATTTGTATATCACAGGAACAGTTTATCCATCGCCTCTTTACATGAATACAATTGTTTTGCATATGTCTTTCAATGAGCTGGTTTTAATTTTTAATAATTTTCTAAAAATACAGTGCTTTAGTTAATACATATGTTCCTTGAGCGACTATTTCTAAACAATTTTAATTATTGATTTGTATATGACAGGAACAGTTTATCCATCGCCTTTTTACATGAATACAATTGTTTTGCATATGTCTTTCAATGAGCTGGTTTTAATTTTTAATAATGTCTTAAAAATACCGTGCTTTAGTTAATACATATGTTCCTTGAGCGACTATTTCGAAACAATTTTAATTATTGATTTGTATATCACAGGAACAGTTTATCCATCGCCTTTTTACATGGATACAATTGTTTTGCATATATCTTTTAATGAGCTGGTTTTAATTTTTAATAATTTCCTAAAAATACCGTGCTTTAGTTAATACATATGTTCCTTGAGCGACTATTTCGAAACAATTTTAATTATTGATTTGTATATCACAGAAACAGTTTATCCATCGTCTCTTTACATGAATACAATTGTATTGCATATGTCTTTCAATGAGCTGGTTTTAATTTTTAATAATTTCCTAAAAATACCGTGCTTTAGTTAATACATATGTTCCTTGAGCGACTATTTCGAAACAATTTTAATTATTGATTTGTATATCACAGGACAAGTTTATCCTTCGCATCTTTACATGAATACAATTGTTTTGCATATGTCTTTCAATGAGCTGGTTTTAATTTTTAATAATTTCCTAAAAATACCGTGCTTTAGTTAATACATATGTTCCTTGAGCGACTATTTTGAAACAATTTTAATTATTGATTTGTATATCACAGGAACAGTTTATCCATCGCCTCTTTATATGAATACAATTGTTTTGCATATGTCTTTCAATGAGCTGGTTTTAATTTTTAATAATTTCCTAAAAATACCGTGCTTTAGTTAATACATATGTTCCTTGAGCGACTATTTCTAAACAATTTTAATTATTGATTGGTATATCACAGGAACAGTTTATCCATCGCCTCTTTACATGAATACAATTGTTTTGCATATATCTTTCAATGAGCTGGTTTTAATTTTTAATAATTTCCTAAAAATACCGTGCTTTAGTTAATACATATGTTCCTTGAGCGACTATTTCGAAAAAATTTTAATTATTGATTTGTATATCACAGAAACAGTTTATCCATCGCCTCTTTACATGAATACAATTGTTTTGCATATGTCTTTCAATGAGCTGGTTTTAATTTTTAATGATTTCCTAAAAATACCGTGCTTTAGTTAATACATATGTTCCTTGAGCGACTATTTTTAAACAATTTTAATTATTGATTTGTATATCACAGGACAAGTTTATCCTTCGCATCTTTACATGAATACAATTGTTTTGCATATGTCTTTCAATGAGCTGGTTTTAATTTTTAATAATTTCCTAAAAATACCGTGCTTTAGTTAATACATATGTTCCTTGAGCGACTATTTCTAAACAATTTTAATTATTGATTTGTATATCACAGGAACAGTTTATCCATCGCCTCTTTACATGAATACAATTGTTTTGCATATGTCTTTCAATGAGCTGGTTTTAATTTTTAATAATTTCTTAAAAATACCGTGCTTTAGTTGATACATATGTTTCTTGAGCGACTATTTCTAAACAATTTTAATTATTGATTTGTATATCACAGGAACAGTTTATCCATCGCCTCTTTACATGAATACAATTGTTTTGCATATGTCTTTCAATGAGCTGGTTTTAATTTTTAATAATTTCCTAAAAATACCGTGCTTTAGTTAATACATATGTTCCTTAAGCGACTATTTCGAAACAATTTTAATTATAGATTTGTATATCACAGGAACAGTTTATCCATCGCCTCTTTACATGAATACAATTGTTTTGCATATGTCTTTCAATGAGCTGGTTTTAATTTTTAATAATTTTCTAAAAATACCGTGCTTTAGTTAATACATATGTTCCTTGAGCGACTATTTCGAAACAATTTTAATTATTGATTTGTATATTACAGGAACAGTTTATCTATCGCCTCTTTACATGTATACAATTGTTTTGCATATGTCTTTCAAAGAGCTGGTTTTAATTTTTAATAATTTCCTAAAAATACCGTGCTTTAGTTAATACATATGTTCCTTGAGCGACTATTTCGAAACAATTTTAATTATTGATTTGTATATCACAGGAACAGTTTATCCATCGCCTCTTTACATGAATACAATTGTTTTGCATATGTCTTTCAATGAGCTGGTTTTAATTTTTAATAATTTCCTAAAAATACCGTGCTTTAGTTAATACATATGTTCCTTAAGCGACTATTTCGAAACAATTTCAATTATTGATTTGTATATCACAGAAACAGTTTATCCATCGCCTCTTTACATGAATACAATTGTTTTGCATATGTCTTTCAATGAGCTGGTTTTAATTTTTAATAATTTCCTAAAAATACCGTGCTTTAGTTAATACATATATTCCTTGAGCGACTATTTCTGAACAATTTTAATTATTGATTTGTATATCACAGGAACAGTTTATCCATCGCCTCTTTACATGAATACAATTGTTTTGCATATGTCTTTCAAAGAGCTGGTTTTAATTTTTAATAATTTCCTAAAAATACCGTGCTTTAGTTAATACATATGTTCCTTAAGCGACTATTTCGAAACAATTTCAATTATTGATTTGTATATCACTGGAACAGTTTATCCATCGCCTCTTTACATGAATACAATTGTTTTGCATATGTCTTTCAATGAGCTGGTTTTAATTTTTAATGATTTCCAAAAAATACCGTGCTTTAGTTCATACGTATGTTCCTTGAGCGACTATTTCGAAACAATTTTAATTATTGATTTGTATATCACAGAAACAGTTTATCCATCGCCTCTTTACATGAATACAATTGTTTTGCATATGTCTTTCAATGAGCTGGTTTTAATTTTTAATAATTTCCTAAAAATACCGTGCTTTAGTTAATACATATGTTCCTTGAGCGACTATTTCTAAACAATTTTAATTATTGATTTGTATATCACAGGAACAGTTTATCCATCGCCTCTTTACATGAATACAATTGTTTTGCATATGTCTTTCAATGAGCTGGTTTTAATTTTTAATAATTTCCTAAAAATACAGTGCTTTAGTTAATACATATGTTCCTTGAGCGACTATTTCTAAACAATTTTAATTATTGATTTGTATATGACAGGAACAGTTTATCCATCGCCTTTTTACATGAATACAATTGTTTTGCATATGTCTTTCAATGAGCTGGTTTTAATTTTTAATAATGTCTTAAAAATACCGTGCTTTAGTTAATACATATGTTCCTTGAGCGACTATTTCTAAACAATTTTAATTATTGATTTGTATATCACAGGAACAGTTTATCCATCGCCTCTTTACATGAATACAATTGTTTTGCATATGTCTTTCAATGAGCTGGTTTTAATTTTTAATTATTTCCTAAAAATACCGTGCTTTAGTTAATACATATGTTCCTTGAGCGACTATTTCGAAACAATTTTAATTATTGATTTGTATATCACAGGAACAGTTTATCCTTCGCATCTTTACATGAATACAATTGTTTTGCATATGTCTTTCAATGAGCTGGTTTTAATTTTTAATAATTTCCTAAAAATACCGTGCTTTAGTTAATACATATGTTCCTTGAGCGACTATTTCGAAACAATTTTAATTATTGATTTGTATATCACAGGAACAGTTTATCCATCGCCTCTTTACATGAATACAATTGTTTTGCATATGTCTTTCAATGAGCTGGTTTTAATTTTTAATAATTTCCTAAAAATACCGTGCTTTAGTTAATACATATGTTCCTTGAGCGGCTATTTCTAAACAATTTTAATTATTGATTTGTATATCACAGGAACAGTTTATCCATCGCCTCTTTACATGAATACAATTGTTTTGCATATGTCTTTCGATGAGCTGGTTTTAATATTTAATAATTTCCTAAAAATACCGTGCTTTAGTTAATACATATGTTCCTTGAGCGTCTATTTCTAAACAATTTTAATTATTGATTTGTATATCACAGGAACAGTTTATCCATCGCCTCTTTACATGAATGCAATTGTTTCGCATATGTCTTTCAATGAGCTGGTTTTAATTTTTAATAATTTCCTAAAAATACCGTGCTTTAGTTAATACATATGTTCCTTGAGCGACTATTTCGAAACAATTTTAATTATTGATTTGTATATCACAGGACAAGTTTATCCTTCGCATCTTTAAATGAATACAATTGTTTTGCATATGTCTTTCAATGAGCTGGTTTTAATTTTTAATAATTTCCTAAAAATACCGTGCTTTAGTTAATACATATGTTCCTCGAGCGACTATTTTGAAACAATTTTAATTATTGATTTGTATATCACAGGAACAGTTTATCCATCGCCTCTTTATATGAATACAATATTTTTGCATATGTCTTTCAATGAGCTGGTTTTAATTTTTAATAATTTCCTAAAAATACCGTGCTTTAGTTAATACATATGTTCCTTGAGCGACTATTTCTAAACAATTTTAATTATTGATTGGTATATCACAGGAACAGTTTATCCATCGCCTCTTTACATGAATACAATTGTTTTGCATATATCTTTCAATGAGCTGGTTTTAATTTTTAATAATTTCCTAAAAATACCGTGCTTTAGTTAATACATATGTTCCTTGAGCGACTATTTCGAAACAATTTTAATTATTGATTTGTATATCACAGAAACAGTTTATCCATCGCCTCTTTACATGAATACAATTGTTTTGCATATGTCTTTCAATGAGCTGGTTTTAATTTTTAATGATTTCCCAAAAATACCGTGCTTTAGTTAATACATATGTTCCTTGAGCGACTATTTTTAAACAATTTTAATTATTGATTTGTATATCACAGGACAAGTTTATCCTTCGCATCTTTACATGAATACAATTGTTTTGCATATGTCTTTCAATGAGCTGGTTTTAATTTTTAATAATTTCCTAAAAATACCGTGCTTTAGTTAATACATATGTTCCTTGAGCGACTATTTCTAAACAATTTTAATTATTGATTTGTATATCACAGGATCAGTTTATCCATCGCCTCTTTACATGAATACAATTGTTTTGCATATGTCTTTCAATGAGCTGGTTTTAATTTTTAATAATTTCTTAAAAATACCGTGCTTTAGTTAATACATATGTTTCTTGAGCGACTATTTCTAAACAATTTTAATTATTGATTTGTATATCACAGGAACAGTTTATCCATCGCCTCTTTACATGAATACAATTGTTTTGCATATGTCTTTCAATGAGCTGGTTTTAATTTTTAATAATTTCCTAAAAATACCGTGCTTTAGTTAATACATATGTTCCTTAAGCGACTATTTCGAAACAATTTTAATTATAGATTTGTATATCACAGGAACAGTTTATCCATCGCCTCTTTACATGAATACAATTGTTTTGCATATGTCTTTCAATGAGCTGGTTTTAATTTTTAATAATTTCCTAAAAATACCGTGCTTTAGTTAATACATATGTTCCTTGAGCGACTATTTCGAAACAATTTTAATTATTGATTTGTATATTACAGGAACAGTTTATCTATCGCCTCTTTACATGTATACAATTGTTTTGGATATGTCTTTCAAAGAGCTGGTTTTAATTTTTAATAATTTCCTAAAAATACCGTGCTTTAGTTAATACATATGTTCCTTGAGCGACTATTTCGAAACAATTTTAATTATTGATTTGTATATCACAGGAACAGTTTATCCATCGCCTCTTTACATGAATACAATTGTTTTGCATATGTCTTTCAATGAGCTGGTTTTAATTTTTAATAATTTCCTAAAAATACCGTGCTTTAGTTAATACATATGTTCCTTAAGCGACTATTTCGAAACAATTTCAATTATTGATTTGTATATCACAGAAACAGTTTATCCATCGCCTCTTTACATGAATACAATTGTTTTGCATATGTCTTTCAATGAGCTGGTTTTAATTTTTAATAATTTCCTAAAAATACCGTGCTTTAGTTAATACATATGTTCCTTGAGCGACTATTTCTAAACAATTTTAATTATTGATTTGTATATCACAGGAACAGTTTATCCATCGCTTCTTTACATGAATACAATTGTTTTGCATATGTCTTTCAATGAGCTGGTTTTAATTTTTAATAATTTCCTAAAAATACCGTGCTTTAGTTAATACATATATTCCTTGAGCGACTATTTCTGAACAATTTTAATTATTGATTTGTATATCACAGGAACAGTTTATCCATCGCCTCTTTACATGAATACAATTGTTTTGCATATGTCTTTCAAAGAGCTGGTTTTAATTTTTAATAATTTCCTAAAAATACCGTGCTTTAGTTAATACATATGTTCCTTAAGCGACTATTTCGAAACAATTTCAATTATTGATTTGTATATCACTGGAACAGTTTATCCATCGCCTCTTTACATGAATACAATTGTTTTGCATATGTCTTTCAATGAGCTGGTTTTAATTTTTAATGATTTCCAAAAAATACCGTGCTTTAGTTCATACATATGTTCCTTGAGCGACTATTTCGAAACAATTTTAATTATTGATTTGTATATCACAGAAACAGTTTATCCATCGCCTCTTTACATGAATACAATTGTTTTGCATATGTCTTTCAATGAGCTGGTTTTAATTTTTAATAATTTCCTAAAAATACCGTGCTTTAGTTAATACATATGTTCCTTGAGCGACTATTTCTAAACAATTTTAATTATTGATTTGTATATAACAGGATCAGTTTATCCATCGCCTCTTTACATGAATACAATTGTTTTGCATATGTCTTTCAATAAGCTGGTTTTAATTTTTAATAATTTCCTAAAAATACCGTGCTTTAGTTAATACATATGTTCCTTGAGCGACTATTTCTAAACAATTTTAATTATTGATTTGTATATCACAGGAACAGTTTATCCATCGCCTCTTTACATGAATACAATTGTTTTGCATATGTCTTTCAATGAGCTGGTTTTAATTTTTAATAATTTCCTAAAAATACAGTGCTTTAGTTAATACATATGTTCCTTGAGCGACTATTTCTAAACAATTTTAATTATTGATTTGTATATGACAGGAACAGTTTATCCATCGCCTTTTTACATGAATACAATTGTTTTGCATATGTCTTTCAATGAGCTGGTTTTAATTTTTAATAATGTCTTAAAAATACCGTGCTTTAGTTAATACATATGTTCCTTGAGCGACTATTTCTAAACAATTTTAATTATTGATTTGTATATCACAGGAACAGTTTATCCATCGCCTCTTTACATGAATACAATTGTTTTGCATATGTCTTTCAATGAGCTGGTTTTAATTTTTAATTATTTCCTAAAAATACCGTGCTTTAGTTAATACATATGTTCCTTGAGCGACTATTTCGAAACAATTTTAATTATTGATTTGTATATCACAGGAACAGTTTATCCATCGCCTCTTTACATGAATACAATTGTTTTGCATATGTCTTTCAATGAGCTGGTTTTAATTTTTAATAATTTCCTAAAAATACCGTGCTTTAGTTAATACATATGTTCCTTGAGCGACTATTTCTAAACAATTTTAATTATTGATTTGTATATCACAGGAACAGTTTATCCATCGCCTCTTTACATGAATACAATTGTTTTGCATATGTCTTTCAATGAGCTGGTTTTAATTTTTAATAATTTCCTAAAAATACCGTGCTTTAGTTAATACATATGTTCCTTGAGCGACTATTTCGAAACAATTTTAATTATTGATTTGTATATCACAGGAACAGTTTATCCATCGCCTCTTTACATGAATACAATTGTTTTGCATATGTCTTTCAATGAGCTGGTTTTAATTTTTAATAATTTCCTAAAAATACCGTGCTTTAGTTAATACATATGTTCCTTGAGCGACTATTTCTAAACAATTTTAATTATTGATTTGTATATCACAGGAACAGTTTATCCATCGCCTCTTTACATGAATGCAATTGTTTCGCATATGTCTTTCAATAAGCTGGTTTTAATTTTTAATAATTTCCTAAAAATACCGTGCTTTAGTTAATACATATGTTCCTTGAGCGACTATTTCGAAACAATTTTAATTATTGATTTGTATATCACAGGAACAGTTTATCCATCGCCTCTTTACATGAATACAATTGTTTTGCATATGTCTTTCGATGAGCTGGTTTTAATTTTTAATAATTTCCTAAAAATACCGTGCTTTAGTTAATACATATGTTCCTTGAGCGTCTATTTCTAAACAATTTTAATTATTGATTTGTATATCACAGGAACAGTTTATCCATCGCCACTTTACATGAATGCAATTGTTTCGCATATGTCTTTCAATAAGCTGGTTTTAATTTTTAATAATTTCCTAAAAATACCGTGCTTTAGTTAATACATATATTCCTTGAGCGACTATTTCGAAACAATTTTAATTATTGATTTGTATATCACAGGAACAGTTTATCCTTCGCATCTTTACATGAAAAAAATTGTTTTGCATATGTCTTTCAATGAGCTGGTTTTAATTTTTAATAATTTCCTAAAAATACCGTGCTTTAGTTAATACATATGTTCCTTGAGCGACTATTTCGAAACAATTTTAATTATTGATTTGTATATCACAGGAACAGTTTATCCTTCGCATCTTTACATGAAAAAAATTGTTTTGCATATGTCTTTCAATGAGCTGGTTTTAATTTTTAATAATTTCCTAAAAATACCGTGCTTTAGTTAATACATATGTTCCTTGAGCGACTATTTCTAAACAATTTTAATTATTGATTTGTATATCACAGGAACAGTTTATCCATCGCCTCTTTACATGAATACAATTGTTTTGCATATGTCTTTCAATGAGCTGGTTTTAATTTTTAATAATTTCCTAAAAATACCGTGCTTTAGTTAATACATATGTTCCTTGAGCGACTATTTCTAAACAATTTTAATTATTGATTTGTATATCACAGGAACAGTTTATCCATCGCCTCTTTACATGAATACAATTGTTTTGCATATGTCTTTCAATGAGCTGGTTTTAATTTTTAATAATTTCCTAAAAATACCGTGCTTTAGTTAATACATATGTTCCTTGAGCGACTATTTCGAAACAATTTTAATTATTGATTTGTATATCACAGGAACAGTTTATCCATCGCCTCTTTACATGAATACAATTGTTTTGCATATTATGTCTTTCAATGAGCTGGTTTTAATTTTTAATAATTTCCTAAAAATACCGTGCTTTAGTTAATACATATGTTCCTTGAGCGACTATTTCTAAACAATTTTAATTATTGATTTGTATATCACAGGAACAGTTTATCCATCGCCTCTTTACATGAATACAATTGTTTTGCATATGTCTTTCAATGAGCTGGTTTTAATTTTTATTAATTTCCTAAAAATACCGTGCTTTAGTTAATACATATGTTCCTTGAGCGACTATTTCGAAACAATTTTAATTATTGATTTGTATATCACAGAAACAGTTTATCCATCGCCTCTTTACATGAATACAATTGTTTTGCATATGTCTTTCAATGAGCTGGTTTTAATTTTTAATAATTTCCTAAAAATACCGTGCTTCAGTTAATACATATGTTCCTTGAGCGACTATTTCAAAACAAATTCAATTATTGATTTGTATATCACAGGAACAGTTTATCCATCGCCTCTTTACATGAATACAATTGTTTTGCATATGTCTTTCAATGAGCTGGTTTTAATTTTTAATTATTTCCTAAAAATACCGTGCTTTAGTTAATACATATGTTCCTTAAGCGACTATTTCGAAACAATTTTAATTATTGATTTGTATATTACAGGAACAGTTTATCTATCGCCTCTTTACATGAATACAATTGTTTTGCATATGTCTTTCAATGAGCTGGTTTTAATTTTTAATAATTTCCTAAAAATACCGTGCTTAAGTTAATACATATGTTCCTTGAGCGACTATTTCGAAACAATTTTAATTATTGATTTGTATATCACAGGAACAGTTTATCCATCGCCTCTTTACATGAATACAATTGTTTTGCATATGTCTTTCAATGAGCTGGTTTTAATTTTTAATAATTTCCTAAAAATACCGTGCTTTAGTTAATACATATGTTCCTTGAGCGACTATTTCGAAACAATTTTAATTATTGATTTGTATATCACTGGAACAGTTTATCCATCGCTTTTTTACATGAATACAATTGTTTTGCATATGTCTTTCAATGAGCTGGTTTTAATTTTTAATAATTTCCTAAAAATACCGTGCTTTAGTTAATACATTTATGTTCCTTGAGCGACTATTTCTGAACAATTTTAATTATTGATTTGTATATCAAAGGAACAGTTTATCCATCGCCTTTTTACATGAATACAATTGTTTTGCATATGTCTTTCAATGAGCTGGTTTTAATTTTTAATAATTTCCTAAAAATACCGTGCTTTAGTTAATACATATGTTCCTTGAGCGACTATTTCGTAACAATTTTAATTATTGATTTGTATATCACAGGAACAGTTTATCCATCGCCTCTTAACATGAATACAATTGTTTTGCATATGTCTTTCAATGAGCTGGTTTTAATTTTTAATAATTTCCTAAAAATACCGTGCTTTAGTTAATACATATGTTCCTTGAGCGACTATTTCGAAACAATTTTAATTATTGATTTGTATATCACAGGAACAGTTTATCCATCGCCTTTTTACATGAATACAATTGTTTTGCATATGTCTTTCAATGAGCTGGTTTTAATTTTTAATAATTTCCTAAAAATACCATGCTTTAGTTAATACATATGTTCCTTGAGCGACTATTTCGAAACAATTTCAATTATTGATTTGTATATCACAGGAACAGTTTATCCATCGCCTCTTTACATGAATACAATTGTTTTGCATATGTCTTTCAATGAGCTGGTTTTAATTTTTAATAATTTCCTAAAAATACCGTGCTTTAGTTAATACATATGTTCCTTGAGCGATTATTTCTGAACAATTTTAATTATTGATTTGTAAATCACAGGAACAGTTTATCCATCGCCTCTTTACATGAATACAATTGTTTTGCATATGTCTTTCAATGAGCTGGTTTTAATTTTTAATGATTTCCTAAAAATACCGTGCTTTAGTTAATACATATGTTCCTTGAGCGACTATTTCGAAACAATTTTAATTATTGATTTGTATATCACAGGAACAGTTTATCCATCGCCTCTTTACATGAATACAATTGTTTTGCATATGTCTTTTAATGAGCTGGTTTTAATTTTTAATAATTTCCTAAAAATACCGTGCTTTAGTTAATACATATGTTCCTTGAGCGACTATTTCGAAACAATTTCAATTATTGATTTGTATATCACAGGAACAGTTTATCCATCGCCTCTTTACATGAATACAATTGTTTTGCATATGTCTTTCAATGAGCTGGTTTTAATTTTTAATAATTTCCTAAAAATACCGTGCTTTAGTTAATACATATGTTCCTTGAGCGACTATTTCTGAACAATTTTAATTATTGATTTGTATATCACAGGAACAGTTTATCCATCGCCTCTTTACATGAATACAATTGTTTTGCATATGTCTTTCAATGAGCTGGTTTTAATTTTTAATAATTTCCTAAAAATACCGTGCTTTAGTTAATACATATGTTCCTTGGGCGACTATTTCTAAACAATTTTAATTATTGATTGGTATGTCACAGGAACAGTTTATCCATCGCCTCTTTACATGAATACAATTGTTTTGCATATGTCTTTCAATGAGCTGGTTTTAATTTTTAATAATTTCCTAAAAATACCGTGCTTTAGTTAATACATATGTTCCTTGAGCGACTATTTCGAAACAATTTTAATTATTGATTTTTATATCACAGAAACAGTTTATCCATCGCCTCTTTACATGAATACAATTGTTTTGCATATGTCTTTCAATGAGCTGGTTTTAATTTTTAATAATTTCCTAAAAATACCGTGCTTTAGTTAATACATATGTTCCTTGAGCGACTATTTCGAAACAATTTTTATTATTGATTTGTATATCACAGAAACAGTTTATCCATCGCCTCTTTACATGAATACAATTGTTTTGCATATGTCTTTCAATGAGCTGGTTTTAATTTTTAATAATTTCCTAAAAATACCGTGCTTTAGTTAATACATATGTTCCTTGAGCGACTATTTCGAAACAATTTTAATTATTGATTTTTATATCACAGAAACAGTTTATCCATCGCCTCTTTACATGAATACAATTGTTTTGCATATGTCTTTCAATGAGCTGGTTTTAATTTTTAATAATTTTCTAAAAATACCGTGCTTTAGTTAATACATATGTTCCTTGAGCGACTATTTCTGAACAATTTTAATTATTGATTTGTATATCACAGGAACAGTTTATCCATCGCCTCTTTACATGAATACAATTGTTTTGCATATGTCTTTCAATGAGCTGGTTTTAATTTTTAATAATTTCCTAAAAATACCGTGCTTTAGTTAATACATATGTTCCTTGAGCGACTATTTCGAAACAATTTCAATTATTGATTTGTATATCACAGGAACAGTTTATCCATCGCCTCTTTACATGAATACAATTGTTTTGCATATGTCTTTCAATGAGCTGGTTTTAATTTTTAATAATTTCCTAAAAATACCGTGCTTTAGTTAATACATATGTTCCTTGAGCGACTATTTCTGAACAATTTTAATTATTGATTTGTATATCACAGGAACAGTTTATCCATCGCCTCTTTACATGAATACAATTGTTTTGCATATGTCTTTCAATGAGCTGGTTTTAATTTTTAATAATTTCCTAAAAATACCGTGCTTTAGTTAATACATATGTTCCTTGGGCGACTATTTCTAAACAATTTTAATTATTGATTGGTATGTCACAGGAACAGTTTATCCATCGCCTCTTTACATGAATACAATTGTTTTGCATATGTCTTTCAATGAGCTGGTTTTAATTTTTAATAATTTCCTAAAAATACCGTGCTTTAGTTAATACATATGTTCCTTGAGCGACTATTTCGAAACAATTTTAATTATTGATTTTTATATCACAGAAACAGTTTATCCATCGCCTCTTTACATGAATACAATTGTTTTGCATATGTCTTTCAATGAGCTGGTTTTAATTTTTAATAATTTCCTAAAAATACCGTGCTTTAGTTAATACATATGTTCCTTGAGCGACTATTTCGAAACAATTTTAATTATTGATTTTTATATCACAGAAACAGTTTATCCATCGCCTCTTTACATGAATACAATTGTTTTGCATATGTCTTTCAATGAGCTGGTTTTAATTTTTAATAATTTCCTAAAAATACCGTGCTTTAGTTAATACATATGTTCCTTGAGCGACTATTTCGAAACAATTTTAATTATTGATTTTTATATCACAGAAACAGTTTATCCATCGCCTCTTTACATGAATACAATTGTTTTGCATATGTCTTTCAATGAGCTGGTTTTAATTTTTAATAATTTTCTAAAAATACCGTGCTTTAGTTAATACATATGTTCCTTGAGCGACTATTTCTAAACAATTTTAATTATTGATTTGTATATCACAGAAACAGTTTATCCATCGCCTCTTTACATGAATACAATTGTTTTGCATATGTCTTTCAATGAGCTGGTTTTAATTTTTATTGATTTCCCAAAAATACCGTGCTTTAGTTAATACATATGTTCCTTGAGCGACTATTTCTAAACAATTTTAATTATTGATTTGTATATCACAGGAACAGTTTATCCATCGCCTCTTTACATGAATACAATTGTTTTGCATATGTCTTTCAATGAGCTGGTTTTAATTTTTAATAATTTCCTAAAAATACCGTGCTTTAGTTAATACATATGTTCCTGGAGCGACTATTTCGAAACAATTTTAATTATTGATTTGTATATCACAGGAACAGTTTATCCATCGCCTGTTTACATGAATACAATTGTTTTGCATATATCTTTCAATGAGCTGGTTTTAATTTTTAATAATTTCCTAAAAATACCGTGCTTTAGTTAATACATATGTTCCTTGAGCGACTATTTCTAAACAATTTTAATTATTGATTTGTATATCACAGGAACAGTTTATCCATCGCCTCTTTACATAAATACAATTGTTTTGCATATGTCTTTCAATGAGCTGGTTTTAATTTTTAATAATTTCCTAAAAATACCGTGCTTTAGTTAATACATATGTTCCTTGAGCGACTATTTCTAAACAATTTTAATTATTGATTTGTATATCACAGAAACAGTTTATCCATCGCCTCTTTACATGAATACAATTGTTTTGCATATGTCTTTCAATGAGCTGGTTTTAATTTTTAATAATTTCCTAAAAATACCGTGCTTTAGTTAATACATATGTTCCTTGAGCGACTATTTCGAAACAATTTTAATTATTGATTTTTATATCACAGAAACAGTTTATCCATCGCCTCTTTACATGAATACAATTGTTTTGCTTATGTCTTTCAATGAGCTGGTTTTAATTTTTAATAATTTCCTAAAAATACCGTGCTTTAGTTAATACATATGTTCCTTGAGCGACTATTTCGAAACAATTTTAATTATTGATTTTTATATCACAGAAACAGTTTATCCATCGCCTCTTTACATGAATACAATTGTTTTGCATATGTCTTTCAATGAGCTGGTTTTAATTTTTAATAATTTTCTAAAAATACCGTGCTTTAGTTAATACATATGTTCCTTGAGCGACTATTTCTAAACAATTTTAATTATTGATTTGTATATCACAGAAACAGTTTATCCATCGCCTCTTTACATGAATACAATTGTTTTGCATATGTCTTTCAATGAGCTGGTTTTAATTTTTATTGATTTCCCAAAAATACCGTGCTTTAGTTAATACATATGTTCCTTGAGCGACTATTTCTAAACAATTTTAATTATTGATTTGTATATCACAGGAACAGTTTATCCATCGCCTCTTTACATGAATACAATTGTTTTGCATATGTCTTTCAATGAGCTGGTTTTAATTTTTAATAATTTCCTAAAAATACCGTGCTTTAGTTAATACATATGTTCCTGGAGCGACTATTTCTAAACAATTTTAATTATTGATTTGTATATCACAGGAACAGTTTATCCATCGCCTGTTTACATGAATACAATTGTTTTGCATATATCTTTCAATGAGCTGGTTTTAATTTTTAATAATTTCCTAAAAATACCGTGCTTTAGTTAATACATATGTTCCTTGAGCGACTATTTCTAAACAATTTTAATTATTGATTTGTATATCACAGGAACAGTTTATCCATCGCCTCTTTACATAAATACAATTGTTTTGCATATGTCTTTCAATGAGCTGGTTTTAATTTTTAATAATTTCCTAAAAATACCGTGCTTTAGTTAATACATATGTTCCTTGAGCGACTATTTCTAAACAATTTTAATTATTGATTTGTATATCACAGGAACAGTTTATCCATCGCCTCTTTACATGAATACAATTGTTTTGCATATGTCTTTCAAAGAGCTGGTTTTAATTTTTAATAATTTCCTAAAAATACCGTGCTTTAGTTAATACATATGTTCCTTGAGCGACTATTTCGAAACAATTTTAATTATTGATTTGTATATCACAGGAACAGTTTATCCATCGCCTCTTTACATGAATACAATTGTTTTGCATATATCTTTCAATGAGCTGGTTTTAATTTTTAATAATTTCCTAAAAATACCGTGCTTTAGTTAATACATATGTTCCTTGAGCGACTATTTCGAAACAATTTTAATTATTGATTTGTATATCACAGAAACAGTTTATCCATCGTCTCTTTACATTAATACAATTGTATTGCATATGTCTTTCAATGAGCTGGTTTTAATTTTTAATAATTTCCTAAAAATACCGTGCTTTAGTTAATACATATGTTCCTTAAGCGACTATTTCGAAACAATTTTAATTATTGATTTGTATATCACAGGACAAGTTTATTCTTCGCATCTTTACATGAATACAATTGTTTTGCATATGTCTTTCAATGAGCTGGTTTTAATTTTTAATAATTTCCTAAAAATACCGTGCTTTAGTTAATACATATGTTCCTTGAGCGACTATTTTGAAACAATTTTAATTATTGATTTGTATATCACAGGAACAGTTTATCCATCGCCTCTTTATATGAATACAATTGTTTTGCATATGTCTTTCAATGAGCTGGTTTTAATTTTTAATAATTTCCTAAAAATACCGTGCTTTAGTTAATACATATGTTCCTTGAGCGACTATTTCTAAACAATTTTAATTATTGATTGGTATATCACAGGAACAGTTTATCCATCGCCTCTTTACATGAATACAATTGTTTTGCATATATCTTTCAATGAGCTGGTTTTAATTTTTAATAATTTCCTAAAAATACCGTGCTTTAGTTAATACATATGTTCCTTGAGCGACTATTTCGAAACAATTTTAATTATTGATTTGTATATCACAGAAACAGTTTATCCATCGCCTCTTTACATGAATACAATTGTTTTGCATATGTCTTTCAATAAGCTGGTTTTAATTTTTAATAATTTCCTAAAAATACCGTGCTTTAGTTAATACATATGTTCCTTGAGCGACTATTTCTAAACAATTTTAATTATTGATTTGTATATCACAGGAACAGTTTATCCATCGCCTCTTTACATGAATACAATTGTTTTGCATATGTCTTTCAATGAGCTGGTTTTAATTTTTAATAATTTCTTAAAAATACCGTGCTTTAGTTAATACATATGTTTCTTGAGCGACTATTTCGAAACAATTTTAATTATTGATTTGTATATCACAGGAACAGTTTATCCATCGCCTCTTTACATGAATACAATTGTTTTGCATATGTCTTTTAATGAGCTGGTTTTAATTTTTAATAATTTCCTAAAAATACCGTGCTTTAGTTAATACATATGTTCCTTAAGCGACTATTTCGAAACAATTTTAATTATTGATTTGTATATTACAGGAACAGTTTATCTATCGCCTCTTTACATGTATACAATTGTTTTGCATATGTCTTTCAAAGAGCTGGTTTTAATTTTTAATAATTTCTTAAAAATACCGTGCTTTAGTTAATACATATGTTCCTTGAGCGACTATTTCGAAACAATTTTAATTATTGATTTGTATATCACAGGAACAGTTTATCCATCGCCTCTTTACATGAATACAATTGTTTTGCATATGTCTTTCAATGAGCTGGTTTTAATTTTTAATAATTTCCTAAAAATACCGTGCTTTAGTTAATACATATGTTCCTTGAGCGACTATTTCGAAACAATTTTAATTATTGATTTGTATATCACAGGAACAGTTTATCCATCGCCTCTTTACATGAATACAATTGTTTTGCATATGTCTTTCAATGAGCTGGTTTTAATTTTTAATAATTTCCTAAAAATACCGTGCTTTAGTTAAAACATATGTTCCTTGAGCGACTATTTCGAAACAATTTTAATTATTGATTTGTATATCACAGGAACAGTTTATCCATCGCCTCTTTACATGAATACAATTGTTTTGCATATGTCTTTCAATGAGCTGGTTTTAATTTTTAATAATTTCCTAAAAATACCGTGCTTTAGTTAATACATATGTTCCTTAAGCGACTATTTCGAAACAATTTCAATTATTGATTTGTATATCACAGAAACAGTTTATCCATCGCCTCTTTACATGAATACAATTGTTTTGCATATGTCTTTCAATGAGCTGGTTTTAATTTTTAATAATTTCCTAAAAATACCGTGCTTTAGTTAATACATATGTTCCTTGAGCGACTATTTCTAAACAATTTTAATTATTGATTTGTATATCACAGGAACAGTTTATCCATCGCTTCTTTACATGAATACAATTGTTTTGCATATGTCTTTCAATGAGCTGGTTTTAATTTTTAATAATTTCCTAAAAATACCGTGCTTTAGTTAATACATATGTTCCTTGAGCGACTATTTCTGAACAATTTTAATTATTGATTTGTATATCACAGGAACAGTTTATCCATCGCCTCTTTACATGAATACAATTGTTTTGCATATGTCTTTCAAAGAGCTGGTTTTAATTTTTAATAATTTCCTAAAAATACCGTGCTTTAGTTAATACATATGTTCCTTAAGCGACTATTTCGAAACAATTTCAATTATTGATTTGTATATCACTGGAACAGTTTATCCATCGCCTCTTTACATGAATACAATTGTTTTGCATATGTCTTTCAATGAGCTGGTTTTAATTTTTAATGATTTCCTAAAAATACCGTGCTTTAGTTCATACATATGTTCCTTGAGCGACTATTTCGAAACAATTTTAATTATTGATTTGTATATCACAGAAACAGTTTATCCATCGCCTCTTTACATGAATACAATTGTTTTGCATATGTCTTTCAATGAGCTGGTTTTAATTTTTAATAATTTCCTAAAAATACCGTGCTTTAGTTAATACATATGTTCCTTGAGCGACTATTTCTAAACAATTTTAATTATTGATTTGTATATAACAGGATCAGTTTATCCATTGCCTCTTTACATGAATACAATTGTTTTGCATATGTCTTTCAATAAGCTGGTTTTAATTTTTAATAATTTCCTAAAAATACCGTGCTTTAGTTAATACATATGTTCCTTGAGCGACTATTTCTAAACAATTTTAATTATTGATTTGTATATCACAGGAACAGTTTATCCATCGCCTCTTTACATGAATACAATTGTTTTGCATATGTCTTTCAATGAGCTGGTTTTAATTTTTAATAATTTCCTAAAAATACAGTGCTTTAGTTAATACATATGTTCCTTGAGCGACTATTTCTAAACAATTTTAATTATTGATTTGTATATGACAGGAACAGTTTATCCATCGCCTTTTTACATGAATACAATTGTTTTGCATATGTCTTTCAATGAGCTGGTTTTAATTTTTAATAATGTCTTAAAAATACCGTGCTTTAGTTAATACATATGTTCCTTGAGCGACTATTTCTAAACAATTTTAATTATTGATTTGTATATCACAGGAACAGTTTATCCATCGCCTCTTTACATGAATACAATTGTTTTGCATATGTCTTTCAATGAGCTGGTTTTAATTTTTAATTATTTCCTAAAAATACCGTGCTTTAGTTAATACATATGTTCCTTGAGCGACTATTTCGAAACAATTTTAATTATTGATTTGTATATCACAGGATCAGTTTATCCATCGCCTCTTTACATGAATACAATTGTTTTGCATATGTCTTTCAATGAGCTGGTTTTAATTTTTAATAATTTCCTAAAAATACCGTGCTTTAGTTAATACATATGTTCCTTGAGCGACTATTTCGAAACAATTTTAATTATTGATTTGTATATCACAGGAACAGTTTATCCATCGCCTCTTTACATGAATACAATTGTTTTGCATATGTCTTTCAATGAGCTGGTTTTAATTTTTAATAATTTCCTAAAAATACCGTGCTTTAGTTAATACATATGTTCCTTGAGCGACTATTTCTAAACAATTTTAATTATTGATTTGTATATCACAGGAACAGTTTATCCATCGCCTCTTTACATGAATACAATTGTTTTGCATATGTCTTTCAATGAGCTGGTTTTAATTTTTAATAATTTCCTAAAAATACAGTGCTTTAGTTAATACATATGTTCCTTGAGCGACTATTTCTAAACAATTTTAATTATTGATTTGTATATGACAGGAACAGTTTATCCATCGCCTTTTTACATGAATACAATTGTTTTGCATATGTCTTTCAATGAGCTGGTTTTAATTTTTAATAATGTCTTAAAAATACCGTGCTTTAGTTAATACATATGTTCCTTGAGCGACTATTTCTAAACAATTTTAATTATTGATTTGTATATCACAGGAACAGTTTATCCATCGCCTCTTTACATGAATACAATTGTTTTGCATATGTCTTTCAATGAGCTGGTTTTAATTTTTAATTATTTCCTAAAAATACCGTGCTTTAGTTAATACATATGTTCCTTGAGCGACTATTTCGAAACAATTTTAATTATTGATTTGTATATCACAGGATCAGTTTATCCATCGCCTCTTTACATGAATACAATTGTTTTGCATATGTCTTTCAATGAGCTGGTTTTAATTTTTAATAATTTCCTAAAAATACCGTGCTTTAGTTAATACATATGTTCCTTGAGCGACTATTTCGAAACAATTTTAATTATTGATTTGTATATCACAGGAACAGTTTATCCATCGCCTCTTTACATGAATACAATTGTTTTGCATATGTCTTTCAATGAGCTGGTTTTAATTTTTAATAATTTCCTAAAAATACCGTGCTTTAGTTAATACATATGTTCCTTGAGCGACTATTTCTAAACAATTTTAATTATTGATTTGTATATCACAGGAACAGTTTATCCATCGCCTCTTTACATGAATACAATTGTTTTGCATATGTCTTTCAATGAGCTGGTTTTAATTTTTAATAATTTCCTAAAAATACCGTGCTTTAGTTAATACATATGTTCCTTGAGCGACTATTTCTAAACAATTTTAATTATTGATTTGTATATCACAGGAACAGTTTATCCATCGCCTCTTTACATGAATACAATTGTTTTGCATATGTCTTTCAATGAGCTGGTTTTAATTTTTAATAATCTCCTAAAAATACCGTGCTTTAGTTAATACATATGTTCCTTGAGCGACTATTTCTAAACAATTTTAATTATTGATTTGTATATCACAGGAACAGTTTATCCATCGCCTCTTTACATGAATACAATTGTTTTGCATATGTCTTTCAATGAGCTGGTTTTAATTTTTAATAATTTCCTAAAAATACCGTGCTTTAGTTAATACATATGTTCCTTGAGCGACTATTTCTAAACAATTTTAATTATTGATTTGTATATCACAGGAACAGTTTATCCATCGCCTCTTTACATGAATACAATTGTTTTGCATATGTCTTTCAATGAGCTGGTTTTAATTTTTAATAATTTCCTAAAAATACCGTGCTTTAGTTAATACATATGTTCCTTGAGCGACTATTTTGAAACAATTTTAATTATTGATTTGTATATCACAGGAACAGTTTATCCATCGCCTCTTTACATGAATACAATTGTTTTGCATATGTCTTTCAATGAGCTGGTTTTAATTTTTAATAATTTCCTAAAAATACCGTGCTTTAGTTAATACATATGTTCCTTGAGCGACTATTTCGAAACAATTTTAATTATTGATTTGTATATCACAGGAACAGTTTATCCTTCGCATCTTTACATGAAAAAAATTGTTTTGCATATGTCTTTCAATGAGCTGGTTTTAATTTTTAATAATTTCCTAAAAATACCGTGCTTTAGTTAATACATATGTTCCTTGAGCGACTATTTCGAAACAATTTTAATTATTGATTTGTATATCACAGGAACAGTTTATCCATCGCCTCTTTACATGAATACAATTGTTTTGCATATGTCTTTCAATGAGCTGGTTTTAATTTTTAATAATTTCCTAAAAATACCGAGCTTTAGTTAATACATATGTTCCTTGAGCGACTATTTCTAAACAATTTTAATTATTGATTTGTATATCACAGGAACAGTTTATCCATCGCCTCTTTACATGAATACAATTGTTTTGCATATGTCTTTCAAAGAGCTGGTTTTAATTTTTAATAATTTCCTAAAAATACCGTGCTTTAGTTAATACATATGTTCCTTGAGCGACTATTTCGAAACAATTTTAATTATTGATTTTTATATCACAGGAACAGTTTATCCATCGCCTCTTTACATGAATACAATTGTTTTGCATATATCTTTCAATGAGCTGGTTTTAATTTTTAATAATTTCCTAAAAATACCGTGCTTTAGTTAATACATATGTTCCTTGAGCGACTATTTCGAAACAATTTTAATTATTGATTTGTATATCACAGAAACAGTTTATCCATCGTCTCTTTACATGAATACAATTGTATTGCATATGTCTTTCAATGAGCTGGTTTTAATTTTTAATAATTTCCTAAAAATACCGTGCTTTAGTTAATACATATGTTCCTTGAGCGACTATTTCGAAACAATTTTAATTATTGATTTGTATATCACTGGACAAGTTTATCCTTCGCATCTTTACATGAATACAATTGTTTTGCATATGTCTTTCAATGAGCTGGTTTTAATTTTTAATGATTTCCTAAAAATACCGTGCTTTAGTTAATACATATGTTCCTTGAGCGACTATTTTGAAACAATTTTAATTATTGATTTGTATATCACAGGAACAGTTTATCCATCGCCTCTTTATATGAATACAATTGTTTTGCATATGTCTTTCAATGAGCTGGTTTTAATTTTTAATAATTTCCTAAAAATACCGTGCTTTAGTTAATACATATGTTCCTTGAGCGACTATTTCTAAACAATTTTAATTATTGATTGGTATATCACAGGAACAGTTTATCCATCGCCTCTTTACATGAATACAATTGTTTTGCATATATCTTTCAATGAGCTGGTTTTAATTTTTAATAATTTCCTAAAAATACCGTGCTTTAGTTAATACATATGTTCCTTGAGCGACTATTTCGAAACAATTTTAATTATTGATTTGTATATCACAGAAACAGTTTATCCATCGCCTCTTTACATGAATACAATTGTTTTGCATATGTCTTTCAATGAGCTGGTTTTAATTTTTAATGATTTTCTAAAAATACCGTGCTTTAGTTAATACATATGTTCCTTGAGCGACTATTTTTAAACAATTTTAATTATTGATTTGTATATCACAGGACAAGTTTATCCTTCGCATCTTTACATGAATACAATTGTTTTGCATATGTCTTTCAATGAGCTGGTTTTAATTTTTAATAATTTCCTAAAAATACCGTGCTTTAGTTAATACATATGTTCCTTGAGCGACTATTTCTAAACAATTTTAATTATTGATTTGTATATCACAGGAACAGTTTATCCATCGCCTCTTTACATGAATACAATTGTTTTGCATATGTCTTTCAATGAGCTGGTTTTAATTTTTAATAATTTCTTAAAAATACCGTGCTTTAGTTAATACATATGTTTCTTGAGCGACTATTTCGAAACAATTTTAATTATTGATTTGTATATCACAGGAACAGTTTATCCATCGCCTCTTTACATGAATACAATTGTTTTGCATATGTCTTTCAATGAGCTGGTTTTAATTTTTAATAATTTCCTAAAAATACCGTGCTTTAGTTAATACATATGTTCCTTAAGCGACTATTTCGAAACAATTTTAATTATAGATTTGTATATCACAGGAACAGTTTATCCATCGCCTCTTTACATGAATACAATTGTTTTGCATATGTCTTTCAATGAGCTGGTTTTAATTTTTAATAATTTTCTAAAAATACCGTGCTTTAGTTAATACATATGTTCCTTGAGCGACTTTTTCGAAACAATTTTAATTATTGATTTGTATATTACAGGAACAGTTTATCTATCGCCTCTTTACATGTATACAATTGTTTTGCATATGTCTTTCAAAGAGCTGGTTTTAATTTTTAATAATTTCCTAAAAATACCGTGCTTTAGTTAATACATATGTTCCTTGAGCGACTATTTCAAAACAATTTTAATTATTGATTTGTATATCACAGGAACAGTTTATCCATCGCCTCTTTACATGAATACAATTGTTTTGCATATGTCTTTCAATGAGCTGGTTTTAATTTTTAATAATTTCCTAAAAATACCGTGCTTTAGTTAATACATATGTTCCTTGAGCGACTATTTCGAAATAATTTTAATTATTGATTTGTATATCACAGGAACAGTTTATCCATCGCCTCTTTACATGAATACAATTGTTTTGCATATGTCTTTCAATGAGCTGGTTTTAATTTTTAATAATTTCCTAAAAATACCGTGCTTTAGTTAAAACATATGTTCCTTGAGCGACTATTTCGAAACAATTTTAATTATTGATTTGTATATCACAGGAACAGTTTATCCATCGCCTCTTTACATGAATACAATTGTTTTGCATATGTCTTTCAATGAGCTGGTTTTAATTTTTAATAATTTCCTAAAAATACCGTGCTTTAGTTAATACATATGTTCCTTAAGCGACTATTTCGAAACAATTTCAATTATTGATTTGTATATCACAGAAACAGTTTATCCATCGCCTCTTTACATGAATACAATTGTTTTGCATATGTCTTTCAATGAGCTGGTTTTAATTTTTAATAATTTCCTAAAAATACCGTGCTTTAGTTAATACATATATTCCTTGAGCGACTATTTCTGAACAATTTTAATTATTGATTTGTATATCACAGGAACAGTTTATCCATCGCCTCTTTACATGAATACAATTGTTTTGCATATGTCTTTCAAAGAGCTGGTTTTAATTTTTAATAATTTCCTAAAAATACCGTGCTTTAGTTAATACATATGTTCCTTAAGCGACTATTTCGAAACAATTTCAATTATTGATTTGTATATCACAGAAACAGTTTATCCATCGCCTCTTTACATGAATACAATTGTTTTGCATATGTCTTTCAATGAGCTGGTTTTAATTTTTAATAATTTCTTAAAAATACCGTGCTTTAGTTAATACATATGTTTCTTGAGCGACTATTTCGAAACAATTTTAATTATTGATTTGTATATCACAGGAACAGTTTATCCATCGCCTCTTTACATGAATACAATTGTTTTGCATATGTCTTTCAATGAGCTGGTTTTAATTTTTAATAATTTCCTAAAAATACCGTGCTTTAGTTAATACATATGTTCCTTAAGCGACTATTTCGAAACAATTTTAATTATAGATTTGTATATCACAGGAACAGTTTATCCATCGCCTCTTTACATGAATACAATTGTTTTGCATATGTCTTTCAATGAGCTGGTTTTAATTTTTAATAATTTTCTAAAAATACCGTGCTTTAGTTAATACATATGTTCCTTGAGCGACTTTTTCGAAACAATTTTAATTATTGATTTGTATATTACAGGAACAGTTTATCTATCGCCTCTTTACATGTATACAATTGTTTTGCATATGTCTTTCAAAGAGCTGGTTTTAATTTTTAATAATTTCCTAAAAATACCGTGCTTTAGTTAATACATATGTTCCTTGAGCGACTATTTCAAAACAATTTTAATTATTGATTTGTATATCACAGGAACAGTTTATCCATCGCCTCTTTACATGAATACAATTGTTTTGCATATGTCTTTCAATGAGCTGGTTTTAATTTTTAATAATTTCCTAAAAATACCGTGCTTTAGTTAATACATATGTTCCTTGAGCGACTATTTCGAAATAATTTTAATTATTGATTTGTATATCACAGGAACAGTTTATCCATCGCCTCTTTACATGAATACAATTGTTTTGCATATGTCTTTCAATGAGCTGGTTTTAATTTTTAATAATTTCCTAAAAATACCGTGCTTTAGTTAAAACATATGTTCCTTGAGCGACTATTTCGAAACAATTTTAATTATTGATTTGTATATCACAGGAACAGTTTATCCATCGCCTCTTTACATGAATACAATTGTTTTGCATATGTCTTTCAATGAGCTGGTTTTAATTTTTAATAATTTCCTAAAAATACCGTGCTTTAGTTAATACATATGTTCCTTAAGCGACTATTTCGAAACAATTTCAATTATTGATTTGTATATCACAGAAACAGTTTATCCATCGCCTCTTTACATGAATACAATTGTTTTGCATATGTCTTTCAATGAGCTGGTTTTAATTTTTAATAATTTCCTAAAAATACCGTGCTTTAGTTAATACATATATTCCTTGAGCGACTATTTCTGAACAATTTTAATTATTGATTTGTATATCACAGGAACAGTTTATCCATCGCCTCTTTACATGAATACAATTGTTTTGCATATGTCTTTCAAAGAGCTGGTTTTAATTTTTAATAATTTCCTAAAAATACCGTGCTTTAGTTAATACATATGTTCCTTAAGCGACTATTTCGAAACAATTTCAATTATTGATTTGTATATCACTGGAACAGTTTATCCATCGCCTCTTTACATGAATACAATTGTTTTGCATATGTCTTTCAATGAGCTGGTTTTAATTTTTAATGATTTCCAAAAAATACCGTGCTTTAGTTCATACATATGTTCCTTGAGCGACTATTTCGAAACAATTTTAATTATTGATTTGTATATCACAGAAACAATTTATCCATCGCCTCTTTACATGAATACAATTGTTTTGCATATGTCTTTCAATGAGCTGGTTTTAATTTTTAATAATTTCCTAAAAATACCGTGCTTTAGTTAATACATATGTTCCTTGAGCGACTATTTCTAAACAATTTTAATTATTGATTTGTATATAACAGGATCAGTTTATCCATCGCCTCTTTACATGAATACAATTGTTTTGCATATGTCTTTCAATAAGCTGGTTTTAATTTTTAATAATTTCCTAAAAATACCGTGCTTTAGTTAATACATATGTTCCTTGAGCGACTATTTCTAAACAATTTTAATTATTGATTTGTATATCACAGGAACAGTTTATCCATCGCCTCTTTACATGAATACAATTGTTTTGCATATGTCTTTCAATGAGCTGGTTTTAATTTTTAATAATTTCCTAAAAATACAGTGCTTTAGTTAATACATATGTTCCTTGAGCGACTATTTCTAAACAATTTTAATTATTGATTTGTATATGACAGGAACAGTTTATCCATCGCCTTTTTACATGAATACAATTGTTTTGCATATGTCTTTCAATGAGCTGGTTTTAATTTTTAATAATGTCTTAAAAATACCGTGCTTTAGTTAATACATATGTTCCTTGAGCGACTATTTCTAAACAATTTTAATTATTGATTTGTATATCACAGGAACAGTTTATCCATCGCCTCTTTACATGAATACAATTGTTTTGCATATGTCTTTCAATGAGCTGGTTTTAATTTTTAATTATTTCCTAAAAATACCGTGCTTTAGTTAATACATATGTTCCTTGAGCGACTATTTCGAAACAATTTTAATTATTGATTTGTATATCACAGGATCAGTTTATCCATCGCCTCTTTACATGAATACAATTGTTTTGCATATGTCTTTCAATGAGCTGGTTTTAATTTTTAATAATTTCCTAAAAATACCGTGCTTTAGTTAATACATATGTTCCTTGAGCGACTATTTCGAAACAATTTTAATTATTGATTTGTATATCACAGGAACAGTTTATCCATCGCCTCTTTACATGAATACAATTGTTTTGCATATGTCTTTCAATGAGCTGGTTTTAATTTTTAATAATTTCCTAAAAATACCGTGCTTTAGTTAATACATATGTTCCTTGAGCGACTATTTCTAAACAATTTTAATTATTGATTTGTATATCACAGGAACAGTTTATCCATCGCCTCTTTATATGAATACAATTGTTTTGCATATGTCTTTCAATGAGCTTGTTTTAATTTTTAATAATTTCCTAAAAATACAGTGCTTTAGTTAATACATATGTTCCTTGAGCGACTATTTCTAAACAATTTTAATTATTGATTTGTATATGACAGGAACAGTTTATCCATCGCCTTTTTACATGAATACAATTGTTTTGCATATGTCTTTCAATGAGCTGGTTTTAATTTTTAATAATGTCTTAAAAATACCGTGCTTTAGTTAATACATATGTTCCTTGAGCGACTATTTCTAAACAATTTTAATTATTGATTTGTATATCACAGGAACAGTTTATCCATCGCCTCTTTACATGAATACAATTGTTTTGCATATGTCTTTCAATGAGCTGGTTTTAATTTTTAATTATTTCCTAAAAATACCGTGCTTTAGTTAATACATATGTTCCTTGAGCGACTATTTCGAAACAATTTTAATTATTGATTTGTATATCACAGGATCAGTTTATCCATCGCCTCTTTACATGAATACAATTGTTTTGCATATGTCTTTCAATGAGCTGGTTTTAATTTTTAATAATTTCCTAAAAATACCGTGCTTTAGTTAATACATATGTTCCTTGAGCGACTATTTCGAAACAATTTTAATTATTGATTTGTATATCACAGGAACAGTTTATCCATCGCCTCTTTACATGAATACAATTGTTTTGCATATGTCTTTCAATGAGCTGGTTTTAATTTTTAATAATTTCCTAAAAATACCGTGCTTTAGTTAATACATATGTTCCTTGAGCGACTATTTCTAAACAATTTTAATTATTGATTTGTATATCACAGGAACAGTTTATCCATCGCCTCTTTACATGAATACAATTGTTTTGCATATGTCTTTCAATGAGCTGGTTTTAATTTTTAATAATCTCCTAAAAATACCGTGCTTTAGTTAATACATATGTTCCTTGAGCGACTATTTCTAAACAATTTTAATTATTGATTTGTATATCACAGGAACAGTTTATCCATCGCCTCTTTACATGAATACAATTGTTTTGCATATGTCTTTCAATGAGCTGGTTTTAATTTTTAATTATTTCCTAAAAATACCGTGCTTTAGTTAATACATATGTTCCTTGAGCGACTATTTCGAAACAATTTTAATTATTGATTTGTATATCACAGGATCAGTTTATCCATCGCCTCTTTACATGAATACAATTGTTTTGCATATGTCTTTCAATGAGCTGGTTTTAATTTTTAATAATTTCCTAAAAATACCGTGCTTTAGTTAATACATATGTTCCTTGAGCGACTATTTCGAAACAATTTTAATTATTGATTTGTATATCACAGGAACAGTTTATCCATCGCCTCTTTACATGAATACAATTGTTTTGCATATGTCTTTCAATGAGCTGGTTTTAATTTTTAATAATTTCCTAAAAATACCGTGCTTTAGTTAATACATATGTTCCTTGAGCGACTATTTCTAAACAATTTTAATTATTGATTTGTATATCACAGGAACAGTTTATCCATCGCCTCTTTACATGAATACAATTGTTTTGCATATGTCTTTCAATGAGCTGGTTTTAATTTTTAATAATCTCCTAAAAATACCGTGCTTTAGTTAATACATATGTTCCTTGAGCGACTATTTCTAAACAATTTTAATTATTGATTTGTATATCACAGGAACAGTTTATCCATCGCCTCTTTACATGAATACAATTGTTTTGCATATGTCTTTCAATGAGCTGGTTTTAATTTTTAATAATTTCCTAAATATACCGTGCTTTAGTTAATACATATGTTCCTTGAGCGACTATTTCTAAACAATTTTAATTATTGATTTGTATATCACAGGAACAGTTTATCCATCGCCTTTTTACATGAATACAATTGTTTTGCGTATGTCTTTCAATGAGCTGGTTTTAATTTTTAATAATGTCTTAAAAATACCGTGCTTTAGTTAATACATATGTTTCTTGAGCGACTATTTCTAAACAATTTTAATTATTGATTTGTATATCACAGGAACAGTTTATCCATCGCCTCTTTACATGAATACAATTGTTTTGCATATGTCTTTCAATGAGCTGGTTTTAATTTTTAATAATTTCCTAAAAATACCGTGCTTTAGTTAATACATATGTTCCTTGAGCGACTATTTCTAAACAATTTTAATTATTGATTTGTATATCACAGGAACAGTTTATCCATCGCCTCTTTACATGAATACAATTGTTTTGCATATGTCTTTCAATGAGCTGGTTTTAATTTTTAATAATTTCCTAAAAATACCGTGCTTTAGTTAATACATATGTTCCTTGAGCGACTATTTCTAAACAATTTTAATTATTGATTTGTATATCACAGGAACAGTTTATCCATCGCCTCTTTACATGAATACAATTGTTTTGCATATGTCTTTCAATGAGCTGGTTTTAATTTTTAATAATTTCCTAAAAATACCGTGCTTTAGTTAATACATATGTTCCTTGAGCGACTATTTTGAAACAATTTTAATTATTGATTTGTATATCACAGGAACAGTTTATCCATCGCCTCTTTACATGAATACAATTGTTTTGCATATGTCTTTCAATGAGCTGGTTTTAATTTTTAATAATTTCCTAAAAATACAGTGCTTTAGTTAATACATATGTTCCTTGAGCGACTATTTTTAAACAATTTTAATTATTGATTTGTATATCACAGGACAAGTTTATCCTTCGCATCTTTACATGAATACAATTGTTTTGCATATGTCTTTCAATGAGCTGGTTTTAATTTTTAATAATTTCCTAAAAATACCGTGCTTTAGTTAATACATATGTTCCTTGAGCGACTATTTCTAAACAATTTTAATTATTGATTTGTATATCACAGGAACAGTTTATCCATCGCCTCTTTACATGAATACAATTGTTTTGCATATGTCTTTCAATGAGCTGGTTTTAATTTTTAATAATTTCCTAAAAATACCGTGCTTTAGTTAATAAATATGTTCCTTGAGCGACTATTTCTAAACAATTTTAATTATTGATTTGTATATCACAGGAACAGTTTATCCATCGCCTCTTTACATGAATACAATTGTTTTGCATATGTCTTTCGATGAGCTGGTTTTAATTTTTAATAATTTCCTAAAAATACCGTGCTTTAGTTAATACATATGTTCCTTGAGCGTCTATTTCTAAACAATTTTAATTATTGATTTGTATATCACAGGAACAGTTTATCCATCGCCTCTTTACATGAATGCAATTGTTTCGCAAATGTCTTTCAATGAGCTGGTTTTAATTTTTAATAATTTCCTAAAAATACCGTGCTTTAGTTAATAAATATGTTCCTTGAGCGACTATTTCGAAACAATTTTAATTATTGATTTGTATATCACAGGAACAGTTTATCCTTCGCATCTTTACATGAAAAAAATTGTTTTGCATATGTCTTTCAATGAGCTGGTTTTAATTTTTAATAATTTCCTAAAAATACCGTGCTTTAGTTAATACATATGTTCCTTGAGCGACTATTTCGAAACAATTTTAATTATTGATTTGTATATCACAGGAACAGTTTATCCTTCGCATCTTTACATGAAAAAAATTGTTTTGCATATGTCTTTCAATGAGCTGGTTTTAATTTTTAATAATTTCCTAAAAATACCGTGCTTTAGTTAAAACATATGTTCCTTGAGCGACTATTTCGAAACAATTTTAATTATTGATTTGTATATCACAGAAACAGTTTATCCATCGCCTCTTTACATGAATACAATTGTTTTGCATATGTCTTTCAATGAGCTGGTTTTAATTTTTAATAATTTCCTAAAAATACCGTGCTTTAGTTAATACATATGTTCCTTAAGCGACTATTTCGAAACAATTTCAATTATTGATTTGTATATCACAGAAACAGTTTATCCATCGCCTCTTTACATGAATACAATTGTTTTGCATATGTCTTTCAATGAGCTGGTTTTAATTTTTAATAATTTCCTAAAAATACCGTGCTTTAGTTAATACATATGTTCCTTGAGCGACTATTTCTAAACAATTTTAATTATTGATTTGTATATCACAGGAACAGTTTATCCATCGCTTCTTTACATGAATACAATTGTTTTGCATATGTCTTTCAATGAGCTGGTTTTAATTTTTAATAATTTCCTAAAAATACCGTGCTTTAGTTAATACATATGTTCCTTGAGCGACTATTTCGAAACAATTTTAATTATTGATTTGTATATCACAGGAACAGTTTATCCATCGCCTCTTTACATGAATACAATTGTTTTGCATATGTCTTTCAAAGAGCTGGTTTTAATTTTTAATTATTTCCTAAAAATACCGTGCTTTAGTTAATACATATGTTCCTTAAGCGACTATTTCGAAACAATTTCAATTATTGATTTGTATATCACTGGAACAGTTTATCCATCGCCTCTTTACATGAATACAATTGTTTTGCATATGTCTTTCAATGAGCTGGTTTTAATTTTTAATGATTTCCAAAAAATACCGTGCTTTAGTTCATACATATGTTCCTTGAGCGACTATTTCGAAACAATTTTAATTATTGATTTGTATATCACAGAAACAGTTTATCCATCGCCTCTTTACATGAATACAATTGTTTTGCATATGTCTTTCAATGAGCTGGTTTTAATTTTTAATAATTTCCTAAAAATACCGTGCTTTAGTTAATACATATGTTCCTTGAGCGACTATTTCTAAACAATTTTAATTATTAATTTGTATATAACAGGATCAGTTTATCCATCGCCTCTTTACATGAATACAATTGTTTTGCATATGTCTTTCAATGAGCTGGTTTTAATTTTTAATAATTTCCTAACAATACCGTGCTTTAGTTAATACATATGTTCCTTGAGCGACTATTTCTAAACAATTTTAATTATTGATTTGTATATCATAGGAACAGTTTATCCATCGCCTCTTTACATGAATACAATTGTTTTGCATATGTCTTTCAATGAGCTGGTTTTAATTTTTAATAATTTCCTAAAAATACCGTGCTTTAGTTAATACATATGTTCCTTGAGCGACTATTTCTAAACAATTTTAATTATTGATTTGTATATCACAGGAACAGTTTATCCATCGCCTCTTTACATGAATACAATTGTTTTGCATATGTCTTTCAATGAGCTGGTTTTAATTTTTAATAATTTCCTAAATATACCGTGCTTTAGTTAATACATATGTTCCTTGAGCGACTATTTCTAAACAATTTTAATTATTGATTTGTATATCACAGGAACAGTTTATCCATCGCCTTTTTACATGAATACAATTGTTTTGCGTATGTCTTTCAATGAGCTGGTTTTAATTTTTAATAATGTCTTAAAAATACCGTGCTTTAGTTAATACATATGTTTCTTGAGCGACTATTTCTAAACAATTTTAATTATTGATTTGTATATCACAGGAACAGTTTATCCATCGCCTCTTTACATGAATACAATTGTTTTGCATATGTCTTTCAATGAGCTGGTTTTAATTTTTAATTATTTCCTAAAAATACCGTGCTTTAGTTAATACATATGTTCCTTGAGCGACTATTTCGAAACAATTTTAATTATTGATTTGTATATCACAGGATCAGTTTATCCATCGCCTCTTTACATGAATACAATTGTTTTTCATATGTCTTTCAATGAGCTGGTTTTAATTTTTAATTATTTCCTAAAAATACCGTGCTTTAGTTAATACATATGTTCCTTGAGCGACTATTTCGAAACAATTTTAATTATTGATTTGTATATCACAGGAACAGTTTATCCATCGCCTCTTTACATGAATACAATTGTTTTGCATATGTCTTTCAATGAGCTGGTTTTAATTTTTAATAATTTCCTAAAAATACCGTGCTTTAGTTAATACATATGTTCCTTGAGCGACTATTTCTAAACAATTTTAATTATTGATTTGTATATCACAGGAACAGTTTATCCATCGCCTCTTTACATGAATACAATTGTTTTGCATATGTCTTTCAATGAGCTGGTTTTAATTTTTAATAATTTCCTAAAAATACCGTGCTTTAGTTAATACATATGTTCCTTGAGCGACTATTTCGAAACAATTTTAATTATTGATTTGTATATCACAGGAACAGTTTATCCATCGCCTCTTTACATGAATACAATTGTTTTGCATATGTCTTTCAATGAGCTGGTTTTAATTTTTAATAATTTCTTAAAAATACCGTGCTTTAGTTAATACATATGTTCCTTGAGCGACTATTTCGAAACAATTTTAATTATTGATTTGTATATCACAGGAACAGTTTATCCATCGCCTCTTTACATGAATACAATTGTTTTGCATATGTCTTTCAATGAGCTGGTTTTAATTTTTAATAATTTCCTAAAAATACCGTGCTTTAGTTAATATATATGTTCCTTGAGCGACTATTTCTAAACAATTTTAATTATTGATTTGTATATCACAGGAACAGTTTATCCATCGCCTCTTTACATGAATACAATTGTTTTGCATATGTCTTTCAATGAGCTGGTTTTAATTTTTAATAATTTCCTAAAAATACCGTGCTTTAGTTAATACATATGTTCCTTGAGCGACTATTTTGAAACAATTTTAATTATTGATTTGTATATCACAGGAACAGTTTATCCATCGCCTCTTTACATGAATACAATTGTTTTGCATATGTCTTTCAATGAGCTGGTTTTAATTTTTAATAATTTCCTAAAAATACCGTGCTTTAGTTAATACATATGTTCCTTGAGCGACTATTTTTAAACAATTTTAATTATTGATTTGTATATCACAGGACAAGTTTATCCTTCGCATCTTTACATGAATACAATTGTTTTGCATATGTCTTTCAATGAGCTGGTTTTAATTTTTAATAATTTCCTAAAAATACCGTGCTTTAGTTAATACATATGTTCCTTGAGCGACTATTTCTAAACAATTTTAATTATTGATTTGTATATCACAGGAACAGTTTATCCATCGCCTCTTTACATGAATACAATTGTTTTGCATATGTCTTTCAATGAGCTGGTTTTAATTTTTAATAATTTCCTAAAAATACCGTGCTTTAGTTAATACATATGTTCCTTGAGCGACTATTTCTAAACAATTTTAATTATTGATTTGTATATCACAGGAACAGTTTATCCATCGCCTCTTTACATGAATACAATTGTTTTGCATATGTCTTTCGATGAGCTGGTTTTAATTTTTAATAATTTCCTAAAAATACCGTGCTTTAGTTAATACATATGTTCCTTGAGCGTCTATTTCTAAACAATTTTAATTATTGATTTGTATATCACAGGAACAGTTTATCCATCGCCTCTTTACATGAATGAAATTGTTTTGCATATGTCTTTCAATTGAGCTGGTTTTAATTTTTAATAATTTCCTAAAAATACCGTGCTTTAGTTAATAAATATGTTCCTTGAGCGACTATTTCGAAACAATTTTAATTATTGATTTGTATATTACAGGAACAGTTTATCCTTCGCATCTTTACATGAAAAAAATTTTTGCATATGTCTTTCAATGAGCTGGTTTTAATTTTTAATAATTTCCTAAAAATACCGTGCTTTAGTTAATACATATGTTCCTTGAGCGACTATTTCGAAACAATTTTAATTATTGATTTGTATATCACAGGAACAGTTTATCCTTCGCATCTTTACATGAAAAAAATTGTTTTGCATATGTCTTTCAATGAGCTGGTTTTAATTTTTAATAATTTCCTAAAAATACCGTGCTTTAGTTAAAACATATGTTCCTTGAGCGACTATTTCGAAACAATTTTAATTATTGATTTGTATATCACAGGAACAGTTTATCCATCGCCTCTTTACATGAATACAATTGTTTTGCATATGTCTTTCAATGAGCTGGTTTTAATTTTTAATAATTTCCTAAAAATACCGTGCTTTAGTTAATACATATGTTCCTTGAGCGACTATTTCTGAACAATTTTAATTATTGATTTGTATATCACAGAAACAGTTTATCCATCGCCTCTTTACATGAATACAATTGTTTTGCATATGTCTTTCAAAGAGCTGGTTTTAATTTTTAATAATTTCCTAAAAATACCGTGCTTTAGTTAATACATATGTTCCTTGAGCGACTATTTCTAAACAATTTTAATTATTGATTTGTATATCACAGAAACAGTTTATCCATCGCCTCTTTACATGAATACAATTGTTTTGCATATGTCTTTCAATGAGCTGGTTTTAATTTTTAATAATTTCCTAAAAATACAGTGCTTTAGTTAATACATATGTTCCTTGAGCGACTATTTCGAAACAATTTTAATTATTGATTTGTATATCACAGGAACAGTTTATCCATCGCCTCTTTACATGAATACAATTGTTTTGCATATGTCTTTCAATGAGCTGGTTTTAATTTTTAATAATTTCCTAAAAATACCGTGCTTTAGTTAATACATATGTTCCTTAAGCGACTATTTCGAAACAATTTTAATTATTGATTTGTATATCATAGAAACAGTTTATCCATCGCCTCTTTACATGAATACAATTGTTTTGCATATGTCTTTCAATGAGCTGGTTTTAATTTTTAATAATTTCCTAAAAATACCGTGCTTTAGTTAATACATATGTTCCTTGAGCGACTATTTCTAAACAATTTTAATTATTGATTTGTATATCACAGGAACAGTTTATCCATCGCCTCTTTACATGAATACAATTGTTTTGCATATGTCTTTCGATGAGCTGGTTTTAATTTTTAATAATTTCCTAAAAATACCGTGCTTTAGTTAATACATATGTTCCTTGAGCGTCTATTTCTAAACAATTTTAATTATTGATTTGTATATCACAGGAACAGTTTATCCATCGCCTCTTTACATGAATGCAATTGTTTTGCATATGTCTTTCAATGAGCTGGTTTTAATTTTTAATAATTTCCTAAAAATACCGTGCTTTAGTTAATAAATATGTTCCTTGAGCGACTATTTCGAAACAATTTTAATTATTGATTTGTATATCACAGGAACAGTTTATCCTTCGCATCTTTACATGAAAAAAATTGTTTTGCATATGTCTTTCAATGAGCTGGTTTTAATTTTTAATAATTTCCTAAAAATACCGTTATTTAGTTAATACATATGTTCCTTGAGCGACTATTTCGAAACAATTTTAATTATTGATTTGTATATCACAGAAACAGTTTATCCATCGCCTCTTTACATGAATACAATTGTTTTGCATATGTCTTTCAAAGAGCTGGTTTTAATTTTTAATAATTTCCTAAAAATACCGTGCTTTAGTTAATACATATGTTCCTTGAGCGACTATTTCTAAACAATTTTAATTATTGATTTGTATATCACAGGAACAGTTTATCCATCGCCTCTTTACATGAATACAATTGTTTTGCATATGTCTTTCAATGAGCTGGTTTTAATTTTTAATAATTTCCTAAAAATACCGTGCTTTAGTTAATACATATGTTCCTTAAGCGACTATTTCGAAACAATTTCAATTATTGATTTGTATATCACAGAAACAGTTTATCCATCGCCTCTTTACATGAATACAATTGTTTTGCATATGTCTTTCAATGAGCTGGTTTTAATTTTTAATAATTTCCTAAAAATACCGTGCTTTAGTTAATACATATGTTCCTTGAGCGACTATTTCTAAACAATTTTAATTATTGATTTGTATATCACAGGAACAGTTTATCCATCGCCTCTTTACATGAATACAATTGTTTTGCATATGTCTTTCGATGAGCTGGTTTTAATTTTTAATAATTTCCTAAAAATACCGTGCTTTAGTTAATACATATGTTCCTTGAGCGTCTATTTCTAAACAATTTTAATTATTGATTTGTATATCACAGGAACAGTTTATCCATCGCCTCTTTACATGAATGCAATTGTTTTGCATATGTCTTTCAATGAGCTGGTTTTAATTTTTAATAATTTCCTAAAAATACCGTGCTTTAGTTAATAAATATGTTCCTTGAGCGACTATTTCGAAACAATTTTAATTATTGATTTGTATATCACAGGAACAGTTTATCCTTCGCATCTTTACATGAAAAAAATTGTTTTGCATATGTCTTTCAATGAGCTGGTTTTAATTTTTAATAATTTCCTAAAAATACCGTTATTTAGTTAATACATATGTTCCTTGAGCGACTATTTCGAAACAATTTTAATTATTGATTTGTATATCACAGAAACAGTTTATCCATCGCCTCTTTACATGAATACAATTGTTTTGCATATGTCTTTCAAAGAGCTGGTTTTAATTTTTAATAATTTTCTAAAAATACCGTGCTTTAGTTAATACATATGTTCCTTGAGCGACTATTTCTAAACAATTTTAATTATTGATTTGTATATCACAGGAACAGTTTATCCATCGCCTCTTTACATGAATACAATTGTTTGTCCTGGGCCCCCCCACATTTGAAATGTAACTTTTTTTTTAATGTAGAAGGTTGTGCTAGCCTTGTGCTGGCGTGCTTTGTTAAAATTTTTGATTGTGCTGGTTTCGTTAGGCTACAAATTCAATTTGAATTTGGGGGGGCTGTGGACATGATAGCCCCCCCACCACGTAATTTAAACATTTTTTTTAGACAGATATGTTGTGCTAGCCTTGTGCTGGCGTGCTTTGTTAAAATTTTTGAGTGTGCTGGTTCCGTTAGGTTACAAATTCAATTTTAATTTGGGGGGGCTGTGGACATGATAGCCGCCCCACCACGTAATTTAAACATTTTTTTTTAGACAGATATGTTGTGCTAGTCTTGTGCTGGCGTGCTTTGTTAAAATTTTTGATTGTGCTGGTTCCATTACACCACAATTTTGTTTTTAAATTGGAGGGGCTGTAGACATGATAGCCCCCCCACCCAGTAATTTAAACATTTTTTTTAGATAGATGTGTTGTGCTTGCCTTGTGCTGGCGTGTGCTGTTAAAATTTTTGATTGTGCTGTTTCGTTACGCTACGATTTTGGTTTAAAATCTGAGGGGCTCTAGACATGATTAGATTTGCTTTTGTATACATTGAACCATTATTGTTATCTCTGAAAAGGGTGACTTCTAAAAAAATTATTGAATAATCTGTTTCTGTAAATTAAATTTTTTGGTGGTAACTGTTGAATAAGTTTAAAATGTTATTTATTGACTTTGGATTTTGGAACGCCTAAAATTAAATCGTCTACATATTTCTTTAAAAAAGGGATGTTATCAGATATTTTTGGCATTATTGTTTTTATTAAATCATCTAATATTATTTCTGCAATAATAGGGGGGGGGGGCATTTGTAAGAAATATTTTAAAGTGCTATGTTGTAACAATGTTTGTCCTATAATTTTTGTCTATGTAAAACAATTTTATGTATTTTAAATGTGTCTATGGCATCTAAAAAAAATTATAACAGTTTCAATTAAAATTATTAATGACATAAATCAAAATAAAGCTACATATGCCACTCATCAATTAAATAATACTGTAAAGTACAAGCACTTGTTTTTTTAAATTTTATTATCAGGACTTTTTGCTGATTTTTCATCACAGATGTACAATTTTAAATTTTAACTATACTTGTAAGTATTAAAGAATGTTCTTTGACTATGTTACAATATACGTACACGTACAGGGTGATTGATTAAGACCGGTACTTAAAAATATATGAAGAATGAAAAAGGGTATGGATCTGAAATTTTGGTTATGACCATAATGGTATCTTGTCTGTTTATTGAAAATATTTTCAATATGGCGACACTTCCGGAAACACCAGAAGTTGACGTCTACTTTCTTATTTCAAATACAATAGTCTATTTTTTTATTGCGTATTTGGATGTAAAACGTTATTTTAGAGGGACTTTTATTAGCATTCCCTATACCTAAGTGCAGTCATTTTTAAAATTTTTTGACTTTTTTGAAAATCCTTAGATTTTCATCGTGATGCTTAATATTATCTAACCCCGCCATTTTTGAAGAAAAAACGCTTAAATTTAGACCATGCCTAGAAGAAACCTTGGAGTACGTCCTGGAATTCATGCAATAGATGCATTACATACAGGGTGTCCAAAACTTAATTTTCTTTTAATACAACTTCAGACCACTAAAACTCGTTTTTTTCAAATACAATGCCCAAACTTTTTTTTCATTTTCTAATGCAAAATTACATTCTGCATCAATCTGTGTTAGCGTTTTCTATACCTATCTGCAACAATTTTCGAGTTATTAAGAATTTTTGGTAAATATAAGAGAAATTGTAACATTTTTGAGTAGTAAGCCTTGGAAATGACAACAAATGTCAATATTAATAACTGTAAACAACTTTTATTGCGTTTGTCTGAAGTGCCTTTGCACTTTTCCCAATTTCCTCGAAAAATTAAAAATCGTATTTAGGGCTTAATAATCCTTAATTTGTTCATAAATAAAGTGTAGAAGTAGTTTGAAGCTATTTGCGTTAATTTTAAGAAAATCGATTTTTTTGTCTAAAAAAGTGCAAAGACTATAGCCTTTGCACTTTTCCCATTTTCCTCGAAAAATTAAAAATCGTATTTAGGGCCTAATAATCCTTAATTTGTTCATAAATAACGTGTATAAGTAGTTTGAAGCTGTTTGCGTTAATTTTAAGAAAATCGATTTTGTTGTCTTAAAAAGTGCAAAGACTATAGCCTTTGCACTTTTCCCATTTTCCTCGAAAAATTAAAAGTCGTATTTAGGGCCTAATAATCCTTAATTTGTTCATAAATAACGTGTATAAGTAGTTTGAAGCTATTTGAGTTAATTTTAAGAAAATCGATTTTTTTGTCTAAAAAAGTGCTAAGAGTATATAGCCTTTTTTTTTTTAGTATAATGCCGTTTGTCTCAACTATTTTTAAATTTAATTTACAAAGTTATTCAAAAAATTAAACATTTTGAAAATTTTTCTCGAAAACGGCTCTTACGATTTTGATTAAATTTTAGTATGTTATAGAGTTTATTTTTCTTAGTAAAATGTCGTTTGTCTCAACTATTTTGAAATTTAATTTACAAAGTTATTCAAAAAATTAAAAATTTTGAAAATTTTTCTCGAAAACGGCTCTTACGATTTTGTTCAAATTTTAGTATGTTATAGAATTTATTTTTCTTAGTATAATGCCGTTTGTCTCAACTATTTTGAAATTTAAATTACAAAGTTATTCAAAAAATTAAAAATCGTATTTAGGGGCTAATAATCCTTAATTCGCTCATAACTAATGTGTATAAGAAGTTTGAAGCCATTTGCTGTAGTTTTAAGAAAATCGATTTTTTTGTCAAAAAAAGTGCAAAGACTTATAGCCTTTGTACTTTTCCCATTTTTCGCGAAAAATTAAAAATCGTATTTAGGGGCTAATAATCCTTAACTTGCTCATACCTAACGTGTCTAAGAAGTTTGAAGCCATTTGATGTAGTTTTAAGAAAATCGATTTTTTTGTCTAAAAAAGTGCAAAGACTATAGCCTTTGCACTTTTCCCATTTTCCTCGAAAAATTCAAAATCGTATTTAGGGCCTAATAATCCTTTATTTGTTCATAAATAACGTGTATAAGTAGTTTGAAGCTATTTACGTTAATTTTAAGAAAATCGATTTTTTTGTCTAAAAAAGTGCAAAGACTATAGCCTTTGCACTTTTCCTATTTTCCTCGAAAAATTAAAAGTCGTATTTAGGGCCTAATAATCCTTTATTTGTTCATAAATAACGTGTATAAGTAGTTTGAAGCTATTAGAGTTAATTTTAAGAAAATCGATTTTTTTGTCTAAAAAAGTGCAAAGAGTATATAGCCTTTTTTTCTTAGTATAATGCCGTTTGTCTCAACTATTTTGAAATTTAATTTACAAAGTTATTCAAAAAATTAAATATTTTGAAATTTTTTCTCGAAAACGGCTCTTACGATTTTGATCAAATTTTAGTATGTTATAGAGTTTATTTTTCTTAGTAAAATGTCGTTTGTCTCAACTATTTTGAAATTTAATTTACAAAGTTATTCAAAAAATTAAAAATTTTGAAAATTTTTCTCGAAAACGGCTTTTACGATTTTGTTCAAATTTTAGTATGTTATAGAGTTTATTTTTCTTAGTATAATGCCGTTTGTCTCAACTATTTTGAAATTTAATTTACAAAGTTATTCAAAAAATTAAAAATCGTATTTAGGGGCTAGTAATCTTTAATTCGCTCATAACTAATGTGTATAAGAAGTTTGAAGCCATTTGCTGTAGTTTTAAGAAAATCGATTTTTTTGTCAAAAAAAGTGCAAAGACTTATAGCCTTTGTACTTTTCCCATTTTTCGCGAAAAATTAAAAATCGTATTTAGGGGCTAATAATCCTTAACTTGCTCATACCTAACGTGTCTAAGAAGTTTGAAGCCATTTGATGTAGTTTTAAGAAAATCGATTTTTTTGTCTAAAAAAGTGCAAAGACTATAAACCTTTGCACTTTTCCCATTTTCCTCGAAAAATTAAAAATCGTATTTAGGGCCTAATAATCCTTTATTTGTTCATAAATAACGTGTATAAGTAGTTTGAAGCTATTTACGTTAATTTTAAGAAAATCGATTTTTTTGTCTAAAAAAGTGCAAAGACTATAGCCTTTGCACTTTTCCCAATTTCCTCGAAAAATTAAAAATCGTATTTAGGGCTTAATAATCCTTAATTTGTTCATAAATAAAGTGTAGAAGTAGTTTGAAGCTATTTGCGTTAATTTTAAGAAAATCGATTTTTTTGTCTAAAAAAGTGCAAAGACTATAGCCTTTGCACTTTTCCCATTTTCCTCGAAAAATTAAAAATCGTATTTAGGGCCTAATAATCCTTAATTTGTTCATAAATAACGTGTATAAGTAGTTTGAAGCTGTTTGCGTTAATTTTAAGAAAATCGATTTTGTTGTCTTAAAAAGTGCAAAGACTATAGCCTTTGCACTTTTCCCATTTTCCTCGAAAAATTAAAAGTCGTATTTAGGGCCTAATAATCCTTAATTTGTTCATAAATAACGTGTATAAGTAGTTTGAAGCTATTTGAGTTAATTTTAAGAAAATCGATTTTTTTGTCTAAAAAAGTGCTAAGAGTATATAGCCTTTTTTTTTTTAGTATAATGCCGTTTGTCTCAACTATTTTTAAATTTAATTTACAAAGTTATTCAAAAAATTAAACATTTTGAAAATTTTTCTCGAAAACGGCTCTTACGATTTTGATTAAATTTTAGTATGTTATAGAGTTTATTTTTCTTAGTAAAATGTCGTTTGTCTCAACTATTTTGAAATTTAATTTACAAAGTTATTCAAAAAATTAAAAATTTTGAAAATTTTTCTCGAAAACGGCTCTTACGATTTTGTTCAAATTTTAGTATGTTATAGAATTTATTTTTCTTAGTATAATGCCGTTTGTCTCAACTATTTTGAAATTTAAATTACAAAGTTATTCAAAAAATTAAAAATCGTATTTAGGGGCTAATATTCCTTAATTCGCTCATAACTAATGTGTATAAGAAGTTTGAAGCCATTTGCTGTAGTTTTAAGAAAATCGATTTTTTTGTCAAAAAAAGTGCAAAGACTTATAGCCTTTGTACTTTTCCCATTTTTCGCGAAAAATTAAAAATCGTATTTAGGGGCTAATAATCCTTAACTTGCTCATACCTAACGTGTCTAAGAAGTTTGAAGCCATTTGATGTAGTTTTAAGAAAATCGATTTTTTTGTCTAAAAAAGTGCAAAGACTATAGCCTTTGCACTTTTCCCATTTTCCTCGAAAAATTCAAAATCGTATTTAGGGCCTAATAATCCTTTATTTGTTCATAAATAACGTGTATAAGTAGTTTGAAGCTATTTACGTTAATTTTAAGAAAATCGATTTTTTTGTCTAAAAAAGTGCAAAGACTATAGCCTTTGCACTTTTCCTATTTTCCTCGAAAAATTAAAAGTCGTATTTAGGGCCTAATAATCCTTTATTTGTTCATAAATAACGTGTATAAGTAGTTTGAAGCTATTAGAGTTAATTTTAAGAAAATCGATTTTTTTGTCTAAAAAAGTGCAAAGAGTATATAGCCTTTTTTTCTTAGTAAAATGTCGTTTGTCTCAACTATTTTGAAATTTAATTTACAAAGTTATTCAAAAAATTAAAAATTTTGAAAATTTTTCTCGAAAACGGCTCTTACGATTTTGTTCAAATTTTAGTATGTTATAGAGTTTATTTTTCTTAGTATAATGCCGTTTGTCTCAACTATTTTGAAATTTAATTTACAAAGTTATTCAAAAAATTAAAAATTTTGAAAATTTTTCTCGAAAACGACTCTTACGATTTTGTTCAAATTTTAGTATGTTATAGAGTTTATTTTTCTTAGTATAATGCCGTTTGTCTCAACTATTTTGAAATTTAATTTACAAAGTTATTCAAAAAATTAAACATTTTGAAAATTTTTCTCGAAAACGGCTTTTACGATTTTGTTCAAATTTTAGTATGTTATAGAGTTTATTTTTCTTAGTATAATGCCGTTTGTCTCAACTATTTTGAAATTTAATTTACAAAGTTATTCAAAAAATTAAAAATTTTGAAAATTTTTCTCGAAAACGGCTCTTACGATTTTGTTCAAATTTTAGTATGTTATAGAGTTTATTTTTCTTAGTATAATGCCGTTTGTCTCAACTATTTTGAAATTTAATTTACAAAGTTATTCAAAAAATTAAAAATTTTGAAAATTTTTCTCGAAAACGGCTCTTACGATTTTGTTCAAATTTTAGTATGTTATAGAGTTTATTTTTCTTAGTATAATGCCGTTTGTCTCAACTATTTTAAAATTTAATTTACAAAGTTATTCAAAAAATTAAAAATCGTATTTAGGGGCTAATAATCCTTAACTTGCTCATACCTAACGTGTCTAAGAAGTTTGAAGCCATTTGATGTAGTTTTAAGAAAATCGATTTTTTTGTCTAAAAAAGTGCAAAGACTATAGCCTTTGCACTTTTCCCATTTTCCTCGAAAAATTAAAAATCGTATTTAGGGCTTAATAATCCTTTATTTGTTCATAAATAACGTGTATAAGTAGTTTGAAGCTGTTTGCGTTGACTTTAAGGAAATCGATTTTTTTGTCTAAAAAAGTGCAAAGACTATAGCCTTTGCACTTTTCCCATTTTCCTCGAAAAATTAAAAATCGTATTTAGGGCTTAATAATCCTTTATTTGTTCATAAATAACGTGTATAAGTAGTTTGAAGCTATTTGCGTTAATTTTAAGAAAATCGATTTTTTTGTCTAAAAAAGTGCAAAGACTATATAGCCTTTGCACTTTTCCCATTTTCCTCGAAAAATTAAAAATCATATTTAGGGCTTAATAATCGTTTATTTGTTCATAAATAACGTGTATAAGTAGTTTGAAGCTGTTTGCGTTGATTTTAAGAAAATCGATTTTTTTGTCTAAAAAAGTGCAAAGACTATAGCCTTTGCACTTTTCCCATATTCCTCGAAAAATTAAAAATCGTATTTAAGGCCTAATAATCCTTAATTTGTTCATAAATAACGTGTATAAGTAGTTTGAAGCTGTTTGCGTTAATTTTAAGAAAATCGAATTTTTGTCTAAAAAAGTGCAAAGACTATAGCCTTTGCACTTTTCCCATTTTCCTCGAAAAATTAAAAATCGTATTTAGGGCCTAATAATCCTTAATTTGTTCATAAATAACGTGTATAAGTAGTTTGAAGCTGTTTGCGTTAGTTTTAAGAAAATCGATTTTTTTGTCTAAAAAAGTGCAAAGACTATAGCCTTTGCACTTTTCCTATTTTCCTCGAAAAATTAAAAGTCGTATTTAGGGCCTAATAATCCTTTATTTGTTCATAAATAACGTGTATAAGTAGTTTGAAGCTATTTGAGTTAATTTTAAGAAAATCGATTTTTTTGTCTAAAAAAGTGCAAAGAGTATATAGCCTTTTTTTCTTAGTATAATGCTGTTTGTCTCAACTATTTTGAAATTTAATTTACAAAGTTATTCAAAAAATTAAAAATTTTGAAAATTTTTCTCGAAAACGGCTCTTACGATTTTGTTCAAATTTTAGTATGTTATAGAGTTTATTTTTCTTAGTATAATGCCGTTTGTCTCAACTATTTTGAAATTTAATTTACAAAGTTATTCAAAAAATTAAAAATTTTGAAAATTTTTCTCGAAAACGGCTCTTACGATTTTGTTCAAATTTTAGTATGTTATAGAGTTTATTTTTCTTAGTATAATGCCGTTTGTCTCAACTATTTTAAAATTTAATTTACAAAGTTATTCAAAAAATTAAAAATCGTATTTAGGGGCTAATAATCCTTAACTTGCTCATACCTAACGTGTCTAAGAAGTTTGAAGCCATTTGATGTAGTTTTAAGAAAATCGATTTTTTTGTCTAAAAAAGTGCAAAGACTATAGCCTTTGCACTTTTCCCATTTTCCTCGAAAAATTAAAAATCGTATTTAGGGCTTAATAATCCTTTATTTGTTCATAAATAACGTGTATAAGTAGTTTGAAGCTGTTTGCGTTGATTTTAAGGAAATCGATTTTTTTGTCTAAAAAAGTGCAAAGACTATAGCCTTTGCACTTTTCCCATTTTCCTCGAAAAATTAAAAATCATATTTAGGGCTTAATAATCGTTTATTTGTTCATAAATAACGTGTATAAGTAGTTTGAAGCTGTTTGCGTTGATTTTAAGAAAATCGATTTTTTTGTCTAAAAAAGTGCAAAGACTATAGCCTTTGCACTTTTCTCATTTTCCTCGAAAAATTAAAAATCGTATTTAGGGCCTAATAATCATTAATTTGTTCATAAATAACGTGTATAAGTAGTTTGAAGCTATTTGCGTTAATTTTAAGAAAATCGATTTTTTTGTCTAAAAAAGTGCAAAGACTATAGCCTTTGCACTTTTCCCATTTTCCTCGAAAAATTAAAAATCATATTTAGGGCTTAATAATCCTTTATTTGTTCATAAATAACGTGTATAAGTAGTTTGAAGCTGTTTGCGTTGATTTTAAGAAAATCGATTTTTTTGTCTAAAAAAGTGCAAAGACTATAGCCTTTGCACTTTTCCCATATTCCTCGAAAAATTAAAAATCGTATTTAAGGCCTAATAATCCTTAATTTGTTCATAAATAACGTGTATAAGTAGTTTGAAGCTGTTTGCGTTAATTTTAAGAAAATCGAATTTTTGTCTAAAAAAGTGCAAAGACTATAGCCTTTGCACTTTTCCCATTTTCCTCGAAAAATTAAAAATCGTATTTAGGGCCTAATAATCCTTAATTTGTTCATAAATAACGTGTATAAGTAGTTTGAAGCTGTTTGCGTTAGTTTTAAGGAAATCGATTTTTTTGTCTAAAAAAGTGCAAAGACTATAGCCTTTGCACTTTTCCTATTTTCCTCGAAAAATTAAAAGTCGTATTTAGGGCCTAATAATCCTTTATTTGTTCATAAATAACGTGTATAAGTAGTTTGAAGCTATTTGAGTTAATTTTAAGAAAATCGATTTTTTTGTCTAAAAAAGTGCAAAGACTATAGCCTTTGCACTTTTCTCATTTTCCTCGAAAAATTAAAAATCGTATTTAGGGCCTAATAATCATTAATTTGTTCATAAATAACGTGTATAAGTAGTTTGAAGCTATTTGCGTTAATTTTAAGAAAATCGATTTTTTTGTCTAAAAAAGTGCAAAGACTATAGCCTTTGCACTTTTCCCATTTTCCTCGAAAAATTAAAAATCATATTTAGGGCTTAATAATCCTTTATTTGTTCATAAATAACGTGTATAAGTAGTTTGAAGCTGTTTGCGTTGATTTTAAGAAAATCGATTTTTTTGTCTAAAAAAGTGCAAAGACTATAGCCTTTGCACTTTTCCCATTTTCCTCGAAAAATTAAAAATCGTATTTAAGGCCTAATAATCCTTAATTTGTTCATAAATAACGTGTATAAGTAGTTTGAAGCTGTTTGCGTTAATTTTAAGAAAATCGAATTTTTGTCTAAAAAAGTGCAAAGACTATAGCCTTTGCACTTTTCCTATTTTCCTCGAAAAATTAAAAGTCGTATTTAGGGCCTAATAATCCTTTATTTGTTCATAAATAACGTGTATAAGTAGTTTGAAGCTATTTGAGTTAATTTTAAGAAAATCGATTTTTTTGTCTAAAAAAGTGCAAAGAGTATATAGCCTTTTTTTCTTAGTATAATGCCGTTTGTCTCAACTATTTTGAAATTTAATTTACAAAGTTATTCAAAAAATTAAAAATTTTGAAAATTTTTCTCGAAAACGGCTCTTACGATTTTCTTCAAATTTTAGTATGTTATAGAGTTTATTTTTTTTAGTATAATGCCGTTTGTCTTAACTATTTTGAAATTTAATTTACAAAGTTATTCAAAAAATTAAACATTTTGAAAATTTTTCTCGAAAACGACTATTACGATTTTGTTCAAATTTTAGTATGTTATAGAGTTTATTTTTCTTAGTAAAATGTCGTTTGTCTCAACTATTTTGAAATTTAATTTACAAAGTTATTCAAAAAATTAAAAATTTTGAAAATTTTTCTCGAAAACGGCTCTTACGATTTTGTTCAAATTTTAGTATGTTATAGAGTTTATTTTTCTTAGTATAATGCCGTTTGTCTCAACTATTTTGAAATTTAATTTACAAAGTTATTCAAAAAATTAAAAATTTTGAAAATTTTTCTCGAAAACGGCTCTTACGATTTTGATCAAATTTTAGTATGTTATAGAGTTTATTTTTCTTAGTAAAATGTCGTTTGTCTCAACTATTTTGAAATTTAATTTACAAAGTTATTCAAAAAATTAAAAATTTTAAAAATTTTTCTCGAAAACGGCTCTTACGATTTTGTTCAAATTTTAGTATGTTATAGAGTTTATTTTTCTTAGTATAATGCCGTTTGTCTCAACTATTTTGAAATTTAATTTACAAAGTTATTCAAAAAATTAAAAATTTTGAAAATTTTTCTTGAAAACGGCTCTTACGATTTTGTTCAAATTTTAGTATGTTATAGAGTTTATTTTTCTTAGTATAATGCCGTTTGTCTCAACTATTTTGAAATTTAATTTACAAAGTTATTCGAAAAATTAAAAATTTTGGAAATTTTTCTCGAAAACGGCTCTTACGATTTTGTTCAAATTTTAGTATGTTATAGAGTTTATTTTTCTTAGTATAATGCCGTTTGTCTCAACTATTTTGAAATTTAATTTACAAAGTTATTCAAAAAATTAAAAATTTTGAAAATTTTTCTCGAAAACGGCTCTTACGATTTTGATCAAATTTTAGTATGTTATAGAGTTTATTTTTCTTAGTATAATGCCGTTTGTCTCAACTATTTTGAAATTTAATTTACAAAGTTATTCAAAAAATTAAAAATTTTGAAAATTTTTCTCGAAAACGGCTCTTACGATTTTGTTCAAATTTTAGTATGTTATAGAGTTTATTTTTCTTAGTATAATGCCGTTGGTCTCAACTATTTTGAAATTTAATTTACAAAGTTATTCAAAAAATTAAACATTTTGAAAATTTTTCTCGAAAACGACTATTACGATTTTGTTCAAATTTTAGTATGTTATAGAGTTTATTTTTCTTAGTAAAATGTCGTTTGTCTCAACTATTTTGAAATTTAATTTACAAAGTTATTCAAAAAATTAAAAATTTTGAAAATTTTTCTCGAAAACGGCTCTTACGATTTTGTTCAAATTTTAGTATGTTATAGAGTTTATTTTTCTTAGTATAATGCCGTTTGTCTCAACTATTTTGAAATTTAATTTACAAAGTTATTCAAAAAATTAAAAATTTTGAAAATTTTTCTCGAAAACGGCTCTTACGATTTTGATCAAATTTTAGTATGTTATAGAGTTTATTTTTCTTAGTAAAATGTCGTTTGTCTCAACTATTTTGAAATTTAATTTACAAAGTTATTCAAAAAATTAAAAATTTTGAAAATTTTTCTCGAAAACGGCTCTTACGATTTTGTTTAAATTTTAGTATGTTATAGAGTTTATTTTTCTTAGTATAATGCCGTTTGTCTCAACTATTTTGAAATTTAATTTACAAAGTTATTCAAAAAATTAAAAATTTTGAAAATTTTTTTCGAAAATGGCTCTTACGATTTTGTTCAAGTTTTAGTATGTTATAGAGTTTATTTTTCTTAGTATAATGCCGTTTGTCTCAATTATTTTGAAATTTAATTTACAAAGTTATTCAAAAAATTAAAAATCGTATTTAGGGGCTAATAATCCTTAACTTGCTCATACCTAACGTGTCTAAGAAGTTTGAAGCCATTTGATGTAGTTTTAAGAAAATCGATTTTTTTGTCTAAAAAAGTGCAAAGACTATAGCCTTTGCACTTTTCCCATTTTCCTCGAAAAATTAAAAATCGTATTTAGGGCTTAATAATCCTTTATTTGTTCATAAATAACGTGTATAAGTAGTTTGAAGCTGTTTGCGTTGATTTTAAGGAAATCGATTTTTTTGTCTAAAAAAGTGCAAAGACTATATATAGCCTTTGCACTTTTCCCATTTTCCTCGAAAAATTAAAAATCGTATTTAGGGCTTAATAATCCTTTATTTGTTCATAAATAACGTGTATAAGTAGTTTGAAGCTATTTGCGTTGATTTTAAGAAAATCGATTTTTTTGTCTAAAAAAGTGCAAAGACTATAGCCTTTGCACTTTTCCCATTTTCCTCGAAAAATTAAAAATCGTATTTAGGGCTTAATAATCCTTTATTTGTTCATAAATAACGTGTATAAGTAGTTTGAAGCTGTTTGCGTTGATTTTAAGGAAATCGATTTTTTTGTCTAAAAAAGTGCAAAGACTATAGCCTTTGCACTTTTCCCATTTTCCTCGAAAAATTAAAAATCGTATTTAGGGCTTAATAATCCTTTATTTGTTCATAAATAACGTGTATAAGTAGTTTGAAGCTGTTTGCGTTGATTTTAAGAAAATCGATTTTTTTGTCTAAAAAAGTGCAAAGACTATTATAGCCTTTGCACTTTTCCCATTTTCCTCGAAAAATTAAAAATCGTATTTAGGGCTTAATAATCCTTTATTTGTTCATAAATAACGTGTATAAGTAGTTTGAAGCTGTTTGCGTTAATTTTAAGGAAATCGATTTTTTTGTCTAAAAAAGTGCAAAGACTATAGCCTTTGCACTTTTCCTATTTTCCTCGAAAAATTAAAAGTCGTATTTAGGGCCTAATAATCCTTTATTTGTTCATAAATAACGTGTATAAGTAGTTTGAAGCTATTTGAGTTAATTTTAAGAAAATCGATTTTTTTGTCTAAAAAAGTGCAAAGAGTATATAGCCTTTTTTTCTTAGTATAATGCCGTTTGTCTCAACTATTTTGAAATTTAATTTACAAAGTTATTCAAAAAATTAAAATTTTTGAAAATTTTTCTCGAAAACGGCCCTTACGATTTTCTTCAAATTTTAGTATGTTATAGAGTTTATTTTTCTTAGTATAATGCCATTTGTCTCAACTATTTTGAAATTTAATTTACAAAGTTATTCAAAAAATTAAACATTTTGAAAATTTTTCTCGAAAACGACTATTACGATTTTGTTCAAATTTTAGTATGTTATAGAGTTTATTTTTCTTAGTAAAATGTCGTTTGTCTCAACTATTTTGAAATTTAATTTACGAAGTTATTCAAAAAATTAAAAATTTTGAAAATTTTTCTCGAAAACGGCTCTTACGATTTTGTTCAAATTTTAGTATGTTATAGAGTTTATTTTTCTTAGTGTAATGCCGTTTGTCTCAACTATTTTGAAATTTAATTTACAAAGTTATTCAAAAAATTAAAAATTTTGAAAATTTTTCTCGAAAACGGCTCTTACGATTTTGATCTAATTTTAGTATGTTATAGAGTTTATTTTTCTTAGTAAAATGTCGTTTGTCTCAACTATTTTGAAATTTAATTTACAAAGTTATTCAAAAAATTAAAAATTTTGAAAATTTTTCTCGAAAACGGCTCTTACGATTTTGTTCAAATTTTAGTATGTTATAGAGTTTATTTTTCTTAGTATAATGCCGTTTGTCTCAACTATTTTGAAATTTAATTTACAAAGTTATTCAAAAAATTAAAAATTTTGAAAATTTTTCTCGAAAACGGCTCTTACGATTTTGTTCAAATTTTAGTATGTTATAGAGTTTATTTTTCTTAGTATAATGCCGTTTGTCTCAACTATTTTGAAATTTAATTTACGAAGTTATTCAAAAAATTAAAAATTTTGAAAATTTTTCTCGAAAACGGCTCTTACGATTTTGTTCAAATTTTAGTATGTTATAGAGTTTATTTTTCTTAGTATAATGCCGTTTGTCTCAACTATTTTGAAATTTAATTTACAAAGTTATTCAAAAAATTAAAAATTTTGAAAATTTTTCTCGAAAACGGCTCTTACGATTTTGATCAAATTTTAGTATGTTATAGAGTTTATTTTTCTTAGTAAAATGTCGTTTGTCTCAACTATTTTGAAATTTAATTTACAAAGTTATTCAAAAAATTAAAAATTTTGAAAATTTTTCTCGAAAACGGCTCTTACGATTTTGTTCAAATTTTAGTATGTTATAGAGTTTATTTTTCTTAGTATAATGCCGTTTGTCTCAACTATTTTGAAATTTAATTTACAAAGTTATTCAAAAAATTAAAAATTTTGAAAATTTTTCTCGAAAACGGCTCTTACGATTTTGTTCAAATTTTAGTATGTTATAGAGTTTATTTTTCTTAGTATAATGCCGTTTGTCTCAACTATTTTGAAATTTAATTTACAAAGTTATTCAAAAAATTAAAAATTTTGAAAATTTTTCTCGAAAACGGCTCTTACGATTTTGTTCAAATTTTAGTATGTTATAGAGTTTATTTTTCTTAGTATAATGCCGTTTGTCTCAACTATTTTGAAATTTAATTTACAAAGTTATTCAAAAAATTAAAAATCGTATTTAGGGGCTAATAATCCTTAACTTGCTCATACCTAACGTGTCTAAGAAGTTTAAAGCCATTTGATGTAGTTTTAAGAAAATCGATTTTTTTGTCTAAAAAAGTGCAAAGACTATAGCCTTTGCACTTTTCCCATTTTCCTCGAAAAATTAAAAATCGTATTTAGGGCTTAATAATCCTTTATTTGTTCATAAATAACGTGTATAAGTAGTTTGAAGCTGTTTGCGTTGATTTTAAGGAAATCGATTTTTTTGTCTAAAAAAGTGCAAAGACTATAGCCTTTGCACTTTTCCCATTTTCCTCGAAAAATTAAAAATCGTATTTAGGGCTTAATAATCCTTTATTTGTTCATAAATAACGTGTATAAGTAGTTTGAAGCTGTTTGCGTTAATTTTAAGGAAATCGATTTTTTTGTCTAAAAAAGTGCAAAGACTATAGCCTTTGCACTTTTCCCATTTTCCTCGAAAAATTAAAAATCGTATTTAGGGCTTAATAATCCTTTATTTGTTCATAAATAACGTGTATAAGTAGTTTGAAGCTGTTTGCGTTGATTTTAAGGAAATCGATTTTTTTGTCTAAAAAAGTGCAAAGACTATAGCCTTTGCACTTTTCCCATTTTCCTCGAAAAATTAAAAATCGTATTTAGGGCTTAATAATCCTTTATTTGTTCATAAATAACGTGTATAAGTAGTTTGAAGCTGTTTGCGTTGATTTTAAGGAAATCGATTTTTTTGTCTAAAAAAGTGCAAAGACTATATAGCCTTTGCACTTTTCCCATTTTCCTCGAAAAATTAAAAATCGTATTTAGGGCTTAATAATCCTTTATTTGTTCATAAATAACGTGTATAAGTAGTTTGAAGCTGTTTGCGTTAATTTTAAGAAAATCGATTTTTTTGTCTAAAAAAGTGCAAAGACTATAATAGCCTTTGCACTTTTCCCATTTTCCTCGAAAAATTAAAAATCGTATTAAGGGCTTAATAATCCTTAATTTGTTCATAAATAAAGTGTAGAAGTAGTTTGAAAAAAAAGTACAAAGACTAAATAAATAGCCTATGCAAATTTTTTAGTGTTCCCTAATATTTTAAGTATTTTACTAAAAGTATTTGAATTTAGAGGAAATGAGACCAGCTCGCGTAATTGCTGTTCAAATACCTTTGCACTTTTCCCATTTTCCTCGAAAAATTAAAAATCGTATTTAGGGCTTAATAATCCTTTATTTGTTCATAAATAACGTGTATAAGTAGTTTGAAGCTGTTTGCGTTAATTTTAAGGAAATCGATTTTTTTGTCTAAAAAAGTGCAAAGACTATAGCCTTTGCACTTTTCCCATTTTCCTCGAAAAATTAAAAATCGTATTTAGGGCTTAATAATCCTTTATTTGTTCATAAATAACGTGTATAAGTAGTTTGAAGCTGTTTGCGTTGATTTTAAGGAAATCGATTTTTTTGTCTAAAAAAGTGCAAAGACTATAGCCTTTGCACTTTTCCCATTTTCCTCGAAAAATTAAAAATCGTATTTAGGGCTTAATAATCCTTTATTTGTTCATAAATAACGTGTATAAGTAGTTTGAAGCTGTTTGCGTTGATTTTAAGGAAATCGATTTTTTTGTCTAAAAAAGTGCAAAGACTATATAGCCTTTGCACTTTTCCCATTTTCCTCGAAAAATTAAAAATCGTATTTAGGGCTTAATAATCCTTTATTTGTTCATAAATAACGTGTATAAGTAGTTTGAAGCTGTTTGCGTTAATTTTAAGAAAATCGATTTTTTTGTCTAAAAAAGTGCAAAGACTATAATAGCCTTTGCACTTTTCCCATTTTCCTCGAAAAATTAAAAATCGTATTAAGGGCTTAATAATCCTTAATTTGTTCATAAATAAAGTGTAGAAGTAGTTTGAAAAAAAAGTACAAAGACTAAATAAATAGCCTATGCAAATTTTTTAGTGTTCCCTAATATTTTAAGTATTTTACTAAAAGTATTTGAATTTAGAGGAAATGAGACCAGCTCGCGTAATTGCTGTTCAAATACTCATTTTTTATAGATATATTTCGCTATACTTATCAAAATTTTTATATCGCCCACCCCTAGTGATTGGCTTGGTAAACAAAATATTCAACACATCATTTTAGAAACTTGCTTTCAGTTACAAGGAATAAAATGGATAAAACAAAAATACGGCGACGCCCTCCGAATCGTACGCCTGGGACAAAAGGGTTTTCTAGACACTATAGAAAAGTCTATATCAACTGGAGCTACAGTTTTAGTAGAAAATATCGGGGAAAATCTCGATCCAGTCTTAGATACGCTTTTGGGAAGGAATTTAATTAAAAAGGGAAAGTAAGTCTTAACATGTTCATTGTTGAAACGCTGCTATATGAACGTATTTTTTTCACAGAGCAATAAAAATAGGCGACAAAGAGATCGAGTATAATTCCAGTTTTCGTTTAATTCTTCATACGAAACTGGCCAACCCGCATTACAAACCAGAAATGCAAGCTCAAGCAACATTAATTAACTTTACTGTCACTAGAGATGGTCTTGAAGATCAACTACTAGCCGAAGTGGTCAAAGCTGAACGACCTGATCTTGAGGAACTGAAAGTATATACAAAAAATAATTTTCCTATACGTAGCGGTTTAATTAATTAGACATTTCCTAGGCTGAGCTAACCAAGCAACAAAATGATTTCAAAATTATGCTTAAAACGTTGGAAGACGAACTCTTATCACGTTTATCATCAGCCGGTGGTAATTTGTTAGGCGATACAAGTTTAGTCGAAAATTTAGAAACTACTAAACGAACTGCTGCTGAAATTGAGCGAAAAGTTACGGAAGCAAAATCCACCTCCAGCCAAATAGATGAGGCCAGAGAATATTACAGGCCAGCAGCGGCTAGGGCGAGCCTTTTGTATTTCATATTGAACGACTTAAACACTATTAATCCTATCTATCAATTTTCTCTAAAAGTACTATATCGCTGGTATTATTACGCGAACACATAATTTTTTTTTGTCTGTTTTCAGGCTTTCAGCGTGGTTTTTCAAAAAGCAATCGCCAAAGCTGATCCTGCCGATACCGTCGCTGCGAGAGTCAATAATTTAATAGATTGTATTTCATTTTCTGTGTTTCAATATACAACAAGGGGACTTTTCGAGTGTGATAAATTAATATTTGCCTCGCAAATGACTTTTCAGGTACCGAAAATAAATAGCCTATTATCAACGTCCGCGCTTCATAGCCCTTTTTAATTACTAGATCCTTTTAATGAACGAAGAAATATCGGCGGCTGATTTAGATTTTTTACTGAGATTCCCTTTAAAGCCGCATGTTACCAGTCCAGTCGATTTTCTTTCAAATACCAGCTGGGGTGGCATATGCAGTCTCGCTACAAAAGACGACTTTAGAAACTTGGATCGTGATATAGAAAATTCGCCTAAACGATGGAAAAAGCTCGTTGAGTCCGACTGTCCGGAGCGAGAAAAGTTTCCTCAAGAATGGAAAAGTAAAACTGCTCTTCAACGACTTTGCATGATACGAGCGCTAAGGCCTGATCGAATGACGTATGCAGTGGCGTATGTTAAGGAACTATTTTAAAAATTGTTATACATCCTGTATCAATTCTATTTCCAGCGCTTTTATTGAAGAAAAACTGGGATTAAAATACGTCGATAACAAAACCGTGGAGTTCGCTAAATCTTTCGAAGAAACAAGCCCATCGACCCCAATTTTTTTCATCCTGTCTCCCGGAGTTAATCCTTTAAAAGACGTAGAAATGCTGGGAGAAAAATTAGGCTTTACAAATGATAAACAAAACTTTCACAATGTTTCTTTAGGTCAAGGCCAAGAAGTGGTAGCGGAATCCGCGATCGATATTGCTTCTCAAAACGGGCACTGGGTTGTTCTACAAAATATTCATTTAGTAAAAAAATGGTTGCCGGCGCTTGAAAAAAAATTGGAACTTAATATTGACGCCTTTCACCCTGATTACAGAGTTTTTATGAGTGCAGAGCCTGCAGCTACCGCCGAGGCTCACATTATTCCACAGGTATTACAAATTTCCTACCAGTCTCTTAATCATTCAAGCACTAGGTACAACCAATCACTTATTCTACTACGCCGTTGCTTTTATTTTCAAACAGAAATGCCTAAACTGCCTAGCAATGAAGAACAAACACACAATATCATAAAACTGCTACCATAACAAAACGCGTTGATATCCTCAACGCACATATTGTATGTGTCGTAAAAGCGAATACTTCACGTTTCTTATAAAATTTTACGTTCATTGTGATTTCCATAAGGGGTTAGTAACATAATGTATAAATAACTTTGACAAAATAACCTTTAAATTTTATGTCGGTACGGGATACAATCCAAGTGGAATATTATTACCGAAAATAAAGTGTACTAAAGAAGAATACTACTAAAAGAGACATAAAAAACGAGCGTGTATTTCAAATAAAATTTTGATTTTACAGAGCCTAAAATAGTTCGAATTACATCAGTCAGATGAATAACCACGCATTTATCAAAGTGCTTACATATTTATCTTCCGATTTATCGTTTAATTTATTCGATTTGGTTTTGATTATATTAAAATATGACTGTTTTGCTCAGGGAATTTTGGAATCGTCAATAAAAATAACAAACGAACCGCCAACTGGAATGCAAGCAAATTTACACAAAGCCCTTTCGAATTTCACACAAGAAACTTTGGAGCAGAGCGGAAAAGAAGCCGAATTCAAAGTCATTTTATTTGCTCTTTGTTATTTTCACGCTGTGGTGGCAGAAAGGCGAAAATTCGGACCACAGGGATGGAACAAGATTTATCCATTTAACGTGGGAGATTTAACAATAAGCACTTTCGTTTTATACAACTACTTGGAAGCTAACTCAAAAGTACCCTGGGAGGATCTGCGATATCTGTTCGGGGAAATTATGTATGGAGGACACATCACAGACGATTGGGACAGAAGGCTATGTAACACCTACTTAGAAGAATTGTTACAACCCGATTTGGTATGTAACATCTCAAAAAAAAAGTGCATACACCATTTCTGTAAAATAATAATATAGGTGGATGGTGAGTTACTTCTTGCACCCAACTTCCCCGCTCCCCCAAACACAGATTACGTTGGATACCACTCCTATATCGACGATGTTATGCCACCAGAATCCCCATATCTCTATGGTCTTCATCCGAATGCTGAAATAGGATTTCTGACAATGACTGCCGAAAATCTATTTCGCACAGTCTTTGAAATGCAGCCTCGTGATGCGGGATCTGCGGGAGGGACTTCCATAACTAGAGAAGATAAGGTACAAGTCACATTACACCCAATTTGCTCTATCCCCACATTTATTAAACGTTTTTAATCCCAGGTAAAGCAAATTCTTGACGAAATGATTGAAAAGCTACCGGAAGACTTCAACATGACCGAAATAATGGGAAAAGTCGAGGAGCGTACGCCTTATGTAATAGTTGCGTTTCAGGAATGCGAAAGAATGAATTATTTGATGAGTGAAATTAAGCGATCACTGAAAGAACTCGATTTGGGACTCAAAGGAGAGCTGACAATTACATCAGACATGGAAGATCTCGAAAATGCTTTATTTTTAGATCAGGTTCCTCCAACATGGAGCAAAAGAGCATATCCTTCTCTTTTAGGTTTGACGTCCTGGTTCGTTGATTTGCTGTTAAGAATACGAGAATTGGAAACATGGTCTACCGATTTTGTTGTAAGCATGTATAGGAATAGAACAGTTTTTAGATTTTAATTTCAAATTTAAGCTTCCTGCGTCTGTGTGGTTGGGTGGATTTTTCAACCCTCAGTCCTTGTTAACAGCTATAATGCAGAGCACGGCCAGAAAAAATGAACTGCCATTAGATAAAATGTGCCTCCAATGTGATGTAACAAAAAAACAGAAAGAGGAATACACGTAAATAACTATTATCAGACACACCGACATTAAAACCTAAAATAATTTAATAATTTTCAGGAGTGCTCCCAGAGAGGGGGCTTACATTCATGGTCTTCATATGGAAGGAGCCAGATGGGATGTCCAAGCGGGAATAATCATGGATTCCAGATTAAAAGACCTTTTTCCTGCCATGCCTGTGATTAATGTACGAGCGATAACACAAGACAAACAAGATCTGAGAAACATGTACGAATGCCCTGTGTACAAAACTAGAACGAGGGGTCCCACCTACGTTTGGACCTTTAATCTTAAAACTAAAGACAAACCAGCAAAATGGACATTGGCCGGAGTGGCCCTTTTATTACAAATCTAAAAGGAATTTAAACACACTATGATTAACACCTTTTTGAAATTTGTACACCTCTTCAAGCTCAATATGTAAAATATTTCTCAAATGTGCTTTATATAATAAAGAATTTACCACAAATTGTAATGTTTAATTAAATAATAATTAAAAACCGTGCCATTTTTCATTTTAAAACTAAAGTCCAAGTAAAAGTTCCGCATTAATAAAAATGATTAGACAGAATATGAGCATTAAACCATTTTCTTCATTAAAAACTATAATTTTGCGTAAACATATGCATAATTCACGCTATTTAGTCTTAAAACACAGCACATACGTACAGTTTTTATCACAATAACTTAAGTAAATCATCACCCCATGAAATAATAAGCAAAATGTGCTCATTAACCGGTATTGGCGCTATAAAATTTCAAATTTTAAACTTCTTAGATTGCAATTGTTTTCATTTAAATTTTAAGTGTTTTTATTGGTTGCTTTAAATTTAAAATTTATATTTATATTTGAAACAACCAATCTGTTTAAAAACTAGCAAGATTTGAAGTAATTACGTATATTTCCAATAAGAAAACGTTTGTTTGATCAAAATATTAATATAAGGAATATAATTAGCTATGTATGTCGTATTTGTGTGCTGTAACACACATACATTATTTATTTTATTTGTTACGTATTTAATTAAACACATAGAACAGTTAGTAGATATTCAAAAATTTTCTCTTTGATACAAGATTGTCCTCTGGTAGTCCCAAAACGCATTATTTTACCACGTTGTAACGAAGAAGTCTGTATTTTTGCAATCCTACTATTTCGAATAATTTACAGGAATCCTAAATACGTTGAGCTTAAATGGATAAAATAAGTTGTTAAACATAGTTTTGGGTACAATTTTGCGTTAAAAATTTAGTTTATAAGCAATCACAGACCAAATGTCTACTAAATCTTAATTTTTCTGCCACATTTCTGTTATTAAAAGGCAATGTGGTTCATACGCCAGACCTGTGACGTTATTAAAGGTTTAAATCTAAACTGTATGAGAAATAATACATTCAGTCGTGTTTTCCGCGGGCTCAGGGAAGTACACTTGGAGAATCATACCACAGTCAACTTAAAAATGGCAAAATACAAGATTGTTATGGTTCGTCATGGTGAATCTGAATGGAACGAGAAGAACTTATTTTGTGGATGGTACGATGCGATGCTCAGCTCCAAAGGTAATCAATTTTATTTGTTTTTAAAATTTAAAACTTGTACGACCTTCTCTGACCTTCACACCAATCCTTTTGACCGGCTAGTATAGGAGGAGTACCTCAAGAAATAGTAATGACATTGAATGTTATTTAGGTAAGGAGGAAGCCATCAGTGCAGGAAAAGCTTTGAGGGATGCTGGATACAAATTCGACATCGCCTACACCTCTGTTTTAACACGAGCCCAACATACTCTGCAAGCCATCCTCAAGGAAATCGATCAGACCAATATTTCAGTCGTTAAAAGCTGGCGGCTTAACGAACGGCATTATGGTGGTCTCACGGGTCTCAATAAGGCCGAAACAGCGGCCAAATATGGTGAAGAGCAAGTAGCTATTTGGAGACGTAGTTTCGATGTACCACCTCCTGCTATGGAAAGCGATCACCAATATTACAACCAAATCGTTAAGAACCCTTGTTACGCTGATGGCCCCGCTCCCGACGAATTCCCCATGTTCGAATCATTAAAACTAACCATTATTCGCACATTACCGTTCTGGAATGAAGTAATCGTACCACAGATGAAAGCAGGCAAATCCATTTTAATCGCTGCTCATGGAAACAGTTTAAGAGGCATTGTTAAACATCTTGACAGTAAGTGTAACACTTAATTTACAGTCTTTTCTCCTGTTTTCTGTCTTAATTCTCTTCACTTCACCGTAAAACTGTTCGTCAATATTGGTAATTGTTTTAATGGTGTTCTTGGCCTGTCTTCAATTGTTTAATAGTGTAATTATTATTTTATTCATAGAACTAACCGATGAGCAAATCATGAAACTGAATCTACCCACGGGAATTCCATTCGTATATTCGCTGGACGAAAACTTGAACCCAGTACCGAACGGCAGTCTGCAATTCTTGGGCGATCCGGAAACTGTTAAGAAGGCAATGGAGGCCGTCGCCAACCAAGGAAAAGCTAAATAATTCTATTTTCGATGTTAATTTTAAATTATTGCTAATTTAAGAGCTATTTAGGCACTCGTTTTTGATGTTGACGGTACGTCAATTTGCTGGCTAGATCGATGGATTGAAAGTGAAGTCATGTACAGTAAATTATATTGTAAAAGTTATTAATATATGTTCACGGCATTTAAGGTAGATACTGCAACGGAAATATCTGTGTTATGTTCGAATTAGCAAGCAAGGGAACTGCAAATACCCAGAAATCATTGAAAAGTCGACCTGTGCTGGTGCACCTGGATGGTATTATTATCTGTTGCGTTGTCTATTCTACATGTGCCGTTGTTATGTTTCTTATTAGGAACTGTAACGTTTGAAAAAAATAAAACCAAGTCATGTGTACATTTGTATATTTTTTCATGTTACATACGAAATTGCAATAATGATGAACCCTCATACAAAGCCATCATCTGTAAATTGCAACGATTTATAAAACTGCGATAACGCTATTAAATTTTAAATGGTGTTTTAATGGTTTTTAATTAGTACGCGAAATGTGTTAATAAAACTCTTACGATCGTTATTTTCCGTTATAACCCTCACCTTTTTTTTTAGTTATAAATTATTAAAAATTAAAATATATACATATTTCTAGATACACTTTGAGCAAATGTAATAAACAACTGTTAAAACTGCTTATAACAATAACGATATTACTAACTAAAAAATTAAAAAATGTACAATGAAATAATATTTACAACTGTTAATTTTTAAAATACTTATTGTCTGGCACTCAGTTCTTTTCGTACATTTGAAGAAACTGATAATACTGGTTTCATTTGAGATAAAATCGTCCAAATTGTACGATAGGCCAAACGGGAACACAACCATTAGAATTTGTACAACCAATTATAAAAAATAATTACAATAAATATATTAACTGTAGAAATTATCACGCTGTTGATAGAGAGGCAAAGGTGTTTCTGGAGACAGATCTTCCTCGTCGGGACTATACCTTTCACATTGCAAGGGTAACGATGCTAGTGCTTTCACTGTAACACAGAACACAATTATAAGTAAAACGTAAAAAAGCAAAAACGTTAAATAAACAACAACGTGACTAAAACTATTTACCTTCTAAGTGGAACAAATCGAAGGAAATTACTGTAGCCAAAAAATTGTCCTCGTATAAAAAATTATAACAAGCAAACGCACAAATAAATTAAGTTTAAAAACCTGTGCACTCTATTGGTAATAAATAACTTTAAAAAAAACAACTGACATCACAGCTTTTAAAATAAACAAGATCCCCATGTGCAGCATCGAACTTGGAACTAGTTCAATGAAGTTGATATGACCCCAAAAACAATAAATATGGCATATCTGATCTATTTCAGCTATAAATACGTTTAAAAGTATATTATATTAATCATTACATAGCCTAAATTCATTGCATTTTGCACAACAACTGCAAAATCGTTAAACGGATACCATCAAATCCTTTTTAGGATAAAACACATTAAACCCATTCCCAATGAACATGTATTAACTCAATTGTAACTTTTTGGTTCATATTTCACGGTATATACTAAAAAAATTGACAATGTAAAATAGGTTACGTCACATAAAATTCTTCATTTTTCAATATAGATCAATATTTAAGCAAAATTTGGCCAATTTATAGTCTGGAAACGATTGAACACATTCATATTTGTAAACAACAATCATAATTAAGCAGAAAATCTTTTACATAAGTATGAAATCATCAATTTAGGTGTTTCCGTAGACTTCTACCGATTTACCCGTACTGTATCGTATAAATATGGCATATCTGACCTATTTCAGTTTAAAATACGTTTAAAAATTATGCTCCATCAATTACTACCTAGCTTAAATTCATTGTATTTTGCACAACAACTGCCAAATCGTTAAACGCATACCATCTGTCAAAGCGATTTTTAAAAATCGTTTTTAGGATAAAACACAAGCTCAAAATTATTAAATCCATTCCTAATGAGCACACACTGACTCAATTGTAAAGTTTTTACCCATAATTTGCTGTATATGCTGAAAAAATTGACAACGCAAATTAGGTTACGTCACATAAAATTCTTGTTTTTTTAATATAGCGCAATAATTAAGCAAAATTGGGCCAATTTATGGTGTGGCAACGATTAAACACGTTGACATCTATAAACAACAATCATAATCAAGCAGAAAATCTTTTACATAAGTATGAAATCGTCGATTTAGGTGTTTCCGCAGACTTCTGCCGATTTACCCATTGCACGTACATGATAAAAACGTTTTTATAAGCTAAATGATTGCACAGTTCAAGGAAATGTATTTAATATGAAGTAAATGCAATTGTTTCATCATTTTATAGTGATTACGCTTGTTTAATTGTTGAAACATTGAAGTTTTTGTTATTTTTATCGACGTAACCTGCATCGGTTGTACGGAAAGTTTAATTAAATATAACAAGATGTTCGTATGGATGTAAATAATGTTAATGAATAATATTTTTAGCGTCTAATTCCCAAAACATGGTCTTTAGTGTAGATTTTGCAATAAATTTGAGCAACATCGAACTTGCAAACTTTAAAATTAAGAAGTGGCATAGCTACGCTAGGCTGAAGAGCATTTAATAGGACACTCTGTGGGGCTTTAACTAAGGATAAAATAAAACATGCAAACTAAACACACCTCAAACTAACAAGAGCTGCAAACCAATCATTGTTCGCCTGGATTGTTGGAACCTACGGCACAAAAACACTAATAGCAAAAATAAAAATTTACTGTTACTTCATTCATGAAAACAAGCCACTCAAAGTATGGCATGCACAATCAGTAGCCATTTAAGTACCTGCGACAATTTTGCTCATCTCCATAACCTGTTTGGCTAGAATCTGATTTAACTGCAAGAGGTGCTCGCGCTGTTTTTTCTCTTCGATCATCTTCGACGTCGCTTTACTCGTTATACTACCTGACGGCTTTTCTGAACTCGGATCGTCTAAAATTACAGGCAATTAAAACACGTGCGAAAATGTTTCGTTAAGCGAGCCATACCTGACGCTAAATTGGCTGAACTACCACTGATGATGGCCGTATCGGAAAGCATTTTTTTAATTGACTCGACTTTCCTCAATCTGTACTGTTGCTCTTCGGCAGACAATTGAGGCAACTGTTCAGGGATATATCGTTCAGGTATGAAAATTTTGTTAGGCGTACCTAATAGATTATCTATGGTACTTTCGTTATACTTAAGCTCCTTGCTACTAAGTGTGGATCGGACGACATCGGGAGCATCGATTCGTTGTCGCAGCGCTCTTTCCATATCTAAATCGTCTCGGGCTCGCCTGATGTTCAAATCCATCTTATCGAAGTCCCTATCATCCGTCGGCAGTTGATTTAAACTTTTCATTATTAAATTATTGTGGGGTGCCGTGTAGTGTCTCCGTTTTTCTTTAGGTACCGCTCTCCTGTTCGTCTGTTTAGGCACGTCCTGATGCGACATTTCTATGATAATTTGACGGGCCGCTTCGCTTTTAAATATCGGCGATAGTTCGGACGTCTTATCTAAGCTGCCTTCGCCACTCGAAGTGCTCTGTATATCACGATACACCTGAGGCAAACTCGGATTCGACGAGGAACTCTGTCGGCTCAGCACGCCGCTCGTACTTTTGTCCGTTTCCGAACCGACGGGCGACACGTTTTCTAAATTTGTACTGCTTTGCGTTTTTTGTACCGGAGTGGGCCTGAATAGGAGGCTGGAATTTTGCAACGAATCGTCTTCCTCGATGACGGGATCCCACTTACCGGTCGCCGTTTTTTCCCTGTCCCTCTGGCGGCGTTCGGACTCGCGCTTCACGATCCTAACGGTTTTGATTTCCTGTTTCTCCTGGGGCACTGCGTTTTGATTTTGTGATGTATCGTCGCTAGCGGAATCACTCGACTTCAAACCCCTTCCGTATATGTCGGAATCAACAGACTGTTTCAGATCCGTGTTTATGTACAGGGGGGTCGTAATTATTCCGCTATTCACCGACGTTTCCCAGTATTCTCCGTGATCCACGATGCTCATGGTGTCCAGATCGGTTTCGCGCCAGAGCGAGTTCATTTTTTTTTTGTTTCCCTGAGCCTGTGTCGGAGTTAAGGACGATAGCCTCAATTGCTGCAGGTTACTCGAACGATCCGTTAGCTGTCTCACTTGCATGCTCAGTTCTTGTCTTTGTCGTTGGAGGTCACCTACTTTTTGTTGAACCCTGTGTAGGTCCGATTCCAACATGGCACTTGTTCCGATCACACACGGTAAGCTGTCTCCTAAAACCACAATTTACATTAGAATTACGGAGCAGTCTCTTTATTTTTAGACAGCGAGACCCAACCCAGAAAAAAGCCCAAGACAAACTTTGCACTAAATAATCAAATGAAGCACATAAAAGGATACATTGACAACCGACCTAACACCACAAACTATTTAATTGAAAGCAATCAAAAAAGCCCCAGATAATTGCTGCTCTGATATGTAAACTTGGCAACGCTCGTTATCGAATTTGGGCCACCCTCTACATTGGCGTAGCGAGGGTGAATGGCGCCCGGGTCACAGTTTTTTGCGCCCCCCCTCCCTCAACCGTATTTTATAGTAGTTTGCAAGTTTTAAGTAACATAATGTTGTATTATTTATTTAAATACACTATGATGATAATAAGAACAAATTTGAATAGTGTAATGGCAATTTACTTTTCTGGCTTTAAATAAATGAAATAAACGCAAAAATATTTTGTATTCGCGGCGCCCCCCTAGACTGGCGCCCGGAGCATCGATACCCCCCTTGCCCGCCCGTCGCTACGCCCCTGCCTGTACAACTTTAGCAATTTTAAAATTCGCCAAAACGTTTTTCACGACATCCAAACTCATCTAGAATACAAAACCTATAATTTTGGACATTACCTGCGTTCGATATTTGAGGGGAGCTCCGCTGTTGTCTAGAAATCTGCAATTTTTGTTTTAAAACCAACAGCTCCTGTTCTAATCTAGCATTTCCGGCGACCGTTTCCTCGAGTTTCCTCGAATTCTGAGCCAACATCGAGTGCACCCTGCTTAATTCGTTTTCTAATACCATTTGCTGTTTTCTCGCTTGTTCGACTTCTGCGGGATTGCTGAAACCTTTGTTGAGCCTCATTCTTAGACCGCCAAGGGCTCTCTCTATTTCTTCCTTGTCTTGCTGTAAGCCCTGCAACGTTTCCGATTCTTCCTGTATGAGTCTGTCGAGCTGATAAAGTTGTTGTACTTTCGCTTGCAATTCGGTATGGTTTGGACTAAGTCGGTTCCAGTCTCGTCTCTCTTCGGCTAAAAGACGCCTTTCTTGGATCTGCTGATTGAATTCTAAACGATCTTTTACATGTGGATAGTTATTTTTATCTTTGGGGAATCTGTACAGTGAGCCTAATTTTACCATATTATCCACTAAATTAACTAATGGTTTGCCTTTTTCATACTACAACGTACATATAATCAGAGTAAATAAATGAATCGATTTGCTGTAAATAATTCCTCACCTGCTTTTCTAATTCTAATAAATGTTGCTTAATCTGTTCTAATTTCTGTAGGTTTTCCAGTCGTTTTGCAGCATCCATCTGGGGTAACTTTGACTGCAAAGTAATTTTACGACAATTAGAATCTTTTTTTTCTGGATATCAGAGTTTATTTAGACACCAGGTGTTAATAAAAAAGCGCCAATTCCAAACAGATGAAAGAAACCCGAAGACAATTTAGTAGTCAATGTATAGGTAGAAAAATGTTACATAAAAATTGTTTTAAATCGATAAAAAGCCAACAAGAACACATCCCAATTAGTTCTGCTAAGTGTAATAATATTAGTGGGGAAACATTTTTGAAAAATTCAGACCTGTATATGATCAATTTCATTATAACAAGCCTCGATGGCATTGCACGTGTTCGCGCTTTGTCTGCGCAACTGAATTAGAAGTAACACAAGTTCTTCGTGTGTCCTACCGAGCAATTCACCTGCTGATACATTCATTTTGTCTCCAAATTGCCAATTTGCCTATGATAAATTATAAATGAAAAACAAATATAAACGAAAAAATTCAAACAATTTATCAAGTACAACAATATACTTACTCTTCTACAGCTACTAGATTGCGACGTGTCTGAGCTTAAATCAAGTGTGCTTGGTCCTTGTGACATGAAATATCCAGGCTGTTGTCGGTTAGACCTACATAATAATAAAAATATTAATAAATATATCCAATAAACTACAAAAACATGAATCAATTGGTTCAAATTTGATGGGATGACATGAGTAGCTCAATTATTATTAAACATAGAGACACGGTTAAACTCTCAAACTACTGAGAGATTTAATACAATATTAAAACGACAAAAAAATACTTTTTTGAGAATAACAGATGGCAGATAATTTTTGCGAATGGCTACAGGTTTTTTTTCAAAAATGCGCACTCTGCTAAATTAACCATATCTCCATCTTTAATAGTAAGCAAGATACCCATGTACTTCCAAATTGGATGGATTCACACGGATATCTAGTTTATTATTAAAGATAGAGAAATAGTTATACAACCGAAGATGTGGAGGTTGTCGACACAAATCCAGAACTGCTTACAAAAATGTTCCACCATTTTTGGTTTTGAGTTATTTTTGAAAAAGTATTTCTTTGCCATTTAAATAATTTATTACAGTACTGTTAAAAATATCAATACATACGATATACAGAGTCGTTCAAAAAGTCTGCAACAAATGGAAAAGTTTTTTATTATTAATTTCTCAGAAAATTTTATTCCTGATAAAAGTTGGCGCGTGGCCTAAAACTAATGTTAAGATGAAAAAAAGTTCAATAAAAAATCATAGGACCCTAGATTTTAGTGATTTTTGAAATTTTCGCAAGAGTAAAGTGCCCTTATTTTAAGAGATACAACAAAATTTTATGAGAGTTATTTAGAATCTAAAAATAAAGCTAGATTTAAATTTTGACGGTCAAATTCCAATTTTTATTTTTTTTTAAATTTTAAGCACTTTACTCTTGCGAATATTTTAAAAATCGCTAAAATCTAGTGTCCTACGACTTTTTATTGAACTTTTTTTCATCTTAATATTAGTTTTAGACCATGCACCAACTTTTATCAAGAATAAAATTGTCTGAGAAATTGATAATAATTTTTTTTTCCATTTCTTGTTGACGCTGTATACTTTTTTAAAATAAATCAAAAACTGAAAGTTGTAAAAAAAAATTAAAAATAGTGTTGCACATTTTGGGTAATTTAAATATTTCTGTATACACCAATATGGTCAATATAAACTGAAAGCTGTCTTGTAAAGTGTTATACTCACATGGCATAATCGTTTTCATGGCCCCGAGCTAAATTTGTAATCGACTTTGATTGTGCCGGTCTGGAAGTGGGAGTCCACATTCGTTTAGCTGAAATAGCTCTTGGAAAAGTATCTCTTGTATTTATGGAGATGGATCCTGACGCTAAGAAGTGATTTATTTCAATTTAGTAAGAAATTCTCAACCAGAACTTTAGTTTTAAGAAACTGTATCTCTTTTTAACATGTCCGTTAAATTTTCATACATCCAAAATAGTTTTATACAAATTTACAAAATTTCTTGGCCAATTTATACAAAAAATAAAACCCTCTGTATTTACATTTATACACTATCCTGAAAAAATGTTTGTATACCTGGATGCTGCAGGCTGCTTAGGTCAGATGGTTCACAACCACTCATCCCTGCACCCAAATCTACCACCGAGTTATTAGACCCCAGTGCAGCCGTTTGTGCAGTTAACTGTGCGTCTGAAGGAGCACTAGATAAAAAATCCCACTGCCTCAGTTTTTCTCTATCGATAATGAAACTATTCTCTTTAACATTTATTTCGGTCTCGTTACCGTCGTCTTTCGCGCCCTCAAACATTTGTTGCTTGTCTTGAATCGGCATATTAAACATGTTATCATTTACGTACGTCACTACGCGCGTAATGCCCCGGCCTTGTTTCTTGGGTTTTTTATCCTCTTCCCCGATGCAGTCCAAGTCGTCTAAAGACCGTGTATGTCGTTGGCTTGCCGAGCGCAACCGTTCGTGCCATATAGAATCTTCTTCCCACATATGGCTCCCTTCGGCTAGCGCGTTCGAATTTTCCGATAACTGAGCATCGGATTCGTTACTCAGCGCGCTCATATTAGGCACTAACGGTTGTTCGTTGAAAACGTTTTCCAACAGCCCTTCCAAGGAATGAGATCGTCTCACGTTCGTTTTGCCCAAAATCGCACCACTTACGCTGAACTTCTCGATCTTACTCCCCGGAAACATATTCCTGGTTTCCAGTTCCGATTGCAGCCTCGATATCGAATTGGTCTTCAATCGCTTCAACGTGTCCGACTCGTAAATATTCTTCTTGTCGATATTTCCGGACTTGTCGGCGATGTTAAGGAAATCGACAGAAGCGGAACGAGCTTCCGCGGCAAGCTTGAACGTGTTGTCGATTATGTTCCGATGAGGTGAATGGATGGGGTTCCTTGCCCGGCTCGTGCATCTTATCGGATTGACGATGTGAGTTATATCACGTTTACTCCCGTTCATCGACGACCGTTGATTGTTCAAAGTCAATATCGATGAATTGCTGTCGCTTCGGGTGTTTATAGATAAATCGGAATAGTAGTAAGGTGCGGGTTGATTGACGAGAGACGTCGATTTCGAGCCGATTTTCTTGCACTCGGCGAAATAAAAAGGGACCGGCGTGACTTCTTGCGTGCTTAAGGAACTGCCGGCGCGTACGCTCGGAGTCGAGTGAGAACTCGATATATTCAAAATACCACTAATTTCGGCCGATATCGACGCACTACTTTCTGGACGTGTTCGTAATAAAAAATCGTTCGGCGACAACATGGATCGTTTGCTGCTCGAATCGGATTTGTACGTGTTAACAGTAACCAAACTGGCCGATGTGTCTCTACTATTGTCTCTACTGTGCGAATGGCTCATCGACGGAGACATACACAAAAGATCGGATAAGTTTCTGCTCAAGCCGTAACTTGAACTTTTCGTTTGGGCGTCGACGCCCGTCACACACAAATTTTCGTAATCGTGGTAGTTTTCCAAGCTCGCTCTGTATGAACTTTGACCGACGCCGGAATAACTGGCACGATTCGTGCCAACATCACTGGATACGCTAAAGCTGTCGAGTTGCATAGCAACGCTATTACTTTCCAAGTTTTTTAAATGTCGATCCAAGTCGACGCTGTCGATGGTTTCATTGAAACGACTGTTAAACGATTCTAGTTCGCCGTAAAACTCTTCAGAAACGGGTCTCCGTTTTAACATCCTCTCGTATTTTAGACTCTGCGAAAGGGGCATCCGTAATTCAACATCAGAATCGCTGTTGTGGGACAGCCTACTTCCGTAACGATGTTCTGGGTCGGTATTCACACTTCCGATCGACGAAGTGTCATGGTCTTTAAAATCCAACATTAAAAAGTTTTGTTTCTTAACACTCGGTGTGGAAGTAACACTTTTGAATGTCTTTAAAGCACTGATAAACTGATCCGAGTGTTTGTGGAGTACAGTAAAACCGTATATCTCGTCTTTCCGATCCTGATCTGTAAGGCTAACATCCTGACTAGATATACATTCGTCCGTATTTTCAAGATCGTCAAGAGGATGAGGGGAAGTTGGAATAGGGGGAGGTGACACTAATTCGCTGTCGGAACTGTCTTGGAACTCTGGGGCCGTCCTGCTAACACCGAGGTAATACGAAGCCGGCCTGAAAGTGTCCGATAAACTGAACCTTGGATGGCAAGGAGCTTCCAAGGAGTCTAAATCTTTGGAGGCTTCGTCGTCGGCATCCGAACTGTCCGATTTGCTGCCTTTACTTTTACTTTTATTTTGCGAGGGCATCAATATATCGGGCAGCTCCGGCTTACCAGCTTCTTTGGAGGTGTTTAGTACCATTTCGCCTGGCATTTTCCCGGGTTGCAGCTGATTTAGTTCCACGTAAACGGGTTCTAATTTTCCTTCGGAAAAACAAACCATTTCGTAAGCTTGCATTTCGTTGAAAATTCTTAGGTGATTGTTCGACGGATTGAGTACCGAAGAATCGATTCCTTGGGTCATTTCGACGTAGGGGCTTTCTTCGATTTCAAATTGCAGTCCCATTTCTCCGAAGCCAAGGGAATCATTCTGAGGCTCTAAAACGCTCTTCTTCGGTGTCATCGTCATATAGTTTTCTTCTATTATATCTACAGTGTTAGTGGGGGTGGTTGGTTGTTCTTCAGGTACATCGTTGTTAGCGCTTTCGTTTGGAGCGTTCGCGGAAAGTTTGGAATCTTTGGGTGGGGCCTGGCCCTCGGCTTTTTTTTCGAATTCGGCAAGTATGCTCTTGACGAGAGCCCCGTTGCTTTTGACTTCGGTGGCCGTGGCGCTCTTCTCGAATTTGTCGGAGAATTCTGCGCGCAGGGTCGACACCAGAGCGGTGTGAGTCGACTGCTTGTTGGAAAGTTTCAAGGGTTTTTCGAATACGTTATCGGTCGCGGCCGTGTCGCTTTTAGTTTCTCGAAAATGTTTGTTTTGTGTCGTATCTGTACATACAGCAGGCAGTTTTTTGGATGTGCTAGTGTTTTGTGCATCATTGATAGTATCGTACGAGAGTGAGGACTTATCAGATGGTAGAGAGTTAAACGCGGTGGTAGAGATTGCGAGTGCAGGTGTGTGGGAATCGGAAATGCTTGGAACTATGTCCGTGGTCCGTCCTGCCTGTGTTTGCACATTTTCTTTGCTTCCATCCTCATTTTCTGAACCGAGCACAAAAAATTTTACAATTTTTACATTAAGCTGCACATTTTACTTTCCAAATAGTTAAATTAATCTGTTAGTATAGTTACGAAAGTTAAGTTATGGCACCGAAAGTTAGTATGTAGTAGAAGTTGAGACCCAAGCTGTTCCAGGCAGGAAGGACCAGTGTAGACTACCTTGCTGAACCCACTAAACAACTACATGCATTAGAGCGCCTGAGAATTTAACAACGCCACTCGTTAGACAACTCAAAACGTTTTTTAAAAATGACTAAATTCTCAGTTCCCTAAATTTTAGTGCTATACATAAATTGCACACCTCTACAAGATACACCACAATTACGTTTAAAAAATTACCTTCATCATCAGAAGAATAACTGTTATATTGTGGAAGCGCACTTGATGCCATTTGACTATCAATATATGGTTCCAGAGGCAAATACCCATTCTCTTGATTCCTGTAATATACATTAGATTTTCCTAGAGTCATTTTGGCAATATTCTGATTAACTTTTCTATTTAATGGTGACTGTAACATTCGTTGCTTCCATTCCAGTAAACGTTTCATAGACTCTTCTCTCTGCAAATAATTATAGTTATTTCTTTTATTTTCTAAAGATATCGAGGAATAAAAACACTTTCTTCAAGCCACTTTTAATTCTGTACACCCTGCTCTAAATAAATTTTGTGTCAGATGTTTCTGATCTCTTTTGAATCATCATCAACTTTATTATTTCTTAAAGACACGATACTGGATTTTCATACTACAAGATAGTACTGTAACGCATAAATATGGCATATCTGACCTATTTCAGCTTAAAATACGTTTAAAATTATGCTACATTAATTATTACATAGCTTAAATTCATTGCATTTTGCACAACAACTGCAATATCGTTAAACGAACACCATCTGTCAAAGCAATTTTTAAAAATCTTTTTTAGGATGAAACACAAGCTCAAAATTATTAAATCCATTCCTAATAAGCACAAATTGACTCAATTGTAAAGTTTTTACCCATAATTTGCTGTATATGCTGAAAAAATTGACAACGCAAATTAGGTTACGTCACATAAAATTCTTGTTTTTTTAATATAGCGCAATAATTCAGCAAAATTGGGCAAATTTATGGTGTGGAAACGATTAAACGCATTAATATTTGTAAAGAACAATCATAATTAAGCAGAAAATCTTTTACGTAAGTCTGAAATCATCGATTTAGGTGTTTCCGCAGACTTCTGCCGATTTAGCCCTTGCACGTACATGATAAAAACGTTTTTATAAGCTATATGATTGCACAGTTCAAGGAAATGTATTTAATATGAAGTAAATGCAATTGTTTCATCATTTTATAGTGATAACGCTTGTTTAATTGTTGAAAAATTAAGGTTTTTGTTATTTTCATCAACGTAACCTGTATCGATCGTACGGAAACTATAACTAATCAATCGCAAATGTGAGTAGGTGCACGTACGAGTGCAAATTATGTAAATGAACAATTGTTTTAGTGTCTAATTTGGAAAATATACTTTTCGCAATTATTTTAAGCAATGTCGAATGAAATTTATTAACGTATTAAGAAACGACTTTGCGACAATAAGCACCAAAGCTCCAACTTTCAAAATAAATAAATTTCGGGGCTGGACAGTTCTTACTGGGTCACCCTGAATACTTTTTATTGTTACGCTATCGTTTAAATAAATTAAGTTACTTACTTTTCGCTCTCCTTCTCTGTTAACTAAACGGCCATCCATGGGAACATTACTTTGAGCCAATCTAGCACTTGCAGATCTCGTAAACTGGTCGTAGTCTCTTATTGCAAATTTACGTGTATCCTCATTGTATGTAAAGGCCTGTTCCGGTCTACTTCTAAACGGTGATCTCATAGTTTCTCTGTCTAATCGTTCGTGAGGACTTGCACGTAAATCGACATCCAACTCTTTAGATAAGGAACCATCGCTCAACACACTTCGACTTCTTATCGGTTGTTCTCTTGCTGAAAAACTGCTTAATGGCCTGGTGTCGTTAAAAGTTATCGGCTGCGTACTCGATCGCATTAACGGAAATGTATTTTCAGGCTCGTATTTGTACATAAGTTGTTTTTTGTGTTGATGCGTCGCGTACTCGTTTTGCGGAGACGGATATTTCGATATCTTGGGTAAATATTGGGCGGATTTGCGCATTTTCTCTGCGTACCTTTCTTCGGAATAAAAATAATTGTCGTTTGCCGTATGTCGATTGATGTCTAAGCTAGATTTGGGCCTTGGCTGTTGTCGGATTAGAATGTTCGGATTTTCGTGTTTGCTTTCGTATTCCAAAAAGTCCGCACTATGCGGTCTCGGTATGGTATTGGCAATTTTTCTCAGCTGTTGAGGTGCGACGTACTGTATGTTTTCCTTTGGACCGATCATCAATATCGGCGTGTACGGTCTTTGTAATGGCACTGCTGTCGTTGTCGAGTTTGTACGGCCACTGTTGTTGTAAGCCATGGGGCTTATCGGTCGTTTATACATGCTCTGATCTGCATAAACGTCCTCGTAATCGGACGGCCTGTTTTTAGGAGGGTTTGACTTTGATCGGCCGTAAGTATCGGGCGTTCGCCTTTCAACGGGCTGAGGTTGACTGTCTCTCGAGGGTGTGGTACCATATTCTAAAACGTTGTGTAAGTGCTTTTGATATAACTGCTGCGGATGGGCTCCTTGTATATAATAATCCATTTGTGCTTGCGGATTTCCATAAATATTTATAGGTGATTTTGCTATGGCATTTCGTGATATATAAACGGGTTGATTGTTGTACTGCTGTTGCTGCGAACTTACGTACTTCGGTTCTGTTGAGTACCTTTCTGAAATTTCAAGGCTGGGTGACGAGTACCCATCATTCAATCTCCTAGGTTTTGGTGGGGCATTGGCGTATAAGGGCTGTGAATATTGACTTAATTCCTGTTGACTTGGATTGCTCAAATCGGTTGTGTTGCTGGCCGAATGGACATGAACTGGAGTATTTCTCAAATTTTGTGTGTAACTAAACTGCTGTTTTGATGCCGAATTATCAAAAGATGGATTTGAAACGAATGAAGTAGACTGACTGATTTTTGATTCGTTTTCTCTAAAAATTAAAAACAACCAGATCAGTAATGTTTCGTTGCCTTAGATGGATCCAATAAGAATTATATAGAGAGCTTCTTTTACAGGCCATTTAGGTTCAAAGTTCTCTATGCATTCGAAACTTGGATTCTCTAGAGACAAAACTGGATGTGTGAGAAAAAAGGTTTCTCGGGAGACCTCAGACAACTCAAGAATGGAAAAAACTTTCAAAAGGCAGGAGGGAGTGGAAGAGAACTATTGAAGCCTAGGGCCTTTAAGACCTGTTCATAAAAATATTTACTTGTGAAAAACTTTGCTGGAGGAAATTCTTAAAAATTCCTTCGCCATTGAAAACTTTAGGTCCTCTTAATTTTTTTTGCAAAACTCACACTTCAAAACCAAGAATTTATATTTGAGAATACACCATTCATGAAATATACACTAAAAGAGTAAAATATAAAAGTTTTCTACTTACATATCATTTTGTAAAAGGCACGCCAAATTAAGTACCCGAATCCACTGCACCATTTGCTCTTGTGAATCAGCTGCTAATATGTAAGTCCTCATATTAGCATGTTCACACTTAAACGCATATTTCTTATTCACTTTATCTTCAAGTAAACACGGCGAAACTTTGTAAGACGGAAGTAAAATGCTTCCCAACAATTTTTCTTCCTCTGGTCCTGAAACACAAACAATGCAAACTTTGGCCCAGAAAATGTAATTAGACAAATTACCTTTATAATAAAATAAACAATATTCTGATAAAACGAACCATCGTTTTTTCCATAACATCAATCCTTCTGAACCCTGTTTGTGCAACCATCCCTGTATAGTAACAGGTGCTTCTGCTGGTCGTTTAGCTGAAGGTGATCGCAATTGTTGATTATTATTTCCGGCCGATTTTTTCCTTTCAATTGCATCTTTAGGTTTATGAACTTGTGGAGATGGTTTTGTTGAGTATTGCGAAGGTTGTGAATCATTTTTAAGTTTTTGAGGGGCATGATAATGACCTGGTGGTTGATGTGGAACCCATATCTGAGGATTTTGCTGATTCAGCTGATTATGTGAATGTAAGGAAGCAGGAGGTGGTTGAACAGGTTGCTGATAGTTAAGCTGACTTTGATGTTGATGTGAAGGTTGATTTTGTTGATTTTGCTGTTTCTGTAGATGTTGATGGGCAAACTGTTGAATTAATTGATTTTGATACGCGGTTGGTGAAGTGTATTGACGGGAATGTGGTGAAGATTGTAAATGTTGAAGAGTGGTTGGTGCTGATTGCTGATATGGCGACTGTGGTCGTTGATGTTGATGCAAGTGAGGATTTAATAATGGAGGTTGATGTTGATGAGGAGATGGTTGATTTAATTGAGGGTGCTGATGGTTGGGTATTTTTAAGCCATATTGCATTAGTCTTAAATGTTGTGGGACAATGTTGTGTTGGTGGGTATGTTTAGGTGCAGCTTCGTTAATCGGTACTTCATTGTTGGGAATAGGTCCAGAATTTGTGTACACCCCTTTTTTATTTTCCATGCTTGTAGGATCCAACCTGCGCGCAAAATAAAAACAATTACCTACCGTCCATTCCAAAACAAATCTAATATTAGTTACCAATCCCAAAGATGCCAAAGACAACCAAACATTTTGCTATCTATTTTCGGCTGCCCTTAATATCAAATATATTTCAAGTTCTCGGAGTTATGCGCGCACTTATTAAAAGCATCGGCGACCAAAATAAACAAATTTCTATTTTAAAACGGGAGCAGATCATTCTGAATTCTGTGATTGATGTAGGTCACAATGGTTCCGCACTCGTTCTCAAAATAATCAAATACAAGCCAAACGACGTCGCACATACATATTACTGACCCTATTTTTCATTTTATATGTTTATATGCAAGGATATTTATCACTACAATTGACTACATAATAAGGTTTTCTAAACATTTCCGTACGCGAACAAAAACCTAGCATCGTGCAATTTCCTACTACCGGGGTTACGACGCCGGCGCCTGGCGTCGTTTAGATGCCGAAACGCATTCCCTGATATACGCCAGGGAACAGCATACGAAGAAAAGCGAGGATGAGATTAAAACGCGACAAGGGGACATTAAAATGCGACAAACTACCCTTCTGAACCCTCACACAAGACAACTCTTATGAAAGAATGTTTGGCTTAAGCCACGAGACGCGCTCAAAACTAACATAAAACCCGGTGCGTGCTGCCCATTAATTTTAAAACAATACGGAGATTTTACCCATACACGAAAAGAAAAACTGTAAAAGTAATTTGTGTGAAAGAGACGCACCTGAAACGCGCCCTGAACAAAAAGAAGTCATACACGACATACAATAGAATTGCGGCGCTCGTTTGCGAGTAACAATCGTGAATTCTAATTACAACTTGTAATATACAGTCACGTGGTTATTGTTAACATGAAACGTTTAGCGTGCTTTGCAAATGAATAAGTTAGGTGTGTGGAACCCACATACCTGTATTCGTATATCACCGTATACTCGACACGGAATTTTGATTGCTGCTATAATTGAACGATTTATTTATTGCTACCATACATAGACTTTTCCACGGAATAGAAACTCTAATACGCGATTTCGAGAAGAAATTCGTCGGGACAAGTGCACGACCAAAATTCTAGTTTCGAGAAATGCAAAAGCAAACAGCAATTAGCGAAGATGTGCTAACAGATATGACATTGAACATATATCCGTAGTATTTACCCATCATTTCCAGTACTTACAAAATTATATCTGATTTTAATCGGCTAAGATGGAAGAAAGATTTTAACTAATAGAACGCAATGTTTTTGAAAATACAAAAAGAAAGCAATCCTTGCAGTTTCAAAGTTATAAGAGTAGATACAAAATCTCCATCGAGTATATATTTTTGAACTAAATTAAATGCCTTAAATCAGTGTTCATCAAATTGTTTACCCTGAGGACACCTTCTAAAATTAAGAGCTTATAGGGGACTCCAATGAATTGATTCATAGACATTATTTTTGACTGGCAAATAAATTTGGATTATTTGCGAACATTATGACAAAACTCGGGGGACCCCCTCAGAAGGTTTCAGGAGTTCAAGCATCACACTTTGAGAAGCACTAGCGTTAAATAATGATTATCCACCCTTAATTCGTTTCAGCTACGGTTTTAAAAGAACAATTAAGACATTAGAATAAACTAAATTTTGAAGGAAAAAATATTTGTGTTATTTCTGCAGTTTCTTCATGAATGAACAGTTTCTGCTAAGACGTTTCAACCTCTTAACACGTGCCATCTCTTTCCATTCTATTTTCTGAAGATATTAAGTGTTACCTTGACGAAACGAAGTCAAACGGTTATTTTAAGAATCAACAACCGGAGAAGATATTAAAGCATCCTTAAACATTTTGCATAAATTTACATACCAATTTTTAAAAGATACGGTCTGAAAATACAGCAGTAATCGAAAACTAATTCTCAAAACTATTCACTGTTAATAAAGTAATTTATAATATAATCCAGATTACGTTTGTAAATTGTTTCCAACACACTGCGTCAGCAAATACAATGAATTCTATTTTAATTACAAAAATAAACTTAATAAATAACTTGAGCGCAAAATGAACGAAAATAGACGCGAGTTTAAAATTGACTGCACAATCGCTTATTTTACATGCAAGAATACATTTTAAATACATACAAAAATACGATAAAACGATACCTCTAAAATTGGAGAGTTCACTAAACAGACCAATGATATACCTCACAATAAAATTTCAACTAAAAAAAAAACAATCCTAGACTGTAATTAACCAGATCTAGGTAAAGATATTGAAACATTTACTTCCTTTGAGCCACTATTCCCAGTCAAACGTATAAGCTTTTATCTTTTTAGTCAACAAAGAAATCGTTTCTATTTGTGATTTAATTGTTTTTAGACTGTATTTACATTGTGATCAAAGCTATTGGTACGGCAGATAAATTATCTAAGATACTGACACAACTAAATGATAAGAAGCTCCAAAGCACAACCATGAACATCTTTAGCAACAAATTTTTAAATATTAGTTAATTTAAACGGGTGTCCGTTCGAAAAAGAACAATTTTAGAATTAAAATAGAAGTTCCAATTTTTTTTTAAATCCGTTCAATTATTAATATGTAACTACTTCTAATTATCATACGTTAGATATTTAATTACTTTTTATCGTTGATGAAATATAAATAATCCAAGTGAATAACTTGGATCTACTGAAGCAACGGTGCAGATAATTTAATAAATTAACATTTACATGCAGTAAGTAATTATAAGGAAATAATCATTAGGAATTTGTTAACTATTTTCACGAGATTACAAATGGATAATTTAAGTGATTGTTAATGGATCTAATGATACAATGGTACATATAAATATTTCTACGCAACCAACAAAAATAATTGCAATTATTATCATAGATTAATTAGATATTTATTGATTGAAAACTAAATCATTATTGCATGTCCATACAATTAAATCATAGAAATTCTACGCCTATAGTAATACAAACATTAGCAATTATTACTGGAAATGTATGGCACATAAATAGCTCAAAAATAAAATGATTTAAATGATTATTAAAGCAACGCGCGTGCAATGGTGCATATTATAATTTTTAAAAATAAATATTTCTGTGCATCAAACAATACAAATATTTGCAATTATAATTTTTGAGGAATTTTTATCGTTTGAAAATTAAATTATTCAAAGGATTTTTAAAGGGTGTACATATTAAAGAAAAAAATAGTACAAATATTTGGATTTATTATTGGAAATTTATAAGATACTTGCGTATTTTTATCGCTTGAAAATTAAATAATTTTAATTGCTATTGAGGGGTTTGCTGATGCATCGGTGCATATAATTTAAAAAATAAATATTTGTACGCATCTAATAATACAAATATTTGTAATTATTGTTGGGTATTTTTATTAGGAATTTATTAAGTATACATTATTTTATAATAAAAGGAACGCTATGTGTAAACGATTCATTTGCAGGAATCGATTGATTTTAGCTGAATAGCGGACCTTCAAACGTTACGTAAAGTATGTGGTACCCTATAATTTAATTCTATACAAACATGTTTTAATAATAGGTACGAACAAGTGAACAAGTGGTATTTAAATTTCTACCGTACCCTTTAAAAGTTAATCAAATTGCGATGCTAGTACAAGCAAAAAAAACTATTGAAATACTAGCGCGTTAAGATAAACAATTTTGCGGGTGCAGCAGAAAGTTTTGTAAATGCTTTAATACTTTACTATCAACATACATAACTGGAACGTAGTGAAAAGTTTGCGGGGAGTATATTAAGTTACACAGTAACTAAACCTTAATTTTTATACGAACTATCTTTCACATACGGTGACGAATATTAGAAACCGTATGTATCGGTGTCCGCTTTAAGGCATTTTACTTACCTAACAGCATGTAGATGCCATTGATCTCCAAATATTAGCACATTTCATATAAAACTAAAATATCACAAACAACCTTGACATCGCAAACACCAAACACATTGCGTACTTAAAAACGTGTGCACAAAATGATGTTACATAGTACACAGTGCACTTAACACCTTCCAGCGCATTTTAAAAGAAAAACTTTAACTCGTAAATAGAAACTTTGTCCAACATCACCGGTTTCATTCTCTTACTACTGGATAGTTGGTGAATACGTTGAGTAGAAGGAGAGAGGGAACAGGTAGTCATATCTTGGACACGCACGATGTCCCCGGCCCCCCGTCCGTCCCTGTGGGACACCTGCCCCCCTCAGAAGAACATTCAAATGTTGATTTTACCTATCCCTAGAATAACACATTGCGAAGGCTGCATTGATGTTATAAGATACCTGTCACATACTGTACTTTCTGTTAAAAGTCCATACGATCTTATTTCTTGCTCACCGCAAAATTCAATATACTATTGCCGGAAGGCATATTAGTCCTCTAGCATGCAAATCAAGAGCGAATCACTACATTCTCATCCCAAGCGTCACAAGTACACCATCCGAACCTTTTTTAATGGTCTCCACTTCCTGTTAATCCATCTAACTTGAAGACCACTGTCTGAACCCACGCATTTCTTTTACGCTGCGATAGTTCGGCATAAAAATTAAAAAGTTACCCCACAACTATTAATTTCTTGAAAATTCTATAATCGGGACAGCTTTTTAAAGAAAATCATTTCGCCAAACATTTTTCGTATCCAAACGTTTTGTTACTATTCTAATTTTCCTATTTACAATTTCCTGCTCAAGTGTGCTAAAGGGACATGTGCAACAACGAACGATAACTGGAAGAAGTGAGAAGTTGAAGAAAGGAAGATACTATGGAAAAAATACCCAAAAACAAGCAAACCAGACAATTACTATCAATAGAGACAGCAAAGAGAAGACGCCAAGCGAATTGTCTTAAAAGCTAAAACTTGGGAAGAATTTGGAAAAATAATGAAAGAACACTAAACGAGCAAACCAAAAGTTTTCTACAGGGCATTAAAAGCCCCAAGAAAATATAAAAACTGCACGCGGAGCAAATAATGGACAAAGAGAACAAAATGGGGAAATGATTTTAAAGTCTTTTCGATTACAAGAAGACCAGATAAAGAAAAAGATAATATTTTCAACTTTGGCTAAAGCAATGTACATCTTAGTTCCAAAATGTTTTTAAAATACCTTTGCAAAAATAAGTAATTTACTGGAAAGGAAAATACCAATTTTGGAATACAAACAGACGGACAGAGGGATAAAGTCATATTCTAAATGTTTGTGCTACTGCAAAATATTTTGAAAACCAGTCTTTTGAAGGAAAATATTTATAAGTGATTTGATAAACATTATTTCTCTTCAAATTTCAAGAAATTACTGATTATGGCTGCACATTTAAAATGCAAAATTTTAAGGAAAACGAATGTGTTTTAGTCAGTAATTAATCGTATTTAATGTCCATTCATTTACTGTGCTGCTCTATGAACATGGAACAAGCATTCATTTTACTTTTTACAGTTAAAATGCTTTAAAATCAACAGCGTATATCGTGCATAAAACTTTATAAGATAACTGAATTATTAAATTAACTTGTAAATATTATACTACCCACCATACACATAAACAGTTCCATTCGTCAATCTCTTTTTATAGCCATAATATGAAGTTGATCAGCATTGAGATATAACTAGCATACCTAAGATTTCAAATTGGTTTTGTTCAGATTGTTTATCTTCATAAAGACAAAAATTAAACAAATAATATTCATAAAAACACGAAATGGAATAGTTATTTTTGTAACAATTAATGTAAAGTTCTATTCAATGCATAAATGTTTTTTTTTTATAATAAAATTTTATATGAAAACATTCAATACTAGTTTTATTTCTTATTGCACAACTATCTTAAACTATATCGCCGATTTTAATAGCTTATGTATCACCTAATTTTGTTAGTTGTCCCTATAATTTAATTCATTTATGCATACACAATCACCACAATTATAAGTAATGGCTTAAAAATGTCCAGTTGCCCATTACACAATTTTTTCGTACAATAATGACTGTAAGGGTCCCTTAATAATCCTACCTGTAACACCAACACCACAGAAATATTAATTTACATAAATCATTAATACTTTTTTCAGTACTTATGTGCGAGATTTTTCAATACATATAAATAAATGTTCATGTATTTGTTTAATCAAAATCACTTTGGTGTTTAAAGGGGTCCTATTTTCTGTCTTTATTTGACTGCTGAGCTTAATATATTTTTTTAAATAAGCAATTTGTCACAGGGGGCTTTAAGATCTCCGAGGCATTTTTGTGGAGCATGATACAGAAAAGGCTGGGTAACACTGCTGTAGAACAAGACAAATGGATATTACTAGGGACTGATTAAAACACTGATAGTTATATTTGAATCTATATTACACAATAATTTGAGATATACAGGAAACATACTACTGATATAAAAAGGAATAACTTAGAAACAATAAAATGTATTACCTAGTTAAACACGTATATTGGTTCTAGATGATATAGCTTTGTTTATACAATCAACATATACAAATAATTATTATATTATATTATCATATTTTTTAAGATAAATCGATTATAATAATAAAATGGGTTGCAGTTTAATCACTCAAATAAATTTACAACGTCCAAAAAAAAAGTCAGCGTTGAAAAGACTACAACGTGGTCATTTCAACTAAACTGCATTTGTCAAAAATTTCGTTAACATTTAAAGTCAAATATACATATATTGTTGAACTGCCTTAAAAGTGATTTACACTCGGTTACAAACAGCTTCATGCTACAATTAACGAGCTATGTATAAACGAGTTCCTCATCAGATAACAAAAAATTCTCTTAGCTATTTAAAATGTTTAAATATATAGTACAAACAAAATTTCTTAGAAGGCTGATTAATATATTTGTTCACAGATATGAAACTGCAATAGTTTAAACCTCGATCACCAAAAACAACACTTTTTGTAACAAACAACAATATTCACATTTAAAACTTAAAGCAATGGCATTGTGCATTAGTAATAAATAGGCTTAACAAATTTTCCCAGTACCTACTCACCAGAAAAAAAGCAATTACTCAACAAAAATTGTTTTTTAGCTCGTCAATTAGATGTACTCTCTGTTTTGCCAATACATGTGTATCTAAAGTGTAAAGCTATAGGGGTGGTCCTTAATTATCATTTTTTGAAATGATAATGGGTCACCCCTCCCTCCCAACTTAATTTTACCTATAAAAATATGTCGGGTCATTTGAGCCATGTTTAAAGGTATGTAATTAGCGAAATATGATGCGTTTGGAACTATTACTGGCAAGTAGTTTGCAGGTGACTGTCTTTGTCAAAGCTTGATAACAAATGTGTTACGAAAAATGTTGTTTTTAGAGAGATGGGCAGCAAATTTCAATAATATTAGTAGCTAACATATTAAATCACTGTTACTTAACAATAAAATTTGATCAATAGTTTTTAATGCTATTAAGATAATTATAAAGCATGAGTATTACAGGATTTCCATTTTTTTTTTAAACTGAGATATAGCATAGCTTCACCTAACAAAGATGCAGACGACTAAAACTGAGTACATAAAAAAAGTATCTTTTAAACTAAAAATTTTCAGTCTTCAATTAAACTGGCTCATTAATAATTTCGAGATTTATTCATCTCTAGCAAGTATGCACACGTGGATGGTTAAAAAAAGACAGGACAGACTGCCCGTGCTACATTAAGCCAAAACATCCACAAACCTATAAAATAAAACATCCTCGAAGGCTAGCTATGCAAGAAAATATCGGACTTTAGTCTGTTTTTACCTACAAATTATTCAGTCTTTGCCAAGTTTAATTAAATGTTGATTTACTATAATTACTGTTCAAAATTTTTCACTTAGTATTCATTCTAAAGTATAACAGTTACAAAAGTAATGACCAAACATTTAGCAAACTCAAATTATTTTATTCACCGGGTTTATAAGCTACAGTTTCATGTACCTTTAGTTTTTCAATTAACTAAAATATAATATTATAAACAGATATTTGGCACACTAAATAGGTTTAAAGTTCCCCCACTTAAATTTATTCCATTACAAAAACAAATAAAAATATAGCACGTACTTAACTTTTAGCTGATGCACAAATTTCTTTTAGCTAAGTTAAAGATTTTATCACGAAGTATAAATCTGTTTTTTTTTCTTTCAAAAAGGTAGGTCTAGTTTGTTTGCAATAATTTTAAATGACTGCATACATTTTTGTCCATTACTTATAAATTCTCTAAAAGGTACCAAAAAAATAGATGTGTAGGCCAAACAAAACAAAAAAAAAGTATGACCCTTAATATTTCCAAAATGCGTTATTCTTTCCATAACTTTACTGGTCATAATTGGCTGATAGTTTCCTAGACCAATTTTTTATTAAACTAAGTTGAACAAAACAGATACAACAAAATTTATAATTAGCGTTGGCTTGAACAACAAAAATTAACAATAAAATAAACGCAACTACGAATTTTTCAATGGCGATATGCATTTTTGCACAATAATCTACATCAACTGCAAACAAAAACATTCTGATAATAATAGTTAACACAAAACAATAAAATAGATTCTGCAAATATTCTAGAATAAGTTAAAAAGTTAATAATGCAAACTGTGCCTTGACGGCTCTGCCCATCTCTGTTCGTTACAGTAAAGACATTTGTTGGAAAAAGCATTTTAGTCTAAATGTACATCAGTAACATACAAGAATCACACACACATATTGTCTCAATTCATGCAAAATAGGTCTTTTATTACATTATATATACGTATAATAAGCATTTTAACTTTTAACATCTCTCTGGAAGGGAACACTACAGAGCGCATATGTTTGTAAGTGCATGTGAAGTTATGAATTTTTTTAAACAATATTCTAGAATGGAATGCACTCTATGCTACGAAAAATTTTAAACTTAAAATTGATCCGCTAGCAGATCACATACTTCCACTGAAACAGTTTCTTTACTTGAGCGTACCGTGAGCCTGTACATCTGTTGACAAAATAAAACACATTAAAAAATGATGAGATTTCGTAGCAGAGTCCATAGGGGCTGCAGCCCACCAGAATTAAATTATGCAGGTTCTTCAAACTTGTTTAATTTTAATTAAAAACTTTATTTTGTCTTTTGTACTGCAACTACACTCGATAATTTATATTTTATAATGTGTCTTATAAAACTTATATACTATCATACTATGTACGAAGTTGCCAGTAGACATGAAGTGGGGGTGATGTGTGATATACATATTATTGGGGTTGCAACCATTGCAGCCCAAGCCAATGTGATTTTTTAACACCCATTGATACTAAAAATTTTGATTACTATTGTTCACTACAGCCCCTTCAATGCCGTCACTGCTCCGTAATATCACACGTGTTGGTAAAATGCATTAATACTCTGGGACTTACCTGAGCGTTTCTATTCGGTTCCAAACGAAGAAGGCAACCAACTTGTTGAGTACGCATATGAACGATGCCCGCACAAACAAAGTTATCAGGATTGGGGTCGATACCGTCTAGGAGCTGCATACCAAATCCCATAAGCTTAGTTCTTGTCGCCTGCAGGTCCATTCCACCGTTAGCTTTGAATATTTTCTGAGATCTTTGTTGATTGGAACTGTAATTGAAAAAAAAATCATTAGTTCGCAAATTAATCGTCTCGCATAATAATTTAACCCACAAACAGAAAAGACGTACCCTCCTAAATTTTTCCATCTCGCAAAGAACGATTCACCATTCATTTCCGTGGGTTCGAAGAATTTGTTTAAGGTTAATGGCAGTTTTATTGTTATCTTCTGTGGGACGTTATTACACACAAATGAAATTGCCATATTCGGTGAATCTACAAAATAAACATTTATACAGGGTGGTCCCAAAATATTTGGGTAAAATATGAAGACGTTAATAATTAAGTAATAAATACAACTTTTATCACTTAAAAACGTTATGTTTCATATCACTTACCAGTGTAGTCATCGACACATTCGGCGTTAATTAGTTGTTGAATTTGTGCACCTGCTTCTAAAACTGGTTCTACGGGTTTCATTTGTATAGTTAATTTAGAAGACTGTTCGTCAGCCCACACGAGATTAGGTACAAAAGTTTGTAACGGAAAAGTGGTTTTATTTCCATAGAATAAACCAATTCTTCCTAAATTTTGTCTGAATTCACTTTTTACACCAATTTGAATAAGATCATTCTCGAACAGTACACCATTGTTCTTGCATACAAACCTTTAAAAAAAATATAGCTATGTTAAGTAGTTTCTGTATAAGAGCCAAGGGGCAGGGACTGAAGATAATTGAAAACAAAATGCAGTTTATGATACTGGATAGATAGGAAAGCAGGACACGAGACACAAAATTTGGACTGGTTATGGAGGATGGAACTCAGTTTAAATTTGATAGATAAATCTATTTGGGAGTCACTTTATCAGACCTTAGAGAAGAGAGCTGAGATACAAGAAAAAATTATCAACGCCTCAAGATGTCTAAACGGCATTAGGTCATGTAATCAGGTCAAACAATATCTCAATGAGGGTAAAAATTAATATCTACAAAACAATTATAAGACCAATAGTTACATATGGTAGCGAGATGTGGAAAAATAATCAAAAACATAACAGGTATTACGGAAGATCTATGGGGAAAAAAGGAAAGAGAACAATATAGCAGAAGAACAATTGAGGAACTGGAGAAATTATATGACCAAACAATTAATCTGGTAAAGATACAACAAATGAGGTAGCTTGGACACATATCAGGATTGTCGGAGAAAAGAATAACCGAACAAGTACTGGAGGGGGGAGTAACGGGAAGAAGGACGAGGGAAAGACAAAATGATTAGAAGCAATGGAAAGGGAACTGACGAGGAATAAAAAATAATGGAGGAAAACATGCTGCAAGCCATGGACCAGCTTTGCCTAAAGAACTGATTAAATGAAATAATTTCTGCTGCTGAAAAAGGAGTCTATTGATGATACTTACTTTTTGGGATTATATAAATTCGAGGCTTGCACATTATTGGTAGCGTTAGTAGTTGTTTTCGAACCATACATATCACCCAGGACATCTAACAACACACCAGTATTTCCCACAGGTTGCGAGGTAGGTGGTGTAGAAAGACCGAGAAGATCGCCAGACGCACTGCAAAAATTCGTACAATTAATGTTAAAAATCAGGTCTTGCCGTCCTAGAATAAATATAGTTACCCAGTATTATTAACTTCATTTGTATGGTTCGTTACGGTCGTGGGACTCTTGCCTTCTTTGATTTCATTTTCAGGTACTCTTCCAGGCTTCTTCTTCTTCAAAACAGCCAAGATTGAACTCTCTCTTTCTGGAAAAGCCGGCATTTCTTCAAGTACAGTAGCTAACACGTCGGAACTCGCAATGATACTTAATTGCAAATATTCCGAAGCCCTTTGTTGTAATTCCGCATCGGCGGATCTTAAATTACTGTGTTGTTTAAATACTTCTTGTACTTGGGTGCGTATTTCAGGAAATAGATTTACAAATTTAATGTACGTCGACAGCAGAAGAGCACGAGTCATTGGTGAACATAAATGGTATTTAGAATGGAGAAGTTGGAACTGAACTTGTGGTGATGAACGTTGATCGCCGGCTATGAGATTACCAAATTCACCGAGTATGTAACCACCTACTTTAACCATATTTTCATGGCAAGCCGGTGCTTGTAATGCCTAAAATTTACAATTTGAAATGCACACACAAAATTAAAAATCACAAACAGTTCTCACCTCGAACACAGTTTTAGCTGCGTATCCTTGCACTTCGTCTCTGTTTATTACAATCTGAATGACGCGGTACCACACTTCTTCAGAAACGTAATCACCCGCTATTCGAATTAAATTCAATATAACATCAACATACCTACGAAAAAAGGCCGATTAGGGGCAGATAGCATTAAAAGTTACAACCGCATTACCAAGTATAATCCGTGGCGTACTTTTCTGCTAATATTGCCACCTTTAAAACCATTTCTTCGCGTATGGAATAATCTGCAGTTTCCAGGTAATTCAACATTTCTTGTACAATTTCTTCGGCATTGGTTTTATCACACATAGCATATAACAGATCAACAGCTTGTTGTCGAACGGAAACATCCTTTTCCATTTTCATCGACAAAATAACAACTTCTTGGTGTTTTTTGACTGCCTCGTGAGAAAATTCGGAAGTCGCTAGATGGCACATGGACTCTAGAGCGAGATATCTGAGGTTCGTTTCGCGATTGCTTAAGAACTGGCCAAGTTGATTACAAGCTCTAACCAACAAGTTCGCCTCGCTGCAACAATTAAAAATAGTACACATTTACAAACGAAAAATTATACAGAGTGTACCAGATAAGATTTCCATGGGGATCTTGCTTATTATAAGAGATACAGGTTTGCTTAAATGTATATGACAAGCGATATCTCATTAGAAACAGGAAAAAAAAAAGCACTTTTAACTATTCCAAAGCCAACTTAACTGCCCTTAAAAATATTAAATTAGGGGTAATATCTCAAAATTGGAAAGTGATAAAACAACTCTAAAATAATAGTTACATACCTAAAGAAAGTACAACTAAAATTGATCCAATGATTAAGACAAAAAAGTTATGAGAAAAAAAAAACTTTTTCAAGCTGGAAGTGTTATACAAGACACCCTGTATATGGTCAAAATATAACCAGTTCAGGCTTGTATCACTTACCTATCATTATGTATAATCAGACTAATGGCTTCAAATAGTACAGCATTTTTCGCATTAGAATGTTGAACTTTCTTCGATTTGGGTGGTTCTTGTGCCTTGTTTAATATTGTCTCTAAACATTCATTTAACCGCCCTCTCACGCCTGGGTCTTCAGCTGAAAAGATATTAACATGAGCTCACGACGCATTAAAATTAAATATAATTACCAGGTGGTGTGTAGTTTTGCAACAATCGAAGCAATTTAACAGAGAGCCATGGTGCTGGTACAAAATAGTATGTGTAATCTTGAAGATCCGTATAACTAGCTGTAACAATCTAAGAAAACCATATTTTAGCACTTAAAAACAATTAAAACAGTAAACGTTCTTACTCTACTAAGCCGTGACACAGCAAGCGAAACACATCCCTTATATTCTTCAGGATTTTTCTTAACTAAAGCATCGATTAAACTGGTGGCAGCTGTAACGACACCCATATGCTGATCATTTAATAGATGTATAATACGAGATGTCCATTCACCCCCAGGGATTATCTCTGGGCAGGTACGAAACAGGCGTAATAAACATAAAGCTGCACTTTGTTTTACAACATCCATCGTATCACTAGGCAAAATAACAAAGATTAATCGACTGCTACAAATTAGTGGTATTAAATTATTTTCCACCTGTATTTTTACTATTTTGAATTACAATTTACATGTGTTTTTATTATAAACTCGTAGATAAAATCTTTTAATAAATTATTCAATAATGGATCCCTTAAACTATAACAAAAGCTGAACACACATCTGAATAGTATAATTATTGGCCACGATTTGAGAACCCAGTAAACTCAGTTAACTGTTTTTCAATGCAAATTTCTTCGTAACTCTTTAAGGAATCACCAGCCACATTTTACAGATCACCGTGATATAATGAATAATAGTATCTTACCCAGATACAAGTAATTTTGGTATTTCATTTCCAAAAGCTTCTGCCATTTCTCTACTGCCAATATTTGCGATGCACTGAAGTGCCAGGTTAACATGGATAGGATTTCTTGAAGCCAAATCATTTTTAATACTTTGAATAATCAACTTTATGAGTTCACTATTAGTATTGACTAGGACAGATATAAACAAATAACCCTGAAAAAAACTTTTGTAGAGTAATCACTTCGCAACAATAATTGGTATACACTTACGATTTGTTTTTCTGAGTATTTATTTGATGATAATAAATTTACTGCTTCCATATGCCCGAAATCGATGTCATGTCCAAGAAGAAATATGAACAACAATTTACATACATATTTTTTCTTTTGATAACCGTCAAGTGTTTTATCGCCTTTAAATTTACTACGAATATTAGCTAGTTCCTTGTTGATTCGTTTAATTTCAGCTTCTTTACTTTTGCCTACAAATTAAACACAAAATAAGTTAACGCTATATGTAATCCTTCAGTGTACTTACAATTTCTAATATCTGATATGAAAACGGCCAAGCCACGCATGCCATCTCCACGGACAGCTGGCATTGTGGCGTAATCTCTTTAAAGCCAAGTTCTTATAGCTAAAATCAAAGGTTAAATTTATTCATCAATGATCTTATTACTACCCCAGTTTCATTAAAAGGTCACTATGGATCCACCCCCCGATATGATAGCGGTTTTTTGACAGATACACTGAATATATTAGAACTGTTACACATACCTAAAATATAGTAATACTAACTATGTTGATCCCAGTATCCTCTCAATTTAGAATAGGACTTTGAAATAACTAAAAAATAAATTAGATTACGGGCTATTTACAATTCATACAAATCACTAAAGCAAAGAGGTATCAGTATACGGTGGCGGTTCTGTAGCTGTCATTTGACATGTCATTACTATTGATAAAGAAGTACTCTGTATTATGAAATTAAATACTTCTAATAGGTGGCAACACCTATCGGAATCCAATTTCAAATAAATTTGCGTTTTATGGTGGCGGGAAATTCGAGATAAGTTATTATTATGAACTGCATTATGTTAATGTTATCAAAACACTTAACACGCAAACTTATTAGGGTACCAATCTGATATTAAATGATAGATTAATTTCGTACAAAAAATTACTTAAACAAAAAGTGTAATGATTTGGGAGTTATGCAATTAACAAACTACATGCAGATCTAATAAAAATCCTAACAGGAAACGTTCGAACAAGTTTTTGCATTTTATATTACACAGCTCGATGGCTTTTATATAATTATATATCGTTCATGTCTTAACAACAGTTATGTTCCAAGAACTACCTGAAGCAAAATCAATTTATTATTAACTTTTATAAAACAACGCAATGATTACGTCTGCAGCTAGAGCAACTGTTTAAATATTTTATAACTCTAGTTCTAGGTAATCAAATAAATATAATTACTGATATAACGATAACGATATAAAATTTTTAATATGATGAATCAAATGGCGACAGGATAAGATAATCGGCGAATTTGAATTCAAAAATAAATATAAATAATATTGTTTGTAAAACTGTTGTTTTAATGAAAAGAATTAATACAAATAAATTTTTAATAGAAGTGAGAGGGTTTTGTGATTATACAAATTAACGACTAAGCAATAAAATAATTATATAATGATAATGATTAGATAAGCAAGGGAAAAAATTTAACTTTTTTTAAACACAATATATTTATGCAGTTAAGAAACTCATTCTTAACTTAAATATGCAGGAAAAAGGATCTTAAGATATGGGATGGCGCGGCACAGAGAAGTGAGGAGAGAGGATGCAGAAAAATGTCATACCCAAGCTAAAGCTTCGATGGGGCATATCGTGTGAAGTTTGTTTATTTTCAGTAAGATAATGGTTGGACTCTCAAGTGGAGGACACTTATATACGTCCAACGTTTCGTCGCAAGAAGGTATCTATAATCACAATATATAAATAAAGCAACCCATTATTGATTAGAGTGACATTTTGAGGGTGGTGGTACATTTAGGGTCGCGGTGAACCGCGTACATTAAATATTATAAATGTCGTGATTACATGTAACTGTGTCATAAAAAAACACTTATGTGAATCATTGACATTTAGTGACTGTTGTGTTAGTTTGTTAGGTTATGTCAACATGCGGTTGATGTGATTTGCAGTGCGAGAGATGTCTGGCTTAGCAACGAATGCCCCCACATCAGCCGATGCTTGCCTCAGTATCGTGCATAGTTTGATGTGCCATCGTCAAGGTGGGGAAAGCGAAGGATTCGCCAAGCGAGCTATCGAGTCATTGGTCAAGAAGTTAAAAGAGAAACGTGATGAATTGGACTCACTTATTACAGCTATAACGACAAATGGAGCTCATCCCAGCAAATGTGTTACTATACAAAGAACTCTAGATGGACGATTACAGGTAATCGATGACAGCAAATCTAATCCATTGAGTCTATTAAAGATATACATATAATGAGTATCTGAGATGTATTTGATCATTTTATTATCATGATCTCTTGTTCTAGGTTGCTGGACGAAAAGGCTTTCCTCACGTGATATATGCTCGTATATGGCGATGGCCAGATCTTCACAAAAATGAACTAAAACATGTGAAATACTGTCAGTTTGCATTTGATTTAAAATGTGATTCTGTGTGCGTGAATCCTTATCATTATGAACGTGTTGTGTCACCTGGTATTGATCTTTCGGGCTTGACTTTACAGTCAGGCCCTTCTAGACTTGTTAAAGATGAGTACAGTGCAGGAGCTCCTGTGCCTGGTGGAAGTAGCATGGAAGTGGACGGTGAAATTGGTGTTGGTGTTTCACAAACAATTCAACATCATCCACCGCAACAGAATTTTAGTCTTGCAGGATTACAACCACCGCCACCTGGTAAGTTATTACAATATCTTAATGTATTCATAAGTAAAGTGTTCTGTGTATTTGAATTCATGATAATAGAAGTTTGCTGTATCATTGAAAATAAGTTTAAGTAGTGTAAAACTTAATGAATCTCGATGTTAGCAGGTCTTAAAAAATTGCTTCGCTGTTCTTCTTTTAGCAGTAGCGGGTCCTACAACCCATAATATTAATAAGGTCTCTTATTATGAATTCCTAACACAAAATATGCTAATATATCAGTAATAGGATATGTTATGTCTGTTCATTGCTACAAATTTCAGTTCGAGAATAGACGTATCACTTTTTTATCAAACATATTGGAGAGATTAATTCAGAACTGTATTTTTTAATTCCTTACGAGTTCAATATACCGAAGTATTGATTTTAGTTGAAATTCTTCATAAACGGTTGTGTAGATCTTTTTTTTTTGCAACAAACATTAAATAGTGCAGTATATAATGTATTTGTGTAGCTTTTTTTAATTATAGCATTGGTTGTTCAGTGTGAAACTAGTCTTCAGTTGTATTTACGTTTATTATTTTTTTAAACTTCCCAAGTTATATTTGCAATCTGCTTACCATGAAGCAATAGGCAAAGTTGTTGACACCATAGACATGGGAAGATTTACTGTCCAGTGACAGCAACCTAATATATTTTACTTAACGAACTTATTACTACCTTAATAGTTAAGAGCTAGTTAGTTTATTATGTTATCTTAAACTCTTAATTTGTCTTGGTAACAATAGTTAAAGTGAGCGAAATGGACCTAGGGTTGTTAAATTAGTAAATGAATTTATTATATGCTCTATGGTCGATTTTTTATAAGTGTATAGGTAAACCGGAAATTTTAGTTTAAAAAGTTATTACACTCTATTACGTTTATCGTTTATTTCTTTGAAATGTTTTTATTTGTCGTGTTACTTTTCTCTAACAATAATGAAAAAACATTTTTTTGATTTAAAGAATCTTGCTGATTATGTGTTTTATATTGTTTTTGGCGAGGATCAACTGTAGTTATGATCAGGACGATCGCAAGGGTTTCATGTGCTCTTGATGGACCTCAAAATTTGCACACGCTTTTTCCAATTAGTGTTTGCAAAAATATTATCTCTTTTTTTTATTTAGTTTTAAATTGTGTAATCAATGTGTGCTTTGTATTTGCTTAGTTTATGTTCTGCATGTGTTCTTTCTTTGGTTGCAACAATAGGGGATCCAGCTATGTATAGTACAACCAACAGACCCATTTTGGGCCCTCCACCTACCGTTCCTAAGCTGGAAGGTGGGCCTGAGGCTTGTCCAAGAACAAATTGGCTACCCTCTCGCATGCATCTACCCCTTCGTAAGATTTTTTATTTTTCTTTGTTTTTTTTTTCTAAATTACAATTAAAATGTAGTTGTTAATTATTTTAAAAGTTGTAGACGGCTCTTTTGTTACTTAATTTAATTTTTAAGTCGACGCATTGTGGCGAGCGGTGCAGTTTTGTTTCTAAATATTGTTGTAATCTTTCTCTGTAGCACCAATGACCGTTCCCGTTCATCAGCATAACCTTCCAGGTCCAAATCAGACGCAAGTGTCGTCAGGGGCTTTACCCCCACAACAACCCCCAGGAGCTCCCGGCACTCCACTACATGTAGCACCACCGGTTCATAGCGCACAAGGGCAGTATTTTAGTCCTACACAGACGACCGGTCAAGTAGATAGACCTGTTCCAGACTCCATGCCACAAGCTATAAGTATGTGGAAGTATTATAATTTTTTTAAAAAGTTGTCTCGTGGGCTACACAATGTTGAATAAAAGTCGAGTGTTGAGGGTTTATACGAGCGTTGTTTACATTTTTTGTTTTATTCTCTAGCTGGTAGTAGCTCACCTGTGTCACCACATCTTCATCAAAACGGATTTAGTAGTTTAGGTGGAAATAATGTTGCAACGGGTAATAATGGTCAAGTTGTCGGTTCTCAGCCCACTGCAAGTATAGGTCAGACATACACTGGAGCCCAGGGAACGTGGACGGGATCAAATACCTTAACTTATACGCAGTCGATGCAGCCACCTGATAACAGAAATCACCATACGGCTTATTGTAAGATATATATATTTTTGTTTATCAGATGACAGTGTTTTGTTATTGCTTTGTTTAAAGGGAGTCATAATAGTCAAATGGGCAATGACGTCAATATTACCGGTGGACTGCTTTCAACACAACCTGCACCTGAATACTGGTGTTCAGTAGCTTATTTCGAACTTGATACACAAGTAGGAGAGACGTTTAAGGTTCCTTCGAGCTGCCCCAATGTCACCATCGACGGTTACGTAGACCCGTCCGGAGGTAATCGTTTTTGTCTAGGAGCTCTTAGTAATGTACATAGGACCGAGCAAAGTGAAAGAGCAAGGTAAAATTTTTTCTTAATAGTTGTTCGTAGTTCAAAAGGTCGATTTTAGGTTACACATTGGTAAAGGTGTACAGTTGGATCTTCGAGGTGAAGGAGACGTGTGGTTGCGTTGTTTAAGTGATCACTCAGTTTTCGTTCAAAGCTACTACCTAGATAGAGAAGCCGGTAGGGCTCCTGGTGATGCCGTACATAAAATTTATCCCTCGGCGTATATCAAAGTAAGTTGATTTTAAACGTTAAATGAGTTTTTTTTTTTTAACTATGTACGGATTGTTTACAGGTGTTTGACCTACGACAGTGCCATCATCAAATGACTACTCAAGCAGCCACCGCACAAGCCGCAGCAGCTGCACAAGCAGCGGCGGTTGCTGGTCATATCCCAGGACCTCATTCTGTTGGTGGAATAGCACCAGCTATTAGCCTTTCTGCAGCCACGGGGATTGGCGTAGATGACCTTAGAAGACTTTGTATTTTGCGGTTAAGCTTCGTTAAAGGTTGGGGTCCGGACTACCCCAGGCAATCGATTAAGGAAACGCCGTGTTGGATCGAAGTGCATCTACATAGAGCGCTGCAGCTGTTAGACGAAGTTTTGCATACAATGCCTATAGATGGACCTAGGGGTACGGTTACATTTTAATTTTTATAAATTCATATTTAACGTTCATTATTTGTTCGATACAGGCGCTCTATAATTATTTTGGGCCACTTTCAAGGAGAAGTCGTGACATCGATAACAATAACGTGTATACATCTTAATTTTTGTATCAAATTGATTTTATACTGTAACTTACGCTTGGCTTTGGCGATCTATTCAGATAATTTGCATCATGTATTTTTATAATCATTTTGTAATCGTATATTTTAGAGTATTTTGAAGGCATTGTTAACTAGGGTGTTTTTGAGTTTCATCCCTTTAAGTCAGTTAACGAAAGAGTTTGTTATTGATAGATTTTTATTAATTATTGATCCGCGTTTTCACTGCAGTAACATTTTTGATGGTTCTATACGGCATTGTAGCAGATTTCGTTATTCACGTTTTGACTTGAGGTCGACAGTGTGGTCATAAACCGAGCTGGTTCACTTTACAGTATTGTTGATGCCTTAATAACCAATTACCAAAAGTTTATTGCAGTGAAAACGTTCATACAAGTAATCTTGCTATAACACGTGTAACACTAAGAAGCATTTAAACAATTTTGATGATAATCTGCTAAAAATTAAGAGAACACTTTTTAATTTTAAAATTTAGAAGACCAAAAATTTGCTTTCGATTTCACTTTTTTTTTTTTTAAGAATTAAAATATTGTTTTATTTATTACCGTTTGATTCGAAATATGGTTAGTGAATTCGCTTTAATTTAATAAGTTTTTAAGTTAGAAAAGCAACTTTGTAATATATTGATAATTCTATATTTATTTGAGTTTTCGCAGTTAATGACAAAACGTGAGTTATGTTAAGTGTTAATTTTTATTTATATTACCGGTCTATCATAATTACGGTGACCATATATTCTTACAGTTTATTTTCTCTCTGTAGCAGAAATAAAATATTATTTTTATACAAAACTACACCAATGTAATAAATATTTTATTTAATAACACTTAATAATAATTTACATTTTTATTTTTGGGCGCAATGTATTTTTATGTTTTATGTAATCACAAAATTGTATACCAATATTAATACACTGATATGGCAGGCACAATAAACACCAATTAATTTATTGCCGAATTTTTTTAAAATAAAGAACAAAATTGAGTTTTCAAATAATTATTTAATCCGAAGGATATGGCTTTGAAATGGACTGCCGTTTATTATGAAAGACGTATGGTCACTGTAATTATAATTTCATCGTAAAAAATTGTGATTTAAACTTAATTAAATTCTGTAGGTGTGTAATGAATCTGTTACTTTTATAATGTAATAAAAGCTTTGTATAATTTTTTGTGTCATATTTATTATTACTATACACTTTCGCATAAGCGTACGCATTTGAAGGGGGTTCGTGATAGCTGTCGACGGCCCCGTACGTGTTTTTAGCAGGATTGCATGTATCTGTTTCTAACGTAAGTGCCATTGTTCTTTAACGTAAGTAATATAAGCCTACGCAAGATTTAGTAATATTCGTTACTCTTTTGCTGTATTTCATAAGTTTGTTCAAATTGATCCTTTTGTTTGTCATTTTAAAAATCATTTATGTTATGTTATTAGTAAGTGTTTTCAGGAAATACATAATTATTAGGCTGTGAAAATTTAAATAGAGTAGGGAGTGTGTTTCTAACAATACCTATGAATTGTAAATTGTGAGTATTGATATTATATTACTGAATTTTTACTTGTCAACATTAATTTTCTATTGTAAATAATTTATATGTTAAGTCTGAATACGTAAACTTCCACAAGATAAATTCGTATAGATCTCTTTATTCAATCATTAAGTAACGATTCTGTGAACGTAGTTTCAGTGTTTTTTTTTATGCTTTTCATTTGTTAATGCCACTTTTTGAGTTTCAATGCAAGTATGTTGGCTGAGTGCAAAATTTAACATAAGACACATTCTCAACCAAATTTTGTAAATAAGTAGCAAACTTCAACACAAGTCATTCATTTTTTTCATGTGTCAAAACTTCGAAGACACTTGAAATGTCTTTTTGACTTTTTTTCAAGTTTGTTATATACGATGACATTAGTCTGTAAGTTTCATTTTTATATTATATCCTCACATGAATTTCTATGCGTAACTGTAAAATTGTTGGTCAACAGTTTAATTTAAACTACTTGATCGCCCAAATTTTTTTTTATTTGTTGTCTTTTACAAATTTTATTTACTTAATAATATTTTTAAGGTAGGTTGACCTGGTTTTATTTTGATTGTTGATATTAACAATATTCTACAAACAGTATATAATAAATTTTCATAAATAAAATTATATATGCACCCATTTATGTTGTTTTTTTTGCGTTTCTCCAAAACCTCATCCCAAATGTACCTTTATTTAAAAAAATCACAGTTAGCAGTGCTGTACCTAACAAAATCCTAGTTCCACGGAAAGCTTTTGCTTATACAGGGTGGTCCACATGGAAGGACCACTATTATTAGGATCTCTTAAACAGTAAGAGCTACAAAGAAGTTTAAACTAGACAAATTGTTCCCATTTCCGACACCTTTTCAATAATGCTTTAATGTTTTAAAAAAGTTCCATGGCATGCTAGATATTAAACAAAAATCAAAATAAGCATTTTCTTCAAATCGTTAATAACTCGCTTATATTTAATGGTACAAAAACAGTTTTAGGGAAAAAGTTGTAGATTGTTTTACGTTCTATAAAATAAAAACATTCATTTGTTTCAATATTGTTCACATTTTTAGATAAATACAAACTTGCATTTTATCAATGGCCTCATAAAAAAAGCATTTTTTCCCTCTTTTCAGTAATATAAGGTTTAATGTATTTATTTTTATATTTATGCTCAAAACAAATAAAATTCATCAAGAAACCCCTATAAAGCTACAGAGTGTCACGAAATTAAACAGAATTAAAACGAATGTTTTCATTTAACAGTGCATAAACAAATTACAAATTTTTCTCCAGAAATATTTTTGCACCACAAGTATAACCGAGTTATTAAAGGTTTAAAATAAATACCGATTTTGATTTTAGTTTAAATGAAACGTTTTGAAAACACAGAGCTATCATAATATATACGAAAAGGCAACTTGACATGAAGTGGGGGGTGATGCTATTGGGGTTGCAACCAAGCTTATACATTGTTTCTAGTGTTAAGTTGTTTTTCAATAATATTATCGACACTTCCGAATGTAAATGGATAAAATTGAATCAAAATACAAAGAAAAATTCTGTTCGATATTTACAAGGAATCCATTTTTTGCGTTTACTTATGAACGAAAAAATTTAAACTAAAATTTGGGACCTTCCAGGCCAGATTTGACTATTTTTTATTTTGAATATAACTAATTTCAATATAAGAACCATTGATAAATTAGTTAACTAGAAAGAGCGAAGAAATTTAAATATAAATAGATAATATAAAAAATTTAATTAATAGCTTCATACATAGAGCATATTTTGGCTTTAATTTTTGCTAGGGTGACTTTTTAACCCCATTTTGAAAGTTTTGGTTACTTCTTTTTACATCGTTCTTTAGCTTTATATTTAGGGGTTCCAACTGTCCCACAATTTTCGTTTAATTCCACCCTCTAGTTATGAACTTAGGACAGTTTATTTCTGCAAGTCGCTTTTGTACATCTGTATTATCAAACAAAAACTCTTCTCTTTAAAATTTAAAACTAAGGAAATTCTTTCGACCATTAAAAATCACAATTATGTACAAATCAGGACTTTATTAAATACACTAATATACATATACAAATCCATAGATATTATATGTATGTAATTGTACATTCTATTATCACTTACACATCTATGTTTAACAAAAGTCGGCTCAAAACATTTTAAGTATAAAAAGCAAAAATATATTTACAATTTGCTTGACAATGTATGTCACAACCGTAAATCATATATACTTACAACTTCATTACAAAAAGAAAATTTGAGCTCCACTTTGAGCGTTTAACTAACATAAGTCCTAAGAAACAATTATTAACTGAAGGGAATTTTATCACGGCATATTACACTATTTTATGTCCGCGAATAAGTGTTTTCAGAAAATGATATATCGACCTAGTCAGTTTATAAATGTTTTTGTCAGAAGAAGCCACCAACCTTCTGCAGGCTAGTTTTTGAACAATTAATTTTCTTATTCAACTTTCAAGAAAAGAGCATCTCAAGTATTTTTTTAACGTTTTGGTAGTTGAATGATAAAATGTGGTATTTTTGAAATATACTACTATTATTGACAAAGTTAAAGAATAAACTATAAATAACAAATAAACAGTTACAGCTTACATTACTAAGTTACTTACTTACTTAATTATATAAACTAATATTCGGCTACAAATGTTTAAAATCAGTTCAAAAATCATACAGACAAATGACGCTATTTTAAAATATTTATATTACCAAAAACATAATAGGACAGAAGGATTTGTTAACTACTTATAGAAATATATATACAAATATATGATCTATAGACATATTCACAACGTATTTAAAGATTTCAACATCTGTACAAGGCCTCTTCATATTATGGGGAACAACATTCTTACTAAAGTTGCTATACAATATTATTATACCAATATTTTGTAGATGATAATTATTCTACCGTGTTTAATGATGCTACTACTTACCAATAACATATTGCACAACTCAATACACAGTTATGAAAAAAAAACAAACAAAATGACACGTAAACAATCTTTTGCTATTTCTTTCCAAGACTAGCGAGTATCAATTAACCTACCTTACAAGCTACTTTACATACGATGAACGTCATTTAAAAACTTGAACAAATTTTACTTAAACTTAAAGCCTAACTTAGCAAAATCCCTGTTAACTGCAATATTTCATATGATCTGAATTCAAATTTTTACTTTCAATATTCATGGAAACGACACTATTACTTAAATTAACATAAAAACAATCAAAATATCGAACAACACTACGAATTTTTAAGTTCACATACAAATATAATTATTTCATTAAAAAAAATTGAAAGAAAAGAGCATCAGTATCTCGTGGGAAAAAAAATTGTCGAAACATTCAATCGAGAAATTTGTATTCTTAAGTAAAAAGTAAATAATAAGCTTTTCCTTTTTTTTCTGAAATTATCAACACAACTTATCTTGCAATTTGTACAATGTATCCAACACTGTAATTGATTTAGACACAAAATATGTCTGTTATATACTGTAATTTTTAATAGACTTAAAACCACACAATATAATAAGGTTTTCAAATCTTATTAAAAATGTCTTTACTTTGTTTGGCCAGTGGCCTTCAATAAAACATATAATAATGGCAGCTTCGGCATGGTTCGGCTAACCAGCCACTAAAAAATGGGATTTTACCGTATTACTACACACTTATATTATTGTACTCAATTATAATAACACATAAATTATGATATTACGCAGTTTGATTTTTCATTCATTTTTCCATCGGCTCTTTCAATTTCCATCAGCAATGTATGAAATATATCGGACACTGACTGAAATATTACACTCAAATTAATAATAATAATTACCTCAACACCGAAAGGTACCAACCCGATTAAGAAGAATGAAGACAAATGAATAACAGTAATAATAGTAAGAATAACAGTTGAAAATAATACTTACAGTGTTCTGTTTTGCAGATGTTTCTAAAAACACGGCATTCCAGTCATCAGCTAGCTTTCGGCCTTCTTCAGCTGGAATCATTCTTTCCATGTGCAAGTCAGTTTTGTTTCCAACCAAAATTATCGGAACACTGCAAAGTCGACCGCATTAAAAACTGTTTTTCAAAAAACAATTACATGATTAAAAATTAATTATCCTTCAGGATAGAAAATTTTTTAACGTTTGCTGGATGAGTTAACATCATCACACTATGAAATTTGCTGTTCGAAATATTACATAAAAACAGTGAAAGTTCAATTAAAAATAATAAAAATTTAAATTAGCGCCAATTGAAATTATTGCAACGGCACGGCAAATAAATTGGTTTGTGGTTATTTTTAATCGATTTACCACCATTAGCAAGTCATGTCGGTCATTAGCAATGGCAAGAGTACAAATAATTAATAAAATAGACTAAATAACCAGCAATAACTGCAATATTAATAACCCAGTGGCTTTGTTTGATGAACACAGCAGTAGCGTATCCAGGGGTAGGGGTAGGGGTAGGGGAGTCGAAATATATTACAGTGGGTAAAGCAGCTGTAGATGTGTCCAATTTTATAAGAAAGTTCTTATAAATATACTTTGATATATCTTAAAATTCATGTTTGTGTGTAAGGTTGGACAAGTAAAAATCATTTTAAAAGTTGTGCCCTTATTAACTCCCCCCCATGAAAACATCCTGCCTATGCTACTGGTACACAGCGTATAAAGATTAGTACATATGCTTATCACACTTGGAAAATAACACCTGAAAGTACCTGTAGCATCAAAGTCGTTACAGTAACAAACTATATTACATTATACAGTTACTTAGCACCGACAAAAATTGGCTGTTCTTACACCAGAATACGTTTTATCCGTTTTTGGAACTACAAATACAATTGTAACATATGATATGTCACATAATATCAAAAATGCTATACATTACGTTATATTTTTGCAATTTATGAAAACCTAGTTAAAACAATTTGCAGATTAAATAATAGATTGCTTGTTTTGCCATAAGCTATGACCTTTGTTTTTTTTTATAAATGTATGCAAAAATAATGTTTATATATAACAAAGTCCAATCGCTAAGAACATAATTAATTGTAATCAATAAAACAAACAGTTACACATGGACAACTGGTGCACTTGAATAAAGAAAGCTTTTTTTAAAGTTATAAAATGCAGTGTAAAAATGCATTGCTGGATAAAAACGATATTAACACGACCTATATTTTCGATATATCAAAAATCTAATCTCATACATTAAAAATTTCACGTTCTTTTTTGACTTATGTTACCATAAATTAACAACAGCAACACTGTTTTACCACAAAGAAATGAATTATTAATGAAAAACGTAACCAAAAATTGAAGACAAAGAGTTTACATCTGATTTTTAATTTATGGTACATGACAAACTTTGGGCTTTTGACTAAAAAGTTTCTGAAAAGTTAAATACAGGGACCCTGAAAACAATTGCTAGTGTCGAAAACTCATTTTGACCCATGAAAAACAAGTGAATGTTAAAATTCATGCAGCAACACAAAACAATTGAATGTGCAATAAAAAACAAGTGAATTAACACTAAGTTGTAACTCACTGTACTTTTCCTGTTATGTCGAGCAACTTTTCGTATATTAATTTGATGACTTCGAAAGACTTTGTACTTGTAATGCTATAAACAAGAACATAACCATGAACATCTATGCTGTATTGGGATGGAAATATTGAATATTCGTCTTGTCCGGCTGTATCGACTAGTTTAAGTTCATAATCTTGTGAATTTACTCTAGTGGACTTCGTAAAAGCTATAAATTAAATTCATATATCATATTACGACAAAAATAGATTAAAGTTGGATAAAGCTGAACATACTGTTTTCAATAGTAGGATCATAGGAGTCGACGAATTGTCCTTCCACGAACTGGATGCTTAATGATGATTTTCCTTAACGAATTAAGCAATTTTTATCAATTATGAAATTTTTGTAATTATTTTATACTGACCTACTGATCTGTAGCCCATTACAGCGATCTTTCGTTGTTTGGAAGGCATTATATACGCTCGTTTAGGAGCTGAATAAAAAAAAAGTTGTATATATTTTGTAAAAATACAATTAATTACAGTAAAACACAAAAGAAAATAACAATAAATAAAATTGCGCACAACACAAGATTTAAGGACAACTGCGAAACAACACAACCTTACTACCATGTACTTTTAATCCTTTTAATTTACATCGTAAAATAGATAAGGATTGAGGTATTACTAACGGGATGCCTGTATTTTTAAGTATTTTAATATTTATAGTGTTTAAAATGCTGCTTTTAATTAAAATTTAATTTACTACAGAATACTATTAACATATGCGATAAAAATCTATTTTCAAAATCAATTAATCAATAAATTATTTTTTTAAATATTTTACGTGTGTGGTACTCTAAGCATAATATTTAGCATTGAATAATAGCGGGCCATTCAAACGCCTTATTTTGGGGAAAATACATTGTTACTGCATAAAGACTTTAATTTTAAATAATAATAAACCACATGCAAGGTTTAAATATTTAAAATTAAACTATGAATGTAACTTAAGGGGTTTAAAAGCATCCAACAATCATTTAGGCATAGGCGTAGCATGTTTGGGGTTAAAGGGGGCATCAATGAATACATATTATAAACAAATATCGTTATTTTGCATTCCTATGATCAGTTTTATTTTATTACATGACATAAGTTCACAAAAATTAGATAGCAGTCTAAATGAAGCATTTGTATGATTTATTTAAACATCATCTAATAAAGTTTAGTATCGGCTTACCGCCGAACTAATATAATACATCTAAAAAGTGGTATTTTTCTATACTTACAGCGATAAAAGCATAATCGCATCTTTTTTCTCGAATGTGGCATCTTGTAGAAAATATTTACTTATAAAAAAATTATTTAACGAGCATTAGTCGTTTAAAAATTACTAAAAGCTCGAACGAACGATACTCGCTTCACGCAAAACACACTCGCTTATTTTCTTTAACAATTGGCGGGTAATTTAAAAATGCCCAGAGACTAGTTAAATAATTAAAATATAAAATATTTATTTGACTTTTCATAACATTTTTTTAATACAGAATATATATTTTCTAAACTTTTTACGGTTATGTATTAACTGTATATTTTTAAGTATAGGATTAAAACACTTCAAAACAATTGACAATTTAATTTAAAAAAATGTAGGTCAAAAATGATGTATACCACAGTCAACCGTTTTGAATTTTAATATAAAATTTTGTGTCTAAAAAAGTGGTCAACATGTTTAAGAAACTCATTTTAAGTTTTTTTTTTCGTAGAATTTATTTTGGAGTCTAAAAATTCTAATTACGCCTCTGTTCACCATTCACTAAGCTAAGAACTCCACAGGGTGCTTCTTGTTTTACCAGGACTGTAATATTTTTATGTTTGCAATTTTTGGAACATTTGACTATAATACATGAACACCATAATAGTAATTGGTCAGTAAAAAAATATTCGTTATTATTTAGGAATGCGAAACACACTGATTTAATACACACTTTTTTAACAAACTAATTTTATTGTAATAAATAATTTTACATGTGTCTAGTAGGGAAAAAAAAAGAAAATGGGATGGGGAATTAAAAAAAGAAAACAATAAATAAAGTATAACCATAATTTAATAAATACCAACTCATTCACAAACATTTTTACAGCTGATAAATTTACTTACATAACAATTTGGCTCGTTACATCAACAAATAACAAATAATTTACTAGTTTATATTTTTTTAGGCTTTACTTTGCGCTTAGTTGCATTAATATTTTGTACCATTTGATCTATTTCGTTTTTATCAATGGTGTAATCAGTAGACACTGGTTTACTCTTAATTAAAGATAAAACGTTGCTGATATTAAATTTAAACCTATCTCGAAGGAACTGCGCTACATAATCAATATTATATACCGCAAACATACAACCAAACATCAACACCAAGGTCCAAACCGATGTTTGTTTAATTTGCTGCTCTGTTGCGCTGCTTTTAATGGAAAATTCTAAATCGAAATATTTAAAAGACGAATTCGCTACAAAGTAGTGAGTTTGGGGTTTTAAGGAAGCCGCCTGTGGCAACGTTGATTCCAGCTGAACATAATAGCTCTGTTCGTCGAGCATCACTGACGGAACTTGCACCAAAACTCCCGGATTACTATCTTTCGTAATCTTGTAGTTGGTTACATCTACTTTGATTATGACGTTCGTTGCACTTGATTCTTTGTGAAGTTTTACTTTTAGCGACTTATAATGATCGGGATTTGCAGTGTACACCCTCACCAAAATGTCGGTATTGGCGGTCGGTCTGAATATAATGAATTTGATGTTGGTCACGTCTTGTTTGTTTACCTGAAACAACGAAAAACAAAAAAATTAAAACTGCATGAAAAAAAGTCGAGGAGGACCAAAAACCAAATGGAAAAACAAAGTGAGACATAGGCTAGAAAAAAAAAGTTGTCAGCTGAAGCCCCCCAATGATGGACAGGGATGGAGAAACATCATCAAAAACTAGGTAAAATACCCCAACACCAAAAGGTATCAGAAGACTCAATTGAGAAGAAGAAGAAAGTTTGAATAATAAAAATTAAACTTACATTGATGCTTAATGAAGTGGGAGAAGATCTCTCTATCAACTGTTTATCGTCCACACTGCCTTTAACTTTAATATCGTAAGAACAATACGGCACTAATCCTCGGATTCGAAACTGCCCATTTGATTCGGAAGTTGATTCCTCGGAAAACTGAGAACAATTTCCTGTACCCAAAGCCATCACGATCATTCCATCTTCCGGTTCACCATTTAGCGATGTAACTTCACCAAAGACACTGTACGCCACTCTCTTTCCTCTAAAACATAATGATTACATTTCATCGACTTCCAAAATTTCGAAAAAGCGTCTTGAAACAGTAGGATAATTTTTAATTGATAAGAAAATGCTTTACCGTAAATTAACATTAACAGTGGAACCTTCGGCAACATCTATCATCTTCGAGTTGGGTTCGAAACTGTATTCCTTCATCATGGGTCGCAAAAAATATTGACTAGGTCGTAAAGATTGAAAAGCTATTATCCCGTTTTCATTGGTTTGAAGATTTCTACGATAACTTTCACCACCAGATAATGAAATTAGCGCCCCCTAAACAAATCTGTCAATCAACAAAGATGGAAAAAATAAAAAAATTTACCTGTAGAGGTGTATTATCTACTTGATCAACGACTTCCACTAGGACTTCAGCTAATTTGTGGGCTAAAAAGTTGCCGTCTTCGTTTGGTCCCACCAACACATAGGAATCCTTTTTTGCTGTGATTTTGTATGTTTTAGAATCATCCAACGGCGGAAATTTGTATTTGCCCTCTGCATCGGTTTCATCCATTAGGGATTCAGAGTTTTCCGTTTCCACAGTTATAACCACTCCGGAAAGCGCAGGAACGACCGAACCTCTAAAAACTTTTCCCTTCTCAGCAATGAACTTCTCTCCAAGATCAATACAGTTGGAGCTTCCATACACATACAACATGGGAGGATTAAAATACAGTTCGTCCGACTGTGGTATCACAAGAAGTTTTTCTTCAGGAACCATAGACAACTGCAGTAAGTATTTACCATTCTCAAATAGTAGCGGCCCCTTTACGGTTTTTGTAATACCATCATTGACAATAACCACTAAATCACCATAATTTTTCGACGCTCCAACATTCAAAGTGACCATATGTTTAACAGCTACAAGTTGAATTTCATTCGAGTCCGAATCTGTGTCAAATATTATGGTATTATTTTCGTAAGTATGGCAGCTTTTTAAATCGAATCGATATTCTCCAGGTTTTTCAACACAATACGACATTGATCCTTGTTTAATATTTATCAGCTGAGGCTTGGATTGTTTATTAAGCAATTCATAAGAAGCCTGGAAAAATATTTAATTGAAACATACATAAAACTAGGTGATCACTTGATACACAGTACAATGAAAAACACAAAGAAATAATGTACTAACTAAAAAAAATGATAAGCAAAATTAAAAACAAAACCCAAAAGTACAGTAGAACAGAACACCCAAGAGGCACAAATAAGATGGCTAGGTCATGTATATAGATACTGAGCTTGGTGGCTGGTTGGTAAAACAACCTAACTTGTAATCGGGAGGTCCTGAGTTCGATTCCCAGGGCCGACTGTCATTGTAGAGGTTTCAGGTGGTTTCCTCTATGGTTAAGGCAAATGCTGTGGCAGTACTTCCACCTATCCTTGATCATCCTTGACTATCCACATCCCTCCCTACCCATTATCCTTGTACCTCTTACGACTGAAGAGGGGGTCAACCTCCTATAGCAGTCTCCGCGCGAGGGGAACAAACACGTGACCTTTGACCTTTGATGCATATAGAATAGGAGAATGGGATGCCCAGGAAAGCGTATGAAGCACGAAGGGGAGGAAAAAATCAAAAAGGAAGACCAGGGAAAACTTGGAATGAGGAGGTAAAAGAAACTGCCACAGAAGAATCGAGTGGGGTAAGGTTGGAGAACTAACAAGAGATGGAGGTAAGCATACAAAAAAAGCCACATACTATGACATACTTAAGAAACAAAAGCCTCACACTTAATGGTAGAGAGGCGTAAGAATAAGAAAAAGATATACCTCTGTATCATGCGATGATGTAAAAACTACAGCATATCCGTTTTGTTTAAATGGAGGCACATCTTGTTTAATGGTGTTAACTGTTAGAACATGTTTACTTTCGATCCAACATAGTTTATTATTCAGCAATTCTACTTCATACAGTCCAGGCCTAATATCTTCGAACATGTATTGTCCTCCTAAACCAAAAAAATATCATCATTTGTCGATTATTTCTATTCCTGTTGGGGTCAGTTACGTACCTTTTACATCAGCAATAATTTCTTTATTTCCGGTAAGGCTACTACCACTTTTAGGACGCAGTGCGACTTTCAGTGTCGCACAATGTTGTTCTTTGAAGCAATGAACTTGGCCTTTAATGGTGGCTCTTAACTGGGAGAATGTTATTCCGAAAATAGGTCCTGTTTTCACTTCAACTGTTTGGGATACTGGGAAAAACCTTAAAAGTAAATCAATCAAAGTAAGCTTTCAATTTGGGACTTCGTAAATGAGTTACTTACTGGACACCCTCATCTTTATCTAAAACGTTGACGGATACACGAATTTCGAACTTTCCTGGTACTAGATATTCGCAAAATTCTCCATTACTTGCATCCGAGTTAGTGACCGCCCACAATGTTCCATCGGCAGATATAGAAACCTGATGAGACTTATCGCTAAGTACCGTACCACAAACTTTATATTTGGAAGGAATTAAATCGGGTAACTGTGCCACAGATGGGTTCACCTTTAAAGACTTCTCTTCAAATAAATAATTCTCTGAAATAAAAAGACATTTAAAAGAACACTCTCAGTTTCGACGGTCAGTCAAAATTAACGTCGCAATATGATGAAGCTGCAACTGTTAAAATCGACCAATAAAGGTTTGTTCCAGCAGACTAGTTCATGAACTGGTTTATGCAGTTCATGTACTGCTTCTCAAACTAGTTCATGAATTGATTCGATAACTTCTGGAACAGCCAACTAACCATCCGATAAACTATCAAATACTGTGCTGGAACACGATTTTGATCCTGATAGTACATCGGATCATACACAGCCTTGCTGGAACAAACCCTAAGTCAACAAAAATAAAATCTGTACCTGCTTGAACATTGATATTAATTGTACCAGCCTTTAGTTTCTCCAACGTATATTTACCATCAGGTCCTGTGATGGAAATTTCCTTGCCATTTACAATAATTTTGGCTTTATTGAGTGGTTTTCCATTTTCCGAACTCAGAATTCTCCCATGTACACCAAAGCCTACAATCTTTTAAACAAATATAATTTTTTGAAGACCTTGATAAAATGATTCATTACCTCAAACGGTTCTGATAAATGTAAACTACCGTCTTCTACAGTAAATTCAAGTTTAGTTGGTACAAAATGATTGTTTTGTCCTCTGTAATGTGGAACTATGAAATATTTTCCTGAAGAAACAATAGGAAATGTAAATATTCCTTGCTCATTCGATGTTACATGACATAGTTGTTTAGTTTCCGATTTAAAACCTTCCAGCATAGTTGTATCACAGCCTTCTACTTTAATATGATTATGATTCTAAAAATTCAATTATTTTACTTATTTAACAGACAGTTTAGGGCACTTTTATTACATCGTTATGCTTAAATAATACGATGTTTACTCCACTGACGCCCTGATTTTCACTTTTAACTGAACCTGTTACATCGTATCCAATAACAATTAAACTTTTAGGTGGTAAATCTGTGTTGCCTTCTGTTACTTGGACTGCTATAGAATTTTTCATAAGTTTCCATCTATAAGTTATTTAAAAGAATGTTAAAATACACGGTAATTAATTTTCAATTGGGTCGCAACAACATTTTGGCTACTACTAAAGTGAGATTATGTCTGGATAAACATAAAACTTACTTAGGGTGCGATATAGTAACGCTGTACTTCCCAGGGTACACAGGGGTAAAAAAGAAGCTTCCACCAGCACCGGTTACTGTAGAACGCACTTCCGCATCAGACTTTAATTCAACTTTAATTCCGGAAGGTCCAAAACCATCATGTCCTAAGCTTTCTACCTAAGTTAACACAGACTTCAAAATCATCTTAAAATATATATAGTAAAGTACCTTTCCCGTTATTCCAAAGCCTTTAAAAACGAAATTGATATCTTTTCCTTCACTGCACAGATCTGAACCATCTACTATTAAGGGGACTTTGGTTGGAGTGAAACTCCATCCCGCAGGTGGATCAAGCTACAAAAAATTTAGCGCGTATTTATTTCAATACATTTAAGATTTACTTTCGATTGAGTTCACCGTAACGGTCAAAGAATATTTCTAAAAATACACTTTTGCATGGCTTTTAAGTAATTTGTTAAATACTATAGTTTATAGCATTTAATTACCTAAACCATCGTTTAAAGCGTTACATAATATTACTAAAAAAACATGCTTTCCTTACTTGTATAACATATTCGCCTTTATCGTACAATGGAATGAAATAATAGCCATTATTTGGTGCGCAGGTGGTTTTGTCCTTTAGGATACCCTGTTTAGTGTATCTAAAACAAATATTATTATTCTTAGTATAATGGAAGACTGAATAAATTAATAATGTACTTACAATTTAACTTCAACTCTCGAAAAATCTATTTGCACATGACTTTTAATAAAACCTCCACAACCTAGCACATCATTTGCTCTTACAGATATAAAAGTATGCAAGAAATATAAAACACTGAAAATTTTCATACTTTTTTAAATTCCTCAAATTTGATAAACCACACAGTATAACCTCAATGTATTTGCGAGCAGCTTATCATTACACAAACTTTTCATTACACGTGATTACCATAGGAAAAATGTTCTACTTATAATGATGTATTAAAATTAAAATTAACTTTTACATGATATTATAACTAGAAAATTTATTAAGAACTAAATGAATAACACAAAATTAAAATATTAAAGTATTATTTTATTTAATTTTGATTCCGATATATTTACTTTTTGATGGGTTCATCATAGCCATCTAAAATAAATACAAAATTTCATGAGCAAAAAACTTTTTGATTAAAAATAAAATGTACGACATATATTTAGTTTTTAAATTATTTGGAAGTTATTCTTCCTTAAGATTTCTGTTTAACTTTATATTCCGCTCAAGAGTCTATCAATCATATACTATTCTTACTCACTATATGTGAATAAATTTTATATTAATTTTTTTCTGGCAATTTACCACATGCTTTATTTTTAAAATATTATAGGTAGATAAGCTGAAGGATTATACTATAAATATATCAAAAAACAGTTTTTAAGTAACATTTTATTATAATTTTGTTAATAAAAATGACCAAATATATTTTTTAGCGTAAACAATTAAACAAGCAACAAATCAAGGACAAAAAAAACATACTCAACGATTTAACAATCAACAATTTAACACATAACATAGGTATGTATTGCAAGAATTAATATTCACGATTTGCAAATTTTATCACTGCAATACAGATTAACAACAATAGACATTAATAATGTATATATGTTGGAAATTCAAATTCTTCCTCAACTTCAGAAGATACTGTAACTTCCTCAACTTCAGAAGATACTGTAACTTCCTCAACTTCAGAAGATACTGTAACTTCCTCAACTTCAGAAGATACTGTAACTTCCTCAACTTCAGAAGATACTGTAACTTCCTCAACTTCAGAAGATACTGTAACTTCTTCAACTTCAGAAGATACTGTAACTTCCTTAACTTCAGAAGATACTGTAACTTCCTCAACTTCAGAAGATACTGTAACTTCCTCAACTTCAGAAGATACTGTAACTTCCTCAACTTCAGAAGATACTGTAACTTCCTCAACTTCAGAAGATACTGTAACTTCCTCAACTTCAGAAGATACTGTAACTTCCTCAACTTCAGAAGATACTGTAACTTCCTCAACTTTAGAAGATACTGTAACTTCCTCAACTTCAGAAGATACTGTAACTTCCTCAACTTCAGAAGATACTGTAACTTCGGCTTCAGTAGTATCTTTATCTTGGGCTTCGGTTTCGGTTATGGGTTTAGTATCTAACGTGGTTTTAGGAGCCGGACGATCCTTATAATTATGTATCACAATACCCATCAGCAAGTTATCAGGTGCTATTGTTGCAGCTGTAATTAAAAGAAGAAGAAAAATGAATTTGAAGAAGGTTTACGAAGTTTTTAATACAAACACATATTTCGAAGTCAAATTACTAAGGTAAGCAATGAATTATGTCGCACAAAATGACATAAGTTTACGAAATTAAAATTCTCACCACATTTGTTACAATGCAGCTGCATGAACGCTGGATAAGGCTGACCGACTGCTTGGGGATAAATGATGAACAATGCGAAATATTGACCGACTGTTTCTTTAACTGAGATCAAGTGCCTGTTTTGTGCAAAGATTGTGTACAATTCTTCGAACAAATTCTGACCCAAGCTGACCATGTTAACGATGGTAATTTGATGAGCCTGAGCCGCAGTTACTTCGTTCAACAACTTCCAGACACGATTTATTGTAAATATAGTGGACATGTACAGTGTTTGCAAAAATAACACTTTGAACAGTGACCTGCAGTTACCTGCAAAAAATGATAATTAACCTTCGAGCGGGCGCGCCTAAAATTATAACATCAGCAGGCGCGCAGGATAAATTTTATCTCGTGCGTTATTTGTATGTATTTTGCTGATTTAAAATATTTTGACGGTTCCGAGGGCCATATTTTTGTTTATTATTTATTGTTGAATAGTTGTGGCATACCTAGGTCATAAGGGCATTCATTTTTTTATGTAATTTTATATTCTTTTGATTGTGCAAAAATAAAAATTTTTGTTGTCTATGTAATAGGTACGTAGTTTTATTTGCAAAAATAATCAAAATATATTCCAAATTCAATTGTAACATAACATAAATTCATAAACATAAGAATAATAACAAAATAATAAAATCAAAAAGTATTCTCAAAGACTAGTAAATTATTATTATTATTATTATTATTATTATTAATATTATTATTATTATTATTATTATTATTATTATTATTATTATTATATATAGCAAAAACATTGTTTTAGGAATACCTTTGGGTTAGACGGCGCCGGGAACTCTAAAAAAAAAGTTATCGCCAAAAATCTTAAAAGGTATAAATTTTATCACTGCGTGCTCGCTCGAAGGTTAAATAATAAGTAGATTGATGATTTTTATTATCATTGTCGATTGTATTTACCTGTCCAAGAGTATAAATTCATCATTGTGGATCTTCTGTTTTTCAAATTCATCATTACGTAGACTGACTCTGCTTCTTCAAGTTCAGATCTACGAGCGGCTAGAATAAATGCTTACGATTGGTCACATTGCTCATGATAAATACAGTCAAAGATGTGTTATAATAAAGTTAGCAGAATGACATTAATAATAGTATTATATTGGCCAAATCAAGTCATATACAGATATTTAAACTAAAATACAAATAATTTGCACAGGGCCGGACTTCACAAAATTGAAGCCCAAAAGTACACTTTTAATTATATGTAGGTACATATAAAAAACGTTAAATTACAGCAAAGTATTGATGAGACTAGAATTGAAACGAAAATGTCAACATTTTAAAGGAGGAATTGGCTGCTTTACCACTGCATTATAATTTAAAAATAAAACAATTCTTACCAATCACAACACGTTTTCTAATACGAGGCTGATTAAGATATCTAGGTACGGATCTGTATGTTAAGGTAATAATTGCTTTGGGATCACCTATGAATTGGTCCATGATTCTTCTGTGTAACAAGTAATAAAATGACAAACTTTTGCTTAGTTACAAACAAAAACAAAAAAAATTTAAACAGCCTTGCATCTTTTTGTTTTCCCGCCTTTTTTACGGTCGCATAGTTTTTTTTTTTTGAACGAGTCATTCTAATTGCCAAAAAAAGTCGTTATGGTCATTAGAAATAAACTCTTGTTGTATGTTTATAACGATAATAGAAAGAGAATTTAAAAAATATACATATATTAATTAGCGTGTTTGTTTATAGCAAAAAAATGCATGTGTTGTGGCCGTGGGTTTAGCAGAATACATTTTACATTAGGTACTTTTTATCATCTTTACTTTATTACAGTATACTTGTGGCTGTATAAAGTAAATGATTTTTATCAGTTAATAAAAACAAAAATGTAGAAAATAGCATCAGTATTATTTTACACTTTATTAAAATGATCCTAACTAAAATTTAAATTTTTGCTGTATTTTCTCAGCTCAGACTGTATCACAAACTATTAATTTTATTAGCAAATGTTATTAATTCATCTCTTATTTGTCCATACTTATTTCCAAAATTTGAGTGTTTAGCTAGGAGTTTGTACAATTTGTGTACATTATGCAAATAAAAAATCGTTTCCTGTTAATATTTTATTACAAGCAAATTAAGAAAATGCCATTGAACATGAAAAATTAGGAACAATTTTAGAACTGCAGGGTTTTGTGGACATGTTTATTAGATCGAAATAGTTTGGAAATTCGAATTCATCATCATCTTTTTCTTCGACTCTATCCTCAGGATTGGTTAGGGTAGGAGGATTTTCTAAATTATGTATCACAATACCCAACAACGAGTTATCACGTGCTAGTGTTTGACCTGCTATAAATAAAAAAAATAATAATTATAAGCTGATGGAAGGCTTTTACGAAGCTTTTAATAATAAAATAAGGTTTCCCAGCAAATTTAAAATTATAAAATATTTAAAAAAAATACTGGGACTTGAGATTTATTATGAAGCAAATAATTCAATTCAACATAAATGTTATGAAAATTGTTTTTTTTTTAAATTTATAAAATGTTCTTACCACATTTATTGCAATGCTGTTGAATGAACTGTGGGTAAGGTTGACCATTTGCTTGTGGATATATAACAAAGTAAGAAAAACAGGTGCCTATTTTTTTCTTGACCAAAACTACTTCTCCTTTAGTTGCAAAGCGGTAATATAGTGCCTCAAAATAGAAGGGAATAGAAGCGGTCATATTAACAATGCTAATTTGCATAACCCCACTGTAAGAGTTAATACTGTATAAATACTTCCAGACTCGATGAAGTGGGATTCGGTAAGCCATGTATAGCGTTTGACAGCTCATTGCTCTTAACAATGCTCTGCAGTTATCTGCAAATTATAATAATTTCTATCAATATGAAAATTTGTGTATATCGATAATATTTACCTGTCCACGGAACTATATCAATCATTGCCATTCTTTTGTGCGGCATGTCCATAAGAACAAAGATGGAATCCTGAGTATTTGTCTTTGGAGTGGCTAAAAAAATTAGTTGATTAATTTTTAAACTAACAAATAAATTTATTACAACGACTCCTTATTGTGTGTATGATAAAAAATAAGTAATTTTGAACTATACCGGAAACAATTCTACATTCATGTGTGTTCGTGCAGCATTTGCATAAAAATGTTTTTGCACGGTTAAATTATTTTAAAAATACATTGCAATTAGCAAGTATGTTATAGCCACTATTGAAGTTTTTTTATTCTTGAAGAGACAAAAATTTAGTATATGGGCAATAGTACCTGAATGTATTGGTTAGCATATTTGTCCGAAATCGTTCAAAAGTACCAAAAAATGTCCTGTAATAGGTTTAGTTAAATTTAAACAGGAAAATCTTAATGAAACTATTGTATTGGGCCGATGATGGACTGGGTCTAAAAATATTGGTTGCCAGAACACAAAGGGGGCTCAATATTTCAAATAACGTGCACAGGGCCGGATTTCAGAAAATTGTGAACCTTATCATGGCCATAATTGGAAAGGGCTGTTTAACCTTATTTACGTTTCAACAACAAAATGTTAGGGACGAAATTGAAATTAAAATTTAAAGCAGCACTTCAAAAATTAAAAATATCAGGGACTCCTTTCATCACTACATTTGCTGTTTGTTTCTTACCAACGACAGAATATTGTTTTTCAACAACAGATTGACTTGGGCTTGGGCAGCTCATCTTTATGCTTTTTACTGGAAAAGTTACACTTTAACGACAAAAACGATTCGTTTATTAATGAACAACTTTGCAAAAATAATTGTTCCCGAGTTTTTAGCAGTCGCGTTGTCAGCCCTGCTTATGTTCCCTGGCGCCTTAAAAAATAAATTAAATAATTTTAATTAATTTCTGGTAATAAAAGACACAATTCGAGTAGGTAACTCCAAAAATAACTAAAAAATATATTTAACTGCACATTTGTTAATAACAAAAAACGCTTTTAGTGCGGACCTGGACTTGGCTATTTAGCAAAAAACATTTTGTTAGTAAAAGTTTAGGTTTAATGTACATGATTTTCACTAGTTCATTAATAATTAGCACAGAAAATAAATATCTGTATTATATGTTTGATTCATCTTTTATTTTGCAATTTGCAATAAAAGGGTGACCAGAATTTTTGAATGCGGAAGACATTTAGTAAAAAAATTGCTTGTTCAAAAAGGAAGATTTATTTTTTGTCAATTATCACAGACTTAAACCTATGCACAAATAAATAAAAAGAAAATAGATGTTTGTAAACTAAACATAAATTATTAATAAAAGACATTTATGCAATGTTCTCGATGATGAACAAAGGAAGGACATATTATTTAGAAGGATGCGATTCCCAAAAAGACTGTTCTCCTCAAAGTAGGACGTCTGGTCACCTTTAGCAATATGGATAATAATTCATGCTGCACTATTAATTTACTGTATTAGAATGCGATTTAAAAAACGCTAAATATATTTTTTTATCCATACACAAAATATAAGACACTTATTCCTTCAAGAAAATAAATTTTGGATTAATAAAGGTCTCCAGAAAAGCATTTTTAAATAGATTTATGTAATTATAGCTTAAAGTAGAGATAACTACTTAATTTTTTGAAATCTGGTCAGAATTAGTAGAATTTTGCACAGGTCCGGATTTCACAAATTTGAATCCTAAGAAAAAAAATAAGGTTGCCAATGATTCAGATCCAGGTGCATCGAAGGGGTGGAAAACAACCAGTCAAGTAATTTGGATATGCCATTACTTGGAAAACAAATAGTAAAATATATTTAAAATGATTTTAAGAGCTCAAGGATACAAAATAATAAGTTGAAGCATGGCATGAAAATTAACACTCTTAAACACTTTATTGTATATAAATAAATTTAGCATTTTCCGAGCACTTGACTAATTGGTTAAATTTTAAATATTGTGATATAAAAAAAAGTCTAAGGGATCATTTAAAATTTCATTTATTGTAACTAAAAATAAATGTTCGATAAAAAAACATGTATCACAAGTTTATATCAATAAATAAAAGGCTAGAGCTTAAAGCTCTAAAACATGTAAAAACATTAAAAGAACGAATTAATTAAAAAACCTCAGGTTAATAATAAAACGTTGAGTGGCAAAGCCAGCTAGTAATTAATAACTTATTGGTGAGATAAAACATTGTTATTTGACTAAATTTCATTAGCTTATTTAGTCTATCATTCCACCATCCCTGCGATCTAATTCTTGTACATCTTTAGGTATAGGCTGGTTTGGGTAAATAGGAGGTTCCTCCAAGTCATGAACTATCACACCTATCACCGAGTTCCTTGTTGCCTTTTCTGTGCCTGTAATAAAACAAATAATAAAAATAATTTTAATCACACCTTCTAGAACTAACAAAGTGTAATACATTTATTCTTGTTCTAGAAATTTAATTTTGTAAGTTATTCGAATTTCGTTGAAATAAAACATGTTGATTAATGAGTTTTTTTTTTTATGGAGCCATATAAGTATTTTGAAAATGTATAAATTTCTTACCGCATTTCATGGAATGCCACACAATGAGCTCTGGGTAATAGTGCCCCATTATTTGAGGAAACAGTATAAAAAATGAGAAGTAGTCACCCCTTCGTCCCTTAACGGAGATCAATTGTTTCTGCTCAACATACTTGTGTACCAAATAATTAAAAAACACATCGCTGAAATTGATTATGTTAATGACCGTCACTTGCTTGGCCGTTAATGGAGACAGTCGGTTCCATATGCCAACATTGGGAAAGTGAATAGCTCGAGAATCGTAATTCGTTAGATACATCCACATATCGTTAACCGAGATCGCCTGCGACAAAGATAGCAAATCCATGGAGAAGCCATGAAATAACAGCCTATAGTTATCTGCAAAATATAATTAAATAAATAAATCGAATGAGAATTTGTATTTGTCGATTGTACTTACCAGTCCATGCGACCACACTAATAGATTCAACTGATTCGTCCATTATCTTTATCGTAAAAACGACTACATCACTAAAGCATGGAGTATCGATGGCTGAAATATAGTTAATTGATTTTTAAATTCACTAAAAATCAAATACAAGCGAACTCTTTTGTAAATAATAAGTTTCATGAAAAAAATAATATAATTTTATATTATACATATTATGTATTTTTATTTTTTTATTTGATTTTAAATACATTAAAACAACGAAATATTTTTAAAACTTCCTTATAATGGTGTTACCTTGGTCATATCAAGTAAATACATGATTTTTAAATAAAGTACAAATAATTTGCACAGGGCCGGACTTCACAAAATTGTAATGTACATAGCGATAATTTTATCTAAGTTATAATTATATTTACGTTTAAATAGGATTAATTTAAGTGTATTTTAGGAGGGAAATCAAGTTTTAAATTTAAACAAACACTTGAAAAGTTAAAAAATATGACGCCATTGCTTTAGCATTTTATATATTAATCTATAAAAAAACTTTCTTACCTACTGCCATACGTTGTTGAGCAATGTTATTCCGACCTGTTGGGTTCATTATTAAAATTAAAAACGTAAGAAAACGAGTTAAAACGAGATTTAAAACGGTAGGCACACTAGGCAAAAAACGGTTTCTTTAGTTTCATACAACTTAACAAACATTAAAAACCGTTTGGGTTTGTTCGTTTACCGCTCTTTTAAGAATCGCGTTGTCAGCACTGTATCCCTCTGATTTTTTTTTAACTGTGGCGTCTTCGGCTTTAAAAATATGTCATTAATTATTATAATTTTAGTGTTATCTTGATAATAGACACATAATCAAAATAGGTAAGTAAAGTAATTATCTACTGTTGCGAGACTTGTTCACGCTTATGGATGTGGTTTTTTGTCCATGTTTTTTTCCAACTCTCCAACACTCCTCCACTTGATTTTCATGTTCGTGGCAGCATTTTTTCAGGTTTTTCCTGGATCATCTCTTTCAACTTCTTTCCCCAGCTTATGCATCATGGCCATTTCCGGACATTATCTTTTTCCCATTCGATGTACACATTCTAACTTTTTTGGCTGTGCCTCCTGGATGTTGTGCTAAAACTTGTTCATTTAAATAAAGTCAACTTTTAGTTTAAACTGTGATAATGTTAAGAATTTAAAAAAAAATTAAGTTTGGAAGAAATAAGTTGATGACATGGACAAAGTGACTGAAGAAAAACCAAAGCTGGGTTTTCCTAAGAGAAGACCAAACATCTTAAGGAAAAAATCAAGTGTTCATGAAGCGACTGGAACTAATAAAAAGGTTGATACAGTTAAGCCGAATTCAACTGCAGGTAATTTTTGGGAAGAGTTCATCAATATCAAAATTGAAAATAATTGTTTCTTCTGTATTTAGATAAAAAGCCTTCTACCTATTATCAGATCTCACCTATTGCTGAAAAAGTGCAACCAAATGGTTCAACGGAAACGAGCAGTTCCTTAGATTTGGCAAAACTTATATCTGATGTTGGTATAGATGTAGATGATGATTACGGGCAAGATAAAATCAATGATAATACTAATGACAAAGGCCGAAAAATGCCAATTAATAACCCAGTCTTGGGTGTAAACACAAGTAAGCTTTTGTTTTATTACTGTATAATTGGATAATTTAAAGCTCAACGGTTTGATCTAATTAAATATTTAATAAAATGGTGGTACGAAAAAGATTTAAATTGTGCTTGTTTCGCTTTTAAGATGTACAATTTTTAGATGCTGCCCAAGCTGTTTTAAATGAGTTGCTGCAGAACGATGACTGTATAGAAATAGACCCAAACAATTTTGAAATTGTTCTTGATAATTCTCCATGTGATTCAAACTGTGATAAAAATGATGCCTCCATTGGAGAATCAGATGATGATTTCCAAGATGAATCGGAACCGAAGAAAACTGGTACGACATAGTTCCTTAATATTCAACATAAATAACACTGATATACTTTTTTTTAAAATTGTTTTTCGTGATGTGTAACAATGTGTCTGGACTAACTTTTTTTATGAGTTTTATCGATGTCTTCAAAATATCTTCATCATCCTTGGTGAAAAAGATGAACCCCTTGAATCATAACATAATTTGTTTATCAGTGTTATTGGTGCTTCAGCATTTGATCCTATTAAAATGTATTTATTCTCACTTTATAATCATGTAATGTGTTTAAAGATTACAAAAAGCACAGCACTGAAACAAAATCGGATCGACAAGATGCAGACTGGCATCCTCAATATTATCGGTTGATCGACAAAAAAAAGAAATATTGGAACACAAAAAAATATCTGAAGCAGAAACTGAAGAAAAATAAGAATTTGGAAGGTAAAGTAATTATAATTATCATTACATAAATTTAGATAAAAACTTTTAGATCATTTATTTTTCAAGACGTTATTAGACAATATTCTTTTGTACCTACCATGAGAGTAAACTTAATTCAAAATAAAAATGGAAGTGCTAAAAATATTGTAATATATATTTGGATGGATTTTCTGTTTTGATTCCTTACTTGAAAATGTATAAAACTTTAATTCCTAGCTCTTACTTTTGTTAGGAAATCGCATTTAGTTAAATTATGTTTTGTTTCAGGTGATTTCTCTACAAATAAAATCAGGAAAACTTACAGAAAGCGAGGAAGTCAAAAGGTCAAAAAATCATCCAGGAGTCGACAAACAAAAGAACAGCCAGATAAAAGTAAAAAAAAGGCTGGGAGAAAGCCAAAAGAAACAAAACCCTCGGGGAACGAGAATGTTAAGAAAACATCGAATAAGAGAAAGCGTCCATTGTGTGAAAAATGTGAGAAGTCTTTAGATTCACTTTCAAATATCGGCGCTGTAATAGGTCTTAAGAAAAAGGGCAAGGGACAAGCGAAAAAACAAAAGACATCAGTTGAATATTATATAATCGAAAACCATTCAAAACCTGCAAATAATTTAGTCAAATATAACTGTAGCAACATTAAAACAATTCAATCTATGCAAAAAGTTTGTGATGAATTGGTCCAAAATAGCTGTAGCAATAGAGAAGTTGTTCAATCCTTACAAGTTATATGCGATGATTTGGCCCAACATAGCTGTACCAACATTAAAATTGTTCGATCAATACAAGAAATTTGTAGCGATTTGATTCAAAAAAGCTGTAGGAACATCGAAGTTATTCAATCCATACAAGCAAGTTGTAATAATTTGGCCCGAAATAGCTGTAGTAACACTGAAGTTGTTCAATCCATACAAGCAGTTTGTAGTGATTTGATCCAAAATAACTGTAGCAACATCGAAGTAGTTCAATCTATACATGCAATTTATAATGGTTCCGCCCGAAATACCTGGAGAAACACTACAGTCCTTCAATCAATGCAAGCAGTTTGTGATAATGATTTGGCCCAAAATAGCTGTAGCAACTCTGAAGTTCAATACATAGAAGCATTTTGTGATGATTTGGGCCAAAATAGCTGTAGCAACACTGAAGCTCTTCAATCAACACAAGTAGTTTGTGATGGTGATTTGGCCCATAATAGCTGTAGCAACACTGATGATGTTCAAGCTTTACAAGCAATTTATGATGATTTGTCTCATATTGGCTGTAGCAACACTGAAGTTCAATCAACACAAGCAGTTTGTGATGATGATTTGGCCCAAAATAACTATAGCAAAATCAAAGTTGTTCAATCTGCACAAGTAATTTGTGATGATTTGGGCCAAGAGCAACTAGGAGTGGAAAACTGTGCTGTTGCAGATATTTCAGAACTTGTTGCAAACGAATCACAGTCTACAGAACAAATTAAGATGCAAGTAACTTACCCCACTGCAACAAAAACTCTATCACCGTCTGGAGTTGAGAAATTTATCAGGATAACACCTACACCTGAAAATTACAAAGCAAAATCGTACATAATTTATAACATGAAAACCAATTCCATAACGCCCAAAAACGTAACACCGGTGGATAAAACAACAAGGAAATCTTCAGTAGTGTTCGATGTCGATCACTTTTTTAATAAATCGCCTAAAAAAGTTCAACAAAGTGTGAACAATAGTGATAGTCTTAGTAGTATCAGGATAACAACAACAATTGAAAATAACAATACAATATCAGACATAATTTATAACATGGAAACCAATTGCATAACGCCCAAAAAGGTAACACCGGTGGATAAAACAACAAGGAAATCTTCAGTTGTGTTCGATGTGGATCAGTTTTTTAATAAATCGCCTGAAAAAATTCAACAAAATTCTGCAGTTTCAGACGTGTCTCTTACCACACCAACGAAAGCAGAAATCACAAGCGAGACAGTCACAAAATCTCAGATAACTTCTAACAGGGACACATTGTTCAGAAACACACCTGAGAAAGGTGTAGTCAACGACGAGACATTTTTCAAACTGCCCTTTGATGTAAATAATTTTCTTAACTTAACACCCATAAAATCATCTCTTGATGAGGATAAAAAAAGTGACAATAGTGAAGAAGCCTCAAAAGACACTGAAAATGTACAAGGTGAGAATCCAACTGAGGTAACTGATAAAGATCCTATTGTCGATTTACCAGAAGAAGCAATTGTTAACGGTCATGTACCAGATATTAACGTTGGAGAAGTATCAGAAAACACCTTTGATTTATCGACAACAAACAAATCTTCAGTGGCGTTCGATGTCGACAATAATAGTAGTCTTAGTAGTAACAATAGAATATTGCACGTAATTTATAACATGAAAACCAATCGCATCACGCCCAAAAAGATAAAAACAGCGGATAAAACAACAAGGAAATCTTCAGTGGTGTTCGATGCCAATCAGTTTTTGAATAAATCTCCTGAAAAAATTCAACAAACTTCTGCAGTTTCAGACGTGTCTCTTACCACACCAACGAAAGCAGAAATCACAAGCGAGACAGTCAGAAAATCTCAGATAACTTCTAACAGCGACATATTGTTCAGGATCACACCTGAGAAAGGTGTAGTCAAAGACGAGACATTTTTCAAACTGCCCTTTCATGTAAATGATTTTCTTAACTTAACACCCATAAAACCATCTCTTGATGAGGATAAAAGAAGTGACAATAGTGTAGAAGCCTCAAAAGACACTGAAAATGTACAAGGTGAGAATCCAACAGAGGTAACTGATAAAGATCCTATTGTCGATTTACCAGAAGAAGCAATTGTTAACGGTCATGTACCAGATATTAACGTTGGAGAAGTATCAGAAAACACCTTTGATTTATCGACAACAAACAAATCTTCAGTGGCGTTCGATGTTGGCAATAATAGTAGTCTTAGTAGTAACAATAGAATATTGCACGTAATTTATAACATGAAAACCAATCGCATCACGCCCAAAAAGATAAAAACAGGTGAAGAAGCCTCAAAAGATACTGAAAAGGTACAAGCTGAGAATCCAACAGAGGTAACTGATAAAGATCCTATTGTCGATTTACCAGAAGAAGAAATTGTTAACGGTCATGTACCAGATATTAACGTTAGAGAAGTATCAGAAAACACCTTTGATTTATCGACAACAAACAAATCTTCAGTGGCGTTCGATGTCGACAATAATAGTAGTCTTAGTAGTAACAATAGAATATTGCACGTAATTTATAACATGAAAACCAATCGCATCACGCCCAAAAAGATAAAAACAGGTGAAGAAGCCTCAAAAGATACTGAAAAGGTACAAGCTGAGAATCCAACAGAGGTAACTGATAAAGATCCTATTGTCGATTTACCAGAAGAAGAAATTGTTAACGGTCATGTACCAGATATTAACGTTAGAGAAGTATCAGAAAACACCTTTGATTTATCGACAACAAACAAATCTTCAGTGGCGTTTGATGTTGACAATAATAGTAGTCTTAGTAGTAACAATAGAATATTGCACGTAATTTATAACATGAAAACCAATCGCATCACGCCCAAAAAGATAAAAACAGGTGAAGAAGCCTCAAAAGATACTGAAAAGGTACAAGCTGAGAATCCAACAGAGGTAACTGATGGAGATCCTATTGTCGATTTACCAGAAAAAGAAATTGTTAACGGTCATGTACCAGATATTAATATTGGAGAAGTATCAGAAAAAACCTTTGATTTATTGACATACTGTGATGAAAGTGATACTACTAATTTAGATGAAATTTTTGGTTCCCATACTGACCATCTATTTATTGAAGATAACAACGGAGTTGATATTTCCGACCAAGACTTGTCGTCATTTTTAGACGAAAATCAAACGGATGATGATATTGAAAAGTTTCTAATTGGAAAATATTAAACTAATAATGTAATTTTTAAAATTTTAAGCTCATAATTATAGAAAACAGCAATAATCAGCAGAAGAAACTGTTTACAGTTTTTCTGCTGATGTTTTAGATGTGATTAGTTTTAAGTTAATTAGGCAGTTAAATTATATTTTTAAGATTTTTAATTATTTGCAAGTTGCACTGATGAGCGATAAAACAAATTTTTATTCCTTTTTTAAAACTTGTGTTCAGCTTGCTTATAATCATATTAATAGCAACTATCAGAAGGTAGAAACTGTTTACCATTTTTCGCTGATGTTTAAGATATTATTAGTTTTAAGTTTACTCTAGTCTGTTCCTTTATACTTTTAAGATTTTAAATAATTGTTACTGAGTGTCATTGATTTATTTAATTGTTTTAATGTGATATCACCTGTTGACGTTTTTAAATATTTATTTCATATTAGTTTTTAATTAGTGATTGCTTTAATAATGATCCAGTACTCGATGAAGATAGCAATGGATTTGTGGATGATCTATCTCAGCTAGACTTTTTTTCAGTAGAGAATTTATATTAAAGAACGCTTTTGAAAAATATGAGACTGAGTGTGTGATTTTTAAAATGTTAAATGTGCATAGCTGTTTGCCAATTATATAAAACAGCAACTATGTATTGGCAAAAGAAACTGTTTACAATTTTTCTGCTGATATTTTAGATATAATTAGCGTTAATTTTAATACTTAGTTAAATTTTATTTTTAAGACTTATAATTAGTTGTAGGTTAATTGTTTTGGTGAGTGAAAAAACAAGTTTTATGCTTGTTTCATTAATTAATTTTGTTATTGTTTATAAATGTGAATTACTTAAATTACTGATTAAGCTTTAAAAAGACTGTTGTATGAATTCGTTTCTCTAAGTTTATGCTTCTTCTTAAACAATTAGAGTTACTTTTCAAACATTTGGCCAATTGTTAACCTTTCTAGTCTGTTGTAAGGCAATTTGTGATACATGATGTTTCATTAATTAATTTTGTTATTGTTTATAAATGTGAATTACTTAAATTACTGATTAAGCTTTAAAAAGACTGTTGTATGAATTCGTTTCTCTAAGTTTATGCTTCTTCTTAAACAATTAGAGTTACTTTTCAAACATTTGGCCAATTGTTAACCTTTCTAGTCTGTTGTAAGGCAATTTGTGATACATGATACGTCCTACAAATAATGAAATACTTTATGGAAATGAAATAAAAATTAATAAATTGAAGTTTTTATATGCATACTGTTCTTTTTTGTTAAAGCGACACAGTCCTTTTTAAATTAGATTCCTTAAAAGACTTCTATTTAAACGAATTGGGAAATAAATTTAAGAAATTCAAGCATCAAAAACGATATTATTCGGGGGATACAAAGTTTTTTGAATAATAGGTTTTGTTCACGGTAACCTATTTTATATTAAAAGCACATTTATTTAAATTTTTAAAGTCACAAAATCAACAGTAACATTTTTTAAGTTATGATTATAATAATAAATCAGAATTTGAATAAACAGTAGTTGTAAATGACAAGTAATGTGATTTATATTGCCAGTGTTCTTTAATTTAATATTTTCACTAAATTTACGTTGGATAATGGTTTGCTAATATTACATTAAAAGCTGTAAACAAAAAAATAAAAAAATGTATAATTTACGGATGCATAATAGTTCAAGTATAAAAAAGTAGTCCTAGTGCATCGTAACTCTTTTGACTCGTAGTTCCACTGATGACAGCAGCCTGTTCTGTGACAGCAGCTGTCATGTTAAGAGTTTTAACAACGATTTCACACATTTAAAGAAGATTTGTGATTAATTTTCGCCTATCTGTGGACACAGAGTATTGATTATGAAATAATAATATTCCTGTACTCTAAAACAACTAATTACATCTGGTTAAATTCAGTGATTTAATGTTTTGTGGGATAAAAAAAATTGTAAGTATATTTAGTTTTGCACACACTTTAATTAATACAGTTTTTGTGGCTTGCATTAAAGTCGTGCACTTAATTAATGATTAATGTAATAAATTAATGTAGAAAATATTTTTTTTAGCATCCATGAGTTCGAATGATGCAGTTTTAATTGAAGATGTAGCCGTTGTACAGGATCATGCTATTATAATTCTTGATTCTGAGGAAGAAGATGAAGAGGAAGTCGTATTAGTGGAAGAGGTAAACTTAAAAAATAATCCTGGCAAAGAATTAGTCCTGGAAGATCCACCTCCAGAAAATGATCAAGAAACCTGGCAGTATCGTTGGTTAAAACAAAATAAAGTTCAGTCAGTAATAAAAACTGCAAAATTGTTTAGTGCTTTAAAAAGAAAATATGCAGCATCAGTGAAAAGTACTCCAGATAAAAGTGATGATGTATCGACTAATAAAAAACAAAAACGTTGAAAACATTGTTAGTGAAAGTTTTTAAAAATTAGTTAATTATGCTAACATTTATGTTGTTGTAAGATTTCTTTTATAAGAATGACTAAATTAAATTATGAGATTTTTGATTTGTACTCTTCATTATTTTTAAACAATAAATAAATATAAAACTGGTAATTATTTAAAATTTCTTAAAACTGCTTTTAATTCTATGAGCAACGTGTTTTTTAAAGAAGGCTTTAGTATTATAAAAATGGAAACTTGTGGCATTTTTCTTGACTTATTTTAATTATTTATTTCATGAAAATGTCCAGCAATAATTGCACCACATCAGATCATGAACTTTTAATGGAGCTCCTAAATATGCCATACTTTCAAAGCTTACTTTTAAGTTACTTTAAATGATATGCACCTAACGGTCACAAATTGTTATAAACTCCAATTTTTATATAATTTTCGGATAATTAAAACTCAAAAAACCAATTTATAACGATTGTTATCTTGTAAGTTGATTTTCGAAAATTTAAATGCTCAATTTGATTATTAGCGTCGTGATTTTTTCCATCTGATTGAGAATAATTTTTTTCTGTACTTGTAAGTATAGTTCAAGAAATAATGTTACCATGGGCACTAGATTACGCACTAAAGAAAAACTGTGCGGTTGTAGCTGGCGTTTTTTGTTGATCTTTGTTTATTTAAGGGTTTAAAAAACTTGAGGAAGTAGAATGAGCAAACATATCTTGTTAGTGCATGTAAAGCTGTTTCTTCATTGTGAAAATAACTTCTGTGCAATAAAATCGCCGTTCAAGTCTACCAGGTTCTTATTAATAAGGAGTTGTTGTTTATTTTCTGCCACAAAATACTTCGACGCCCGGCGTCGAAAGGTATGCAACCCAGCTGACAAATTTATTTATTGCAAATATATGCCTTTAAATTCTGATCGTAATGTTACTGAATCACGCATTTACCTAGCGATAAAACTAAGATAACAGGTTTTTCAAATCCCCCTGAAAAAGCTTCAGTTAATGTGTAAATGAGATAAATTAATGACGGTGTGTTTATTGTTTAAATATTCATATATTTTATGATAGGCGTCGAATTACAAACTAGGCGTTCGAGTCGTATTAAATTCAAGCTGGTATTAATTACGTGTACAAAAACGCCGTTCATTTTATTTAGGCAATATTTTTTGAATTTATGAAGTAAACGGCAAAATTCGTAAATGTAGATATCCTTTTACAAATGGCGGCTTTTGTCATCTAAATTTGATAGAGCTGCGCACCGCGTCGAAATTCGACGCTGCCCCTAAATAATCAGTAGCTAAGCCGCGGTAGTGTTGTTTAGTGCTCGCTATGACAATTTTATAAAAACCGGCGGTGGTCTTTGTAAGTACAGTGTTTCATTTATTTTTAATAAAATGTCTAAATAAGAAATCTCTAATCATTTGCGTTCAATGCGAGTAATTAACAGCATTAAAATTATTTTGAGACTTTACATCCCATACGCATTGTACATACATTGCGTATGTCGCGTTTTGTTTTAATAATTTGTAAATATCGGTCATAAATATTTACATTTTAAGCACGAGATTTAACAAAATCCATATAAATATGAAATTCAAATATATAAATAGTGGCCGAGCTTATCTTAATACAAAAACAATTATTGTTATTGATTTTATAAAAACTGCCGAAAGTTTGGGGCAATTTGGTCACAGAATGGGTCATAATAAAACAAAATGACACTTTTCCAATAATAATTTTAGACAATTTCATAAATTCTATCAATTGAGATGATTATAGTGTTTGCTTGGAGAGTAAACTCTAATTGATAATATCAATTCTCATTTCAACTGGTAAAGTATAATTTGGCTTAATCAATAAGAAATAGATAAATTTTATATTTGCGTTTTACCGTAATTGATTAATAAATTTATATAAGAATAAAACGGGAGAAAATAATGCGTAATAATAATAATTTGATGCAGTAATTTGTTTCTACGATGACAAAATTTATGGGTACAATTACTAGTAATAGTGTAGAATTCGATGTTTATTAAGCACATAGAGAGGGACGGTTATAAAATAAATAACTAAGTTGTAAACGCGCATATTTGTAAACTTTCTGCAATAAATTTTTAAATAACGCATTTTAATTTCGCGTATATACATTTTTTTTAAACAACATTTGGTGGTTGTTGGAGCTATTTTCAAGTTTGCTGATGGGTTATGACAATGATTGAATTATTTGCACATAGGCAAATGTTTCTATTATTGAATGGAAAGTAACGACACGACGTGTCGAGTTACAGCAAGTTGCGTTTCGTTTTTATTGTTTATGGTGAAAGAGATACAAAGAAATAGCAATTATCTTCCTCGCAGAAGCGGGTATAAGAAGTCGTATAGGCCTAAAGGCGTGTCACTTATATCTCGAATTTAGGGTGCGCGACTAGCCGCGTTCTGACCAGTGGTCGCCGCGTGGGAGGAACTATTGATCCGAAATACACGCACACGCATCTACACACATACACTCTTACTCTCACATAGTCTCATTTGCGCTGTCCGTTATGTTTCCATTCGTCATTATGTTATTCTGATAGCTGTGTTGCCTTTATCTGATGATCAATAATTCCCTCGGTTCTTGGAATCTACAATTTGTGTGTACATTGCGTTTTTATTTTAAATTTGTAGCAGTTTTGGGTAGCGGAACTCGTGCGTGCGCGGCTGTACTTTTGTTAGGTAAACTATACGCGTTATAAACACATTCACAAGCCTTGGCCGGGATCGACGATATTATTTTAAAAGCAAATACAGGTGCTTTTATCGGGTACATTTTTTTTATCTGCGATATTAAAAAGCGGCGAAAAATAATCAATAATTTTCCGCGCATTTTAATCTTGATTTTACTATCGGCTATAATTCTCCGACGAATAATATTTTAAATATTAATTCGCAAAGCGCGTACATTGGTTTTATTCGAAATTTACGGAACGTCGAAGCGGTTCATTACTTTAAAATTGATGGAATTTTATTTTAACGCATTAGCGCGGGCTGGAAAATGATTTTTCACTGTTTGTGGCGCTCATCTTTCGCTCGATCTTAGCATGAGGCTAATAAATCTTAAATGAAGTGAAAATATTAATTACGATTTTGAGCTTATCGAGCGCGTTTAGAATTCTCGCTTAACGCAAGTTATTAAATAGTTTCGGGGGAGTAAAATATTGTTGTATCCCATAAAATGAAAGCAATTTTATTGAAAATAGTCGCGCGGATTAGGATAACAGCCATTCTATAATTATAACTAAAATTTGACCCATTAAAGCTTGCTTTTGGGCTAAAGATTGAATACATGCAACATTTTTCTGTGAATTATTTTAAATATACATATGAATAGGGTAGAAGGGGAGGTTTTCAGAGGGTGGGGACAAATATCGCGGATATATTTACCTCAACTATTTAGTATTTTGTCCCTGATCGGGGTGTACCGTGTACCTACATGTGGCCTTATAAAACTGTCATTACATTCGTGTGTGCTATTGATGTGCGGTTGACGTTTTGTTTATATAATTATTGATAAAGGGGTGTCCGACGCCGTTATCAAGCGACTATTTGTGATGATGTATCTGTTGTGTGCGCTCGGTGCAGAACAATTAATTTTTAATTTCGTGACAAGTTAACGACAATTAACAGTGTTGTGTTGTTTTTATTGTTTGCGTAAGGTATTATTTGATTAATAAATAATATCAAAAAAGCGTAGATGAACATGTTATAGACTGTAGCTGCCCTTACATATGAGCGACGAAAGAAAAATAGCTCTTTGATGTGCAATGTTAATTACACATGCGGGTGACACTTTGCGTTTCTAGTAATGTCACCCCTGCTCGAAGCTATTTGCTATTTCTCTCGGAAACTGCCAAAATGTAAGGGGAGAATTCAAAATGAGGGAAACATCGCATGATTCATACTTCCTTACGTTCACTCTCTTATTCTGCGCGCAAATATTTAATGATTAGATCATTATTAAGCTTGCCAGAGGATATTATATAACGGGACCTCTTCGCATGTTGCGCGTTTATTTAAGAAATAAATTCGGTTTTTAAAAAATTTTTTGCTACTTATTCTTTTTTTGTCCTAGGGACCCCTGATTCCATTGCATGTCGCGACAAAGGCAAGATGATGACGTCCGCCACCTTACCCTCCACATCTGGGCCTATGCATGGTGGCTTTCCTGTTGTTACCGAGGACACCGCCGCCAGCGAGCTCGCCTTCGAGACGCCGCGACCCGTCAAACGCCGTCAGGCTACCCCGCTCGCCGACTCTTGCAAGAAGCGCCGGAAGCAGGCTACTCCAGTTCGCATTTCCGCTGCCGATCCAGAATTTGTTTCTTCAGAAGGTAAGCTGCCCGTCCCTTCTCCTGAGCCCGACTTGCGGTGCCCCGTGTGCCAACTCGTCTTCAATAATGCAGATCGTCTTCAAAGCCACATTACGACCGAACATGCGTATGTTCAGTGCAAGAAGGAACCAGAAGATGTTTCTCAGAATTTTGAACATTCAGAAACTCCGTTGGAGTTGCCTTCTTCCAGACCTGAGTTACCTTGGATGAGTGACATACAAAGTAAAGAATGGATTAATCCAAACTTACACGGTTTACAGTTTCCTCCAGCTAGTTCTGTTTTCATGCCTTTGCCGCCTTTTACGCAGTCCGATAGCATTCCATCGCGACAACCTATTAGAATATTTAATCCGGACGCTTATTGTGACTTGTGTAATAAAGAGTTCTGCAATAAATATTTTCTCAAAACTCATAAAGCCAATAAACACGGCATCTATTCGGATCCACCAGTTTCTGACACATTAGCTACTTCTGTAAACATTCCTTCGTTTTCTTCTAATTTAAAAATACCCACTTCTTGTGCTGACATAGCACCTGTCAAAAATGAACCAAAACCACAAGGTACTGCAGCAAATCCATTTAGTGATATCTTTTCTAATCCCTTTTCCAATAAATTATTTTTCAAAATCAATAAACCTAATATCCCGGGATTGTTCGATTCGGAGGCTGTAGAAAATATAACTGCTGACTTGAGTTCATCCACTGGAATATCCAATGGTCAAGGCGATTGCAACGTACCTGAAGAGCAAATTACCGAAGACACGTCGAGTCCTCGAGCAATTCAACATGACCCTGCTACAGTAAAAAATGAATATAGTTTAGAACCCGATGGAACTTATTATACCTCGCCTAGTAATATGTCACCGGGGCAACAGGGTCGTGATTCAGACTTAGCTAATCGCTTGAGAAGAATCGGTGTTATGAATCCAAAAGCTTTTTGTGAAATTTGTTGCAAAGAATATTGTAATAAATATTTTTTGAGGACGCATAAAATGAAACGCCACGGTATTTTTATACCAGACGAGAGTAAAGATGGAAGAGAAATTAAACTGGAAACATCGGGCAATTTAAGCTGGTCCCAAAATATGCAAACCAGTCCTTTAAATCTTATTATGACGGAGCAGACAAACAGTTCAAGTTCTTGCGGTGATCGTAAAATAACGTCACCCACTGACATTAGCTGTGAAACTTGCGGAATAAAATTTCAAAACGCTTGTTTGGCCCAACTGCATAACGTAAGCGTACATTCGAGGCTTCCGTCGGTCGGTCAAGATACGGCCGATGGAAATTTGGAAGACGTTGCAAAGAAATGCAACGAGTTACAAGTTACTAATGAAAAAATTGTCAATAATGCAGACGCAATCAGCGAAGATTTGCAAAAATTACAAACTATGATATTGCAGCTGAACGATTTGGATGTTAGTAAAGCCTCTTGCACATGCAGTTTTTGCAACAAAGATTTTGAAAATCGTCACTATTTACACGCTCATATGATTACCGAACATGGATTTGTGCCAGATGAAGCGGTAGACGCGGAAAAAGGTGGAGAAGCCGAAGGCAGCGCTAATAATAACACCGTGTGTGATTTGTGTGGAAAAGATGTACAAAGTGTAGAAGAAATGCGAAAGCATTTACTGGAATTCCATTCTAACAATCAGCGTAGCTCTGAAACTAAAGAAGACGGATTAAGTGTTGAAGAAAAAAGGCTATATAGGAATCCAGTGTCCACCGGTCAACTAATTGAGAAACGCGCCTCTATGAATGTGACTCCTAGCAGTAGTTACTGCGAAATTTGCAATAAAGAGCTTTGCAACAAATATTTCATGAAAACGCACATGCAACGAATGCACGGCATCGAGATTGAGAATGGTGCTCAAATAGGAGGGGTCATTTGCGACATCTGCAACAAAGAACTGTGTAGCAAATACTTTTTACGAGTGCACAAACATAATACACACGGTATTGTCGAATATGGCACAAGTTTACTACAACCACGAAAAGTAGAAACGGAACCGACGTCCATTTTACCGACTGAACCCGACCCGGCACTAAAACCCGTCGATTTAGCTGACCTTAGTCATCGTTATTTCACACATTTTACAGAAGTATGTACTATATGTAGCCGCCGTTTCCGTAGTACGAAATGGTTGAAGGCCCATCTGTTAAGCGATCATGGACAAGCTGGTGCCGAGAAGTGGTCCGAATTAGAGCAGCAACTTCAGCAATCCACGAGTCAAAATTCGAAATCTTCCGGAGTAGTTATAAAAACGGCGCTCGGCGAACGCGCTAGTCCCACTTTAAAAATTCCGAACGGCAGTAACGACAATACTGCGAAAGTGGGTATTCAGAATGTTTTGTCCAGTATTTTCGGAGCCGATGAAACAACAAAAAATTACCACTGTTCTTATTGTCCTTTTACTACACCCGTCCTGCCCTTCTTGTTTGTGCACGAACGTTCTCATTCGATGCAGTCCGCTGAAGGTGACAACGCATCGCTGAAATGCCCGGTTTGTACTCTGAGCTTTTACCATGCAGAACTTCTTCAACACCACATATTTTCGCAGCATCCTTTCTTTCCTGTGGCACCGTTTTTTAATGGTAACGCGGAATCACAAGTAGATTCGTATAAAGAAATATGCGAAAATGCAGACGAGGAACCTAAAACCGACGAAGCTGCGTCTCCAACAGATGCAAACAAGCAACAAGATACAAAGAATAAAAAAATCAAACGCAGGTTAAGCCGCCTCGAACTTTCGCCGGAGGTAGGTCAGTCGTTGAAAGATGTCGTAAAGAGGTCACAGCTTCCGGCAACATACGCGTTACCGCAAGTTGGAGAAGAAGTTAACGCCTCAGGGTATGAGATGCAGGCGTTCCTGCTCAACGAACCGGCAGTCGAACGCAGGTTTTTGCCGTCCGTGGTATTCCTGCCGGTCCTGCAGAAGCAATCGACGACTCTTACAGCGACTTTCACCCTAACCCCGGCCTAACTAACCAGTTTCCTACACGTAGTTTGGATAGATGTGACATATTTTTTTAAGAAAAAATTGACGGCGATAGCGACACCTGTGATTTTTATTTTAATTTAACTTGTATAATCTTAAAAGTACCTATATATAAGCGTATTCCTATATTTGCAAATTGCCTCGTATATTATGAGGGACATATGAGCACATATTTTTATGCAAATACCGGAAAGACTGAGTGAAATTTTATATAGTCTGTTGATTTTCACTTTAATATATCGAGATACTGATGTTTTGTACGATAGTGCTTTAGGTGATGTTTATGAAGTTCCTATTTTAGCTCTCGATATACCTATTCGTTCACAACTGTGTATTCAGTTAGATAGATGTAGCTTGCTCAAGAGTCAGTTAGCGTTCTGCATGCCCAGTCCACGCAACTCAGGGTTAGCTGAAACGAGTACAATCACACCTCATCGCGGCTCTCGGTCGCTTTCCTGTCTCGAGTTCCTGACTAGTAGTAGGATTTATCACACGGTACCTCAGTCAATGCGACAGACGGCGACCGGGGGGTAACCGCGACGGCGGGCGTCAAGCCGCCCGCACGACAGGCTCTCGCCGCCGCGGGCTGTTTTAGAGACGGCCAGAGACGGGGCCTTCCCCCGTGTCGCCGCCGCCTTCAGGGACACTAGAGTATATCAACAGTCATCGATACGCGGCACCATTCGGTTCCTCCAGTTCAGTTCCTTGGCCGGGCGTCTTCCACGCTCCATCTAGTCACAATCTCTAGTCAGCTGGTTTGCCAGCTTACAACTTCTATCGGTATGTAACATATTGTTTAAATTGTTGTATAGTACAAACTGACTACCTTTGCTAATTACTAGTTATAATACTAAGCTGTGTGCCTTCAGTAATTGCAAATGACCTGCTATTTCATAATGTAACAGCCTGGGTGCTATGAAATATTATATCTATGTTTAACATTTTAATAATGTACAAAATGCAAATTACAGTTATGTGTTTTGAAAGAAAAATCCGCCGCTCGTTCGTATTCAAATTATTGCCCAGCGTCCCTCTCAACGATACACCAATCAGATAACTTGTTTTATTAACGTTTACCTAAAATTTATTATTCGATGCAAATTATTTTCAATTCTTTAGAATTTTTACGTGCTATTGTTAACACGGTCCCTGTTTCCTAAATTCTGTAAACAGCTGCCTTGGCGCGTGGCGCAGCACCCCTCTGCAGACCACCATCCCTCCCTCACGATAGTCTCAAAACACCCTAAAATTTTATTTTTTCGTCAATTTATGCATCTGTTCAACTCATATTCTGGTCGATTAACTTGACCATTTCATATTTTCGCGTACACATTGTATTGGAACAGTTTTATTTTAAATCACATCACACAATCGCTTGAAAACTAAATTAAACTTGAGTTTTTCGTCTTTCAAATTTGATAAAGATTGTAGCGATCAACTATTTTCTAACATGTTTATCTTAAAAGTAATTTTGCAGGTGTTTGCAAACTATTTTGTTAAAAGTATTTATTGCAGGCGCGTTTTTTGCAAAGCGACGTGTCATTTCATTGAAATAAATAAACTGCATTCACGCTACATCGATAATGTGCAGTATAATGAGGCATAGAGAGTAAAACGAAATTGTGAATATGCAGATTTAGCCACCCCACGATAAAATTCCCAAAAATGTAACGACGAGCGCCGAATCAATTGCTTTACCGTCCCATGCGTTTCCATCGGACAGCAAAAATTTGAATATGAACATGCGGTATCAAACAATCGTGCTACTTGTGTAACAATACATGCATTATTTATGTGCAAGTAATTTTGCCATTGAAATGGATGTGAGCCTATGGAAAAATATAAAATGCATCTTCGCACGGTCATCTATCGAAAGATAGTCGATGGTGCGGAGCAGGCGTCACTATCCGTGTGGTGTTCTACTAGAAATAAATGAGCATAAAATCAAAATTTGCGTCTCGTATCCTGCGACGTCCGCCTGTTAATTGTAAGTTGTTAGTAGAGTAATGTTTCAGGATTTTCAGGGTACGAGACGCGCCCAAGTCATTTAAGTTAAGTGTTAATACGGGTTCCATATTGCGTTTATAATTAGGCTATATATGATACTAGATGTTATTTACAAATGACGTTATCCAGTTACATTAATCTCAGTTTTATCAACATTCCTAGGCGTATATTCAATGTGTTGATGGATAATTTGCTATTTTTGCATTCCGGTATGCCGTGGCCCAGTACCCATTATATCATAAATTACGCCTTTTTAGTTATCGAAATATGTATGAACGTCTTTAACTATATAAAAATCAAATGAATATCGCGTTATGCCAACACATCTATCTATACCGCTTATTCGAGCGACATCTCACAATTTAGCTGTTGTGTATTTGGTCCTGGTTTCCTGTTGGTTTAATAATTTTAAAAAAATAATAATGTAGTCAACGTGAAAATTCGCGCTGTATTTGACTATGTTTTTGGCCGCGTATACGTTTGCTAAATGTTTGGGCTATATCATTCCTTAATAATACCTCTAAAAGGGAAACCCTTAGCAACAAAGATTGACTCGGAATGATTCCGACGCAACAAAATTCCATAATTATTGTCCTATTGATTTTCTATCGTACTCGTTTATCTGTAGCACATCTCAAATCGGAGAATTCTGACTGCTCAGGGGTTCGTAACAAATATATTTTACGTCATTTAGAAGTAGAAGAAAAATAAGTTTTTACTTGATTGAGAGACGACAAATAAAAATTTCGTTTCGCGATTTATTTCTCTTCCTTACAGATTTTCCTTAAAGTGAGTCGCCATTTATTACAAAAACAGACATAATAAAATAATTAATCCGCTGCTAGTGCGTAGATACAGTATTGTTTTTTACACCTACTATTATATTTTTGCTTTAAACTGTCCTTTTCGGCGATTATTTTTTTGTTCGAGTGGGGTCTTTTTATATGCCGGATGTCATAAAAATGCGAATTTGTAATAGTGGGCTTTTATTTTCGATTGTAAACTAAACGATAGTGCTTTTCAAATGAATGACGACAATAAAGCGACCAAAACAATTTTATTAGGTTACATGTGCTGTTAGCCTCTTGTCACTTTTAAACAATTTAATTCACTTTGGAGACAATAGCATCTCTACATTTACTAAAATATGAAGCAAAATATAAGAAAGCAGCGATTTAATTTTATAAACCTTATATTTATCATTAAGGTCCATACGATGCAAGTGCCAATACAACAGAATACGGGTGCCAATATTAATTATAAAAAAGGCCTTCGAGCGATTTTGAAGTAACATTTTTGTTGCTGCCATTCCAGTAGTCTCCAGTTTTGATATGGTACGTTATCGATGAACAAAATCTCTTGAAGTTTTAGCTACGTTTTCAAAAACACTTTGCTCACTTGTATATTTTTCGTTGCAGGCAAGTCTTTAAAGTGAAGTTGCAAGGAATAATACCTTGATGAACGGTTTGTTTTTAAAGTTATCGTCCGCACGAAATTGTTTTTCCCTATTTGTTGATTATTAGGAGTGCATGTTTAAAAAATTGATTTTTTTCGTCTGCACAATTCATTTCACTGGGGCTATTGTCGATTATTTGGTATGGAATCAAGCAATTAGGAATTTGAGCTGGATTATTACGATAAATTACAAAAATTCATTCTTCGGTGCTTAAATTAATAATCGAGCGGGCTGTCGATTTCACCCCCGCCTCCATATTTGGTCATCTAGCGGCCTCCCCTGATAAAAGAAATGGGATAAACCTATATTTTTCCAAATCCACATTTCAGTAAATTTACGACTCACATATAAAAGCGCGGATCTTGCTGCGCGCAGAGCGACGTCATACTCGTAGCTAAACTTAATGAAATAGGCCGGCTCTCCCAATTATGAAATCGAAGGGTCTGTTTTATATGGCTGTCCTTAAAAACTTATAAAAGATCATATCTAGTTTACTACTTTCGGACTTTTCTGGTTTAGTATGTAGGAAAAATAAATTTCATAATTTCTTTGTGTCATCTGTAAGACATAAAAAAACTGTATTCTCGCGGAAAAAGGTTTTTTGTCGGTCGGTTGTAATCTAATTTACACAGCACGCATGGGGATTCCTTTCTCTTTCTTTTATCTATTTTATAAATATATCTTCTTCTTTCTTAATTTCTTACGATCCTACCAATTTTCTGTATGTTTTCTCGGGTTCCGTTTTTATTTATTTTAGAAACTCATTTTTATTATTGAATTTGTTAGCGACTTACAGAACATTAAAAGAAATTTTAATCGATACGTCTTTTGAATCATTAAAGCTAGCGTGCTATTGAAACGAGAATGTATTTATTTGAATTAGCGATGTGTTTGTACTGTCACCCTAATTTCGTACACCGTCCGAATCAACAGCTGTATAAATTCATCTTGCATTATAATTTACACTTTTTCTATAAAATTCCCCGTTTTAATACCGCGCGCGTGCTGAAAAAAAAATCTCCAATAAAGCTCCATTGTCAGAAAAACGTAACCCAAAAATGTCTGTTACACATTTTAATCGAATTTAATAAATCCGATAATAATGTGATTTTATGACGTGTTTTTCTTTAATCTGTTTTGTTATTGTATACTTTCTCGACAGCTGCGTCGATGTGACATCAAAATACGTAATTATTGTAAAATGAGGGTTGGGATTTTACGTAAAAGGGAAAATTTTGAGCGAAAAGGGGTAGTGTGATGACAAACATCCATTCATTGTAGGTTTATGCCGACCTTTTCCAGTTTTGTGTAAATCCCGGCACGCGACCCTTGCCGTGGCCGGTTTAAAAGCAGGGACACCTTCAACCCCTTTAGAATACGGGCATATCGTAGTCCAAATCTAAGCTAAAAGCAAAAAATAAAGCTTACGGTTATTAATAGATCAGTTTGAACGGCGGCTCGCGTTAAAATTCAATCTAACGTGAAATATCGTGTCGCTAAAGCAAATTCGTTCGATTATCCATTCTTTAGACGTTCGCAACAATTAAACATTTACATAGGGTGCGATAAATGGCAAATGCACAAATAAAATACAAACGATTTTAGGGATAACGGGGTAAAATTGTTACTGCAACAGCCGTTTATCGTGCACCTTTTATTTGCGCAGATCTTGTATTATTAGACTGGATGCATCTCGAATTGTGATTTTTAGTTTTAAATCCCGTTTTTGTGTCGTCGTTTCATTGAATAAATAGTTTGTTTGAGGGTTATGTACCTTTTGTGAGTTGTTTAAGCCCAAACATTTAGCACATCGGTCGCGTAACGTTAAGGTGATTTTTGAAAACGGGCCTGGCCGCGTTAGCCCGTTACTATACCTACCTCTTACATTCCTCCGGACTAGTCCGGTTTCTGGACCCAACCACCGTACAATGCCGAACGATCGGCCCTAACCTTAAGTGCACCGTGTCTCTCCTTTTAGCTTCGTGATGACCTTTATCGCGGAACTAATAATTGAGACACTGGATGAAGCGAATCTGGAGCATTTGAATCTGTGCGAATGTTGCTGAAAGAGGTGTTGTTACTATTATCCTAAAAAAATCGGAGGCACAAAATCAAAATTAGTCTTAAGTATGTTTAGGATATGACACATAAGTTATAGAATGTTTTGTAGAGTATTTCACATGAGATTATAATATATCTATTTACATTGGAGACTCAGATATATAAATATATAAATATAACTATTTTCATATTATTCTGCGTTTATAAGAGGCGCGAGGAGAATGATTTTGAATAGATTGTGTAAGTGTCAGCTTTCCGTTCTGTATATGTGTTATGTATGTGTACAACAGTTGTATCAATCCATTATGAACTGCCAGACTATACTGAATACAAAAGATTTTAATGCAGTTTTATCCATTCAAACTTCGTACATGCTCAATTATCTACAATTTTTGATTCGTGAGGCTATAAACTTAACTTACCTACAGACAAACAAAATTTTACATGATTAATCGAAACTCGTACCATACCCAAAACCACTCATTTATGCCCATTTTTCAAGCATTTTGTCAAAATTTGTTTGTGTTCCATACTTCGCAAAGACTTACTGAGCTTGTTTTTTAGGTAATCGATTCATTTTCTGCGTTTATTAATTCAAAATGTTTTTGTTTCAAAATGCCAAATGTTCACAAAACGACATTAATATTTTATTGCTATCGTTTTTGATGTACTTCAACTTAAAAAAAGTTTTCCCTTATTTTGTGATCCAAAGACGAAAACATTTGTACTATTTTAATCAAACTGGAAACAGAAATATTACGCTTACAACCACAATGGATCTTTAAAAATAATGGCCATATTTGAGTTGACCGACAGTGATTACGTTAGCAGTTTTTTTTTAAATAGATTTTTGAAAATTTTTTACTTTTAAGTGGATCTTGCTTCTGTCCAAACCAATTTTTTAAAGCTATCAAGCCCAAATCCTGGGTTGGCTATCAAAGAATGTCAGCGAAACCGCAGTTTTTGAACATTTTTATCATGACTGGTAATTGACATGTATGAAATTGAATGACTGTAAGACCTTTTTTTTTGACACGTTGCAGAACTTCCAAGTTTTTTAAAACATATACAAATGACAGTTGAACAGTTTTTACATTGTTACATATTTTTTATATTAAAATTAACATATGTACCTCACAGTAAATAAGTCTAGATTTCAAATATGTACAAACCGCAAATACAATATCAGTTGTTAGATCTTTAAGCATTTTTTAAACACTTGGAAAACATTATAATGTGACTTGTAGGTTGTTAAGTAAGTTTAATTTAGCAAATTTAGTGTAGGCGATAATTATATTTTGTTATTGTAATTCAACTGTAATTGATTGTCGTACTGTAATTATTTTTTATTAATATAGCTCAAATTGCTGTTGAGTGAAGTTACTTACGACAATTAAAAAAAAACTATCTTTAATAAATTTTGTACAACAAAACTTGTTATTTTGTGAAAAAATTGATACTTTTAAATTCCTGTTATTGCTATTCTGTGGTGATTGTTCCAGGTGTTCAAAATTATTCTTATAGGTATTTGAAATCTTTTCTTATTTATATTCTAGCCAAGTGTTAACCAGTTGTAAATAAGTGGAATATGACTAAAATGTTTGCTCTGAATAGAGTCTAGTCTAAACTAGTGGTATTAATCATTAATTACAAAGGGTGATATAATAATGTTTTTAAGAGAGCAAGTCTTTTACTCATTACCAGTCGTATCTCTGTAGTGGATCTAACACTTTTTACATTTTCATATTCTGGGATAAGTATTATAAAATCAATTGTATTGTATTTGCTAAGCATACGGTTTAGTGGCAAATAATTATGTATTATGGATAGACATAAAAAAATAAAGAACTATTTGGAGAATCTTTTTTTTAATTTGGATCTTAATGATTGTGAGTTTTGCTACAGTTACATTCCCCAACCCTTACGTCAATAACCGAATTTCACAGCGTTAATAACCGGGTACCTACCTACTGAATTTTTTTAATAAACTTATGCTACAAGTTTTGTATATTTTTGTAAATAGAATGACAGATTGGTCAAAGCATTCAGTTTTATAATTGCAAATTCTAAAACGTGTAACACACATACGTAACATTTTATTTACTTTTGAATGAGGTAGGTAATAAACAAACCAGACATACATATTTAAATAAGTCCAAAACGACCATCTAGCACAACACCCTGTTGTAAAAGTTTGCCCATCTTCGTTATATTTTAAACATCTGTTAAATATTTGTGTTGTTACAAATTACTTTCGATTTTAATCAATCGCAAAAGAATAATTTTCTCCGAATTTTCTGTTAAATTAGATGTAGAAGATTTTTACACAGTTTTAACAGAACCTCCAAATCAGTAGTTTTTAAAATAACTCACGCTTACAAAATAGGTAATTATTACTGGTTCATGTCACCTGTGCTATAGAGCAGCAATAATAAGACGCAGAAGAACTAAATAATCTTGCATAGCATGCAAAAAACTTGTCTGCGACGAGCATGCCATAACAGTTACAAAATGCAAAGAGAATGACTACGTGAACTTTGATGTAAAAAATTTTTGGTTTCAGGACGGGACAAAAATATACAAGGGCATATTTTTCTTTAAAAAAGGTTAAATCGCGAAGCTCTGGGAGGTTTCTAAAAACAGTCACTAAAACGTTTAAAAAAATCACCAAAAGTGCTTAGGTGGGTACCCGGGTACCCGGTTATTGACATAAGGGTTAAATTAGGAAATAATAATTATTGAAGCAAATTTTTTGACAAAAAAATCGAGACGAAAAACACTCATCCACTGGAACCATTTCGCAGGTAAGAAATTGTCTTTGTTTAAAGAATATTGTGTACTATATTATTTGAGTCAAGTATTTTCTAGATTGGAAGACATTTTAATGTTCTTATATATTTTTATCTTTTTGCGTACAAAAATCTGTGTTAAATAAAACGGTGGCTTGTTTTTTCGATATTTTATTATATCAGTTAATCAGCTTATTTCGTACAGGAGAAGGCGTTCAAATCAATATCCAATCTGTTTCTACAAATCAACAATGAAAGGTAATCAAGAATAAGTAAAAGTACGACAAAAAAAGTGGAAAAACACTTTCGTAAATATCTGTTATTTACTTTTTAGGTGGTTTTACAAAAAAAAATATAGATCGTCTATCAAATACATACTAATCTATTCATGATAACATCTAGAACAAAAACTTCTTACATCGATTTCAAAAACTAATTTCAGGAATATAAAATATTAGATATGTTTGTAAATGTTTAACAATGGGGATTGATTGCATTTCATGTTCATCCCATAGTATGACAGTTAGTAAAAACACAGTAAACATACGTTTGTTTTGTTTATTCAAAACTAACTGAAACTAGCTCAGATCTTTTTTCTTGCAACTTCACCCCGATGCTCAGCCTTTCCAAATCGTACTGCACCAGAAATAAAAAATAAAATTTCCTTGGTAAAGAGTTTATTTATCGTACAGAACTACTTTAAATAAAATTGAACATGTGTAAAGGTAAAGGAAATACTTCTATAAAGTTTATAAGGTGGTACACCCCTTTTTTTTCTTTAGTTGTGATTGTAGGTAAATGAAATTGTAGGCATATATGTGCAAAAAACGGGGCTTTTTGAGCACATGCACACAATTGCTTCACTTCCGGTTTCATCGGAAATGACCCCAATTTTGTTATTTTTAATGGAACACCCTGTATATTTTCACGTTTTTGAAAAGAGAAAGCAATTTTGGATACAACTGCACTATTTTGGTTAATTTTTATAACATCTTCACAATAATTTAAAGTTTTTGAAGAAGACTCTTAATAAAAATACAAATTATTGGTATAATATACAGGGTGTTCCATTTAAAATAACAAAGTTGGGGTAATTTCCGGCAAAACCGGAAGTGAAACAATTGTGTGCATGTGCCTAAAAAGCTCCGTTTTTTGCGCATATAATGTCTAAAATTTCATTGATCTAAAATCAAAACTAAAGAAAAAAAGGGGGTGTACCACACTTCATTTACCTACACCCGGTATATCAGGAAAAAAACTTGTAGTGTCATTTTATAATTCATAAAGTATAAACTAAATAAACGCATATTATTTATAAGCTCCTGGAGTTGTATAATTTTCCAAAGTTAATGTATTTTGTGGTTCTGATAAAAAAAAGATGACAAAAGATTGGTACACACTGTATATTTGAGGATCACAATCGTTTGAAAGTATGAGTTCCGTTGTTTTGATTTACTTTACGAAATGAAAACAATTGTTTTAATTATTATTTTGTAATCTATTAGAAAACCGACGTACGCAACGGGTTGGAACGTTCTTATTTAATAATATACTTTTATTGCAGCTTCCTCTTGGGCTGGCGTAAAAATATTTTCGCAACATCGACCTTTCTTGACATAATAAATGTTTTAGCAACACTAGCACTATTTTAATCACACAGCAATCGCACAATTATCGTAATTGTTTCTAAAATACAATTATTTCTGGTGTTTTGCTGTAGTCAACCTAATTGGTAAAATTTTTGCCCGGAAAAAATGTGTTGCTACAAAATGCACTGATGTAGAAATAAGGAAAGTTATCGTTTAGATTTGAACAAAAAACGCTTTTAGACGGTTGTGTTCCATCAATCCAGTTCGCGATTAGTACGGTGTGGAGTTGTTAAAATAATCGTCAATAATCTTATTTCGTTTAAACTCAAACTATGTATTTTATATAATTGTATTTTTAATTGGGTGCATCAGTTGAAGATGTGTTTTTAGGAGTAAACAAAGTTATGTGTATGAAGAGATAGGATAATCTGATGGTAAGTAAATTGATAACGTTTTTAAAAGTTTTCCCGTTATAATTTTCCTTTAAAGTTATTTCAAGGACGCAGAATAATCGAAATAATTTCTTTGTTCAGTATATTTACTGTATTATGAAACAACTAAATAGACAGTTCTTAAATTTTATCATTTATAGTCTCACGTTAGATTATTTATTAATTGAATTAAATTATTTATTTCTGTAGGCGATGATATAAAAACTTATATTATTAATGTCAGTAACTTTTGAATACAGGGTGTTTCTTAAGTATTGCAAAAAAATTTGGGAGGTGATTCCTTATCGAAAATTAAGGGGGGTCTTTCATATACATTTTTTTCCTTAGACGTGTCTTTTCGAAGTTACACCCCCCTAGAAGGGGAGCGGTAAAATTAGGTTTTTATTTTATTTCTCAAATTTGGATAAATGTAGGATATTTTATACTACAATGGGAAACCTTTTAATAAGCTTAAAACACCTACAAAATATCATTCTCCTACATTTATCCAAATTTGAGAAATAAAATAAAAACCTAATTTTACCGCTCCCCTTCTAGGGGGGTGTAACTTCGAAAGGAGACGTCTAAGGAAAAAAAATTATTTAATAGACCCCCCTTAATTTATAATCAGAAATCACCTCCTGAAATTTTTTGCAATACTTAAGAAACACCCTGTATAAAAATCTTACACACAAAGTTTAATATTAAGAATACTTTATGACTAAATAATTCTTTATTTGTTTTGTTTTTCTGCGTTTAATTTAGTTTTTTTTTCTTACATTTAACAATATGGATACAATTGTTAGAATTATCTGGTGCATGAGACTTTCTTTCCATAATTCTAGCTCACTGTATAAACTTATAAAACAAAATAAAATATAATACAATTTAAACACAAACCATATATTTTAAGCAATCGATACCAACGGAAAATTGGCATGTAACCAATCAGATAATTTTATAAAGGAAACCATTAAAAATGTTTTCAATGTTTGTGCGCAATATCTTAAACTATTTCAGTATAAAAATTATACTCAGGTTTGAAAACTACATTATTTTGAATTTTAAATCAATAAATCTTTTAGTAATAGTATAAAATGCAATCAACTATTACACCGAATCCGATTTCAGTACTTGCTTTTTCAACGAAAAAATTTCTTGCGTATTCAAGTCGACCGGTTTTGGTTAGAATTAATTAAAACTTTGTTATTTTAAAGCTTTGCAACAACCAAATTAGCTTCTGATACATTTAACTCGCCTTGATTTATTGATAATAAGTCCTGATAGTGTTTAAATCCTTCCAAATGTTGTGGTGATTTCAATAATAATAAAACGTATTGTTTGAATTTATTTAGATTAGATACACAAGATTCAAGCAATTCGGATTATATTAATTTAATTAATGTACAAAGCGTTTCGTGCCCCTGAACACACATAATAATTGCGAAAATTTAGCGTACTGTGGGATTAAACGATCAATTCGTGTAAATCATTTGTGAACAATTAATTAGTTTCGTCGATTTGACAAGTAACATAAAAGATAGTTGCAAACGTGGTAAAAAGCTTGTACTTACATACAGCCCAAAAGATATTTACAAAAACTACTTTGACATCTGTTTAAATACGTTTTCAAAGTATAACAAGGTTAAGAAAATAATACTGTACAAAGCTAATTATTGAAACTACCTACACCGCCTAAAATTTGTTTGCAAAAACTACTTTTATATCTGCATTTACATTAAATAAATAAGTCCTGTAAAATTCAAGTCCAACTCTCTACTAGTTTAAAAAATATTTGTCAATGCACGTGTTTAAAGTATAACGAAGTGAAGATCATACTGTGCAAATCTAATAATTGAAACTGCTTACACATCGCGTAAAATATATTTGCAAAAACTACTTTGATATCTGGTGGTACGTTAAATAAACCATTCCTGTAAATTTCAAGTCAATATCTCTACTAGTTTAAAGGATATCTGTCCATATACGTTTTCAAAGTATAACAATGTTAATAAAATCACACTGTAGTACACAGTTAATTATTAAAACTTTTAATGAACAGACTAAAATATACATCCAAAAACTACTTTAATATCTTGTGGTATGTTAAATAAATAAATTCAGTAAATTTCAAGTCCATATCTCTACTAGTTTAGAAAATATTTGTCCATATTCGATTTCAAAGTACATATAGGAAATAAAGAAAACCATACAGTACAAAGCTAATTATTGAAACTACTTACACTTCGCGCAAAATATATTTGCAAAAACTATTTTGGTATCTGCAGCTACGTTAAATAATCCATTCCTGTAAATTTCAAATCAATATATCTACTAGTTTAAAAGATATTTACCATATACGTTTTCAAAGTATAGAAAATAAACAAAACCATGCAGTACAAAGCTAATTATTGAAACTGCTTACACACAGCCTTAAATATATTTGCAGTAAATACTTTGATATCTGGTGGTATGTTAAATAAATAAATCTTGTAAATTTCAAGCCCATATCTCTACTATTTTAAAAAATATTTATCAATACACGTTTTCATAGTATAATGAAGTAAAGGCGATCATACTGTGCAAATCAAATTATTAAAACTACTTACACACAGCATACAATATAGTTTCAAAAACTGCTCTGTTTTTTGTAGGTATATTGAATAAAGAATTCCTGTAAATTTCAAGTCAATATTTCTACTAGTTAAAAAAGTATTTCTCTATGTAGGTGTTCAAAGTATAAATATGTTAAAAAAATTATTCTATACAAATCTAATTAATGAAATTACTTGGCAAAATTTATTTGCAAAGACTGCCTTAATAACTGCAGGTATGGTAAATAAACAATTCCTGCAAATTTCAATTTAATATGGGCGTTATCACTTCTTACGCTAATTAATTATGTTCAAACTATTTTACGTTTTAAATAAATTAGGTAACGTTTCGCATGAAAAAGTTTATAGAGCAAACACTACATTTTCTTTATTTCGCCAATAGAAACGATTACGATGTATTATTTGCTCCAAGGTGTTACCACAGTATGATCTCTATACTGTGGTGTTACCAATGAGCTTTGGTCTAAGAGTAAATTGGGTTGCCTACAAACACACTCTAGGCGCGAAAGCTGTGAATTTTTCACAAGCGTTTTTCTAGCAGTTACTTTAATTTAAGAAACATAATATTGTTAAACTAATAATTTTTTATAGTAATAAAAATCAGTTTTTCCAATAAACACTTGCTATTAATTGTATTTTTTTTTATTGAAAACAATATTTTTAAAACAGGATTTAACTTTCGCTTCCTTTAGATACCTAAAGCTTTGGCAGTCCTACATTACTTTCTCATTTAAATGGCTGTAAAAAATTATCTTGGGCCGTTTCTGAACAAAGCTGGAAATGCATTGCTTATGTCGTCTTTAACATTTTCAGAAAATATTAGGACGATCGCACAGCTTCGGAAAATTTTCGAAACATTTTTTGAAGGGCCGTACAAAATTATTTAAGGTAATTTTTGAACAAACCCAAGGTGGAAATGCATTGCTTAGGGTCCTTAAAATTTTCAGAAAATACAAACACCATTGTATATTTTTCGAATTATTGCCAAACACCACGGTCTACTAGAGGTCTTTCAAGCTAAACTGAACCGCGAAATGCGCAAAGAGAGGGGATGGCGGTTGAAATGTAGACTTTTCTAAAAACGTTATGTTATTATAGGTTATAACTCAGTTGTTAAAATAGACGTTTAAAATTAACGCTTTAGACGAGTTTTGGTTTCTGGGTCACAGTTCAGTTTATCTTGAAAGACCTCTACACAGGTTAGGAAGCCTGTCAAAAAATCAGGAATTTTCGATATAAATTTCCGCTAGATGGCGATACGTCTAAGAATCATTCGCCATAAATATCCGTTAGATGGCGATAAGTCTAAGAACCTGTGCTTGCACTAGGTGGGATCTTATTTTGAACAAAACTGACTTAAAAATTCGGTAAAAATATTTTAATATACATCCTCTGATTGATTAAATTCGAATTTTGCGAATTTTTAAGCGAAAGCCTATAAATCTCACTGACCATTCAAAATCTTGTACACGAACCGGTTCTTAGACTTATCTAGCGATAATTTATGGCGAACGGTTCTTAGGCTTATTGCTATATGTGGGATACTTTACGGAACTAGTTACCGGTCTCAGTCGGTTTTATATGAGAGTTTCCCAACCTGTGTAGTAGACCGTGCCAAATACACACAAGATACTTGAAATATTTTCCAAAATTTTGAAAAGCTTTTAAAAGCTAAAGTATTGGCACTTCTAACGTAATTATAATTTTTGATCTATACGGTACAATAATTATTGTTGGTGCAAGTGTTCTTAATATATAATTAACTTGCACAGCTGCATGTGATATAAATGTGTCTCTTTTACTAATAGGTACATATATCGCTACACTTTGATACGTTGCTTACGTGTGTTAAAAGACACAATTAGCAAAATTTCATTTTAAAAGCTTTTTATATGCAAAACAGGATTCATGGTGGCATGCATAAACATGCGGATTCTAACAATTTAAATTAATAACGTATAATAATTTGATGATATATAATAATTAATCATGAGCCATTATTGTATGTCTCTATTCATCAATTAGGTAAATAGTTTTAAAATATTTTAATCACGATCAATGTGGCTATCCCGTGTTTCGCAACGAGTGACGCCTGAAAAATTGTTCGTCATCCTCTGGAAACTGATTTATTTACTCCTCCTTATTTATATAAACGTCAGACATAAAAATTGTTAAATGATAGTTGTGCAAGAAGACGATCAGCCTTCGTGTAACATTGGTTTTCGTTTTGTGTTGACGCCGGGCCAGTAATTTTTTATTGTTCTAGTACATTTCGCACTATTCTAAACAAACTGTGTCAACTAATTGATAATTACAAACTGTGACTGCGTTTGAGTAAGTGATATAAGAATTTTTCAACATATTCAACACTCAGAACTTTGTTATTAACTAACGAATTAAAATTTTGGTCATGTCGAAGGATGTGGAACTTTTTGAACATAATCTTGCTATTGATAAAGCCAATTTGCCGCAAAATGGCAAATTGTGCAAAATAAATTCTCAGGCGACGATAGCTTTTATCGGTATATTAACTATTTGTTATTTTGCACCATCAATATCTTATTAAAACGATGGTTTGTTTGTTTTATTTGCAATAAACGAACATAATAATATTATATAAATTTGTAACGTACGCTCCAACGAATCGAAGGTAATGACAAATATAAAAATATTATGAAGGTAAAAGTTTGATTGGTTTTTAGGTTGTGCACTAATTTGTGCAACTGATAAAAACCGCAACTCTTGATCCTGCAGAGTCGCATGTAATAGTTTGTTATATCATAATATAATTTACGACCCAGTAACTTCGGTCGATTTAATATCCGTAGACAATCTAGATACAATCTTGCACGTTCAGTTGTTTTTAAGAAAACCGTGCGCCGTTTTGGATAATTCAAAAGCTATTCGCGACTGTTAAAAGAAAGTTCAGTGTAGATTAAAATATTTTGGTACGTCTAATCGGTGAGTCAAAAATTCAAGCTCGATGTTTAACTTGTTATGTCTCTAATAAGCTTAATTTTGGAATTATGTTGTTTTAAATTGGTTTCGGTTTATACAAAATTTTACCATCGTCACATAACATTTTTCAATTATGTATTAAATTAAGGAAACATGCTTATCATATTAAATAATCACTACTCCTTGGTGTTTTTAAAGCTTTAAAATGATTGACGATTTCATTTACATATCCATTTTCCAACATGGAGTTGCCTAAGATTAGTGTTGAACATTTCTGCATAGTTTTCATTTCTCGAAGAGAAATTTACTTCTTAATTCTTAAGAAATCTCGAGAATTTTCTCATAATACACAGGGTGTTTCATGGCGTAACGGCCAAACTTAAGGAGCATGTTCCTTGAGTCAATTTAAGCAAAAAATGTTATAAAATATTAACGAACTTTTAACTTGACCCCCTTTCATTTGGTCATTAATGGAGTACTCGATTCAAGGGAGGGGCAAGTGCCCCGTTTGTCCTCCCCTGTGGACGCCCATGGCAATGGCTGTTATTTTTTGTTGACCATACACGTGCATGACATCTAGAAACGCTGTTCTTCTCCACTAGCTTCCATCTTTTATGCCTCCATATATTCTTCTGTTTATCCTCCGTTCCATACTTCTACTTTCGCCTCTAGCTCTTAATTGAGAATCCAAGTTTTTCATGTACTGTTGGACGAAACGACAATTTAATTCTCCACAACTTTAACCATTTAACCAACTTCGTTGGACTAATAGTAACAGATACACTGTAGATATAGAAGTAGAAGTTTTTATTTTAAAAACGCAATATCTAGGACGTGTTAGAACCTCGTTTTACTTAATTTCAAAGTAAATCTGGCGTTTCGGTACCAATTATATGTTTCCTACGTCAGCATTTTTTACTTGGCCACATTTAAGCGTGTTAAACATCGTTTATATTAAATTAGCGTACAGCTATATCGGCTTTGATAGCAAAAATACTCTTTACATGTAAAATGCAATCAATTGTTGGATAAACAGCAGTTTCTTATTAAAGATAGCTCCTGACCATTCTCAATTGTGATAAAATTGTTTTTTTTTTAAGACGTATTGTTGAAGCTTGACTAATCAGTGATGTTGCGTCAAACAATGTATTTAACAATTTGAACGTTTATGAAATCTCTAACGTTTAGCCGGCAAAAAGTATGTGTTATGTAATTGCAATCTATTAAATTATATCCGTTTGCAAGTGAGAACATTGCAGGCGATATTGGATGATTTATAAATTATTTTTTTTCATCTACAATAAACAAGATCGCGATTATCTTAAAATTTTTTCGTTTTGTGCACATATCAATTCAAAAAGAACTCGGCGCCAGTCAAGCATTTCTTATATGTATTACGTATTTCAGATGTCTGTGGATTATACAAAGATTGTCACAACTACAGCCCATTTGCAGCCAAATCATAAATATTAAATTGGTAAGTAAAATGCATGCATATTTTTTTTATAATAAAATTTAAACTATAACACGTCTATTTATTAAACCAGCCGAGGTAACAGTAGTTTTAGAACAATAATTACTTGTAAATACGAAGGCGTATTTTTATGTAATAAACCTAGCCATGAAAGAAAGCACGTAGAAGAACAAAAAAAATATCATTTTTCTATGTAACTACCTTCAACACTTATACATTTAATCCAACATCTCCCATGTTGTTGCATCAAGCTAAATTATTTTGGTATCACACAAAATAGCTTAAGCTAGGTTGGCCTGATTTAAATCAGTTGATTTTTAAAATTGAAATCATGATTTGAATTCAACTTTATTTTTTTCACGATTCAACGTCACACGTCACATATAAATTAAATGCACGTTTTACTTCCACCCGCTGAAACAACCGCCGGAAATATTGCCTATTGGCTTCTAATAGGTCAGGGAGAAATAAAGTTTCTACGGAATTTTCTTGTTAGAGACACATTCCGGTAGATTTACTTTGTAAATTTTCACAAAAATAATTAATTTTAGAGTCAAAAGATCTACAGTCTCATTCAAAAAATCTGCAACAATTGAAAAAGTTTTTTATTATCGGTTGCTCAGAAAATTTTATTCCTGATAAAAGCTGATGCATGACCTAAAACTAATTTTAACATGAAAAAAAATCATATGATACTAGATTTTAAGTATTTTAAAAATATTCGCAAAGGTAAAGTGCCCTTATTTTAAAACTTACAAAACATTACTTTCTTCATACTACGTATGGCGAAAGTAAAAATGTATGGAAAGAAATTGTTTAGAAAACAAAAATATGACAATACGAAATTTGACGTTATAATTTCATTTTCGAATTTTATAGTAGTGTCAACATTCAAAAAGTTTGCAACTGATAGATAAGTTTTTTATTATCGATTAATCGCAAAATTTTATTCTTGAGAGAAGTTGGTGCATGGTCTAAAACTTATTTTAAGTTTAACAAAGCTCGATAAAAGTTCATACACTAGCTTTTAGCGATTTTAGAACAATTCGCAAGATTAAACTGCTTTTATTTAATTTGCTCATAACTAACGTGTATAAGAAGTTTGAAGCCATTTGCGTTAATTTTAAGAAAATCGATTTTTTTGTTGAAAAAAGTGCAAAGACTATAGCCTTTGTACTTTTCCCATTTTTCATGAAAAATTAAAAATCGTATTAGAGCCTAATAATCCTTAATTTGCTCATAAATAACGTGTATAAGAAGTTTGAAGCCATTTGCGTTAATTTTAAGAAAATCGATTTTTTTGTTGAAAAAAGTGCAAAGACTATAGCCTTTGTACTTTTCCCATTTTTCATGAAAAATTAAAAATCGTATTAGAGCCTAATAATCCTTAATTTGCTCATAAATAACGTGTATAAGAAGTTTGAAGCCATTTGCGTTAATTTTAAGAAAATCGATTTTTTTGTTGAAAAAAGTGCAAAGACTATAGCCTTTGTACTTTTCCCATTTTTCATGAAAAATTAAAAATCGTATTAGAGCCTAATAATCCTTAATTTGCTCATAAATAACGTGTATAAGAAGTTTGAAGCCATTTGCGTTAATTTTAAGAAAATCGATTTTTTTGTTGAAAAAAGTGCAAAGACTATAAGCCTTTGTACTTTTCCCATTTTTCATGAAAAATTAAAAATCGTATTTAGAGGCTAATAATCCTTAATTTGCTCATAAATAACGTGTATAAGAAGTTTGAAGCCATTTGCGTTAATTTTAAGAAAATCGATTTTTTTGTTGAAAAAAGTGCAAAGACTTATAATAGCCTTTGTACTTTTCCCATTTTTCATGAAAAATTAAAAATCGTATTAGAGCCTAATAATCCTTAATTTGCTCATAAATAACGTGTATAAGAAGTTTGAAGCCATTTGCGTTAATTTTAAGAAAATCGATTTTTTTGTTGAAAAAAGTGCAAAGACTATAGCCTTTGTACTTTTCCCATTTTTCATGAAAAATTAAAAATCGTATTAGAGCCTAATAATCCTTAATTTGCTCATAAATAACGTGTATAAGAAGTTTGAAGCCATTTGCGTTAATTTTAAGAAAATCGATTTTTTTTGTTGAAAAAAGTGCAAAGACTTATAATAGCCTTTGTACTTTTCCCATTTTTCATGAAAAATTAAAAATCGTATTAGAGCCTAATAATCCTTAATTTGCTCATAAATAACGTGTATAAGAAGTTTGAAGCCATTTGCGTTAATTTTAAGAAAATCGATTTTTTTGTTGAAAAAAGTGCAAAGACTATAGCCTTTGTACTTTTCCCATTTTTCATGAAAAATTAAAAATCGTATTTAGAGGCTAATAATCCTTAATTTGCTCATAAATAACGTGTATAAGAAGTTTGAAGCCATTTGCGTTAATTTTAAGAAAATCGATTTTTTTGTTGAAAAAAGTACAAAGACTATATAGCCTTTGTACTTTTCCCATTTTTATGAAAAATTAAAAATCGTATTAGAGCCTAATAATCCTTAATTTGCTCATAAATAACGTGTATAAGAAGTTTGAAGCCATTTGCGTTAATTTTAAGAAAATCGATTTTTTTGTTGAAAAAAGTACAAAGACTATAGCCTTTGTACTTTTCCCATTTTTCATGAAAAATTAAAAATCGTATTAGAGCCTAATAATCCTTAATTTGCTCATAAATAACGTGTATAAGAAGTTTGAAGCCATTTGCGTTAATTTTAAGAAAATCGATTTTTTTGTTGAAAAAAGTGCAAAGACTATAAGCCTTTGTACTTTTCCCATTTTTCATGAAAAATTAAAAATCGTATTTAGAGGCTAATAATCCTTAATTTGCTCATAAATAACGTGTATAAGAAGTTTGAAGCCATTTGCGTTAATTTTAAGAAAATCGATTTTTTTGTTGAAAAAAGTACAAAGACTATATAGCCTTTGTACTTTTCCCATTTTTATGAAAAATTAAAAATCGTATTAGAGCCTAATAATCCTTAATTTGCTCATAAATAACGTGTATAAGAAGTTTGAAGCCATTTGCGTTAATTTTAAGAAAATCGATTTTTTTGTTGAAAAAAGTACAAAGACTATAGCCTTTGTACTTTTCCCATTTTTCATGAAAAATTAAAAATCGTATTAGAGCCTAATAATCCTTAATTTGCTCATAAATAACGTGTATAAGAAGTTTGAAGCCATTTGCGTTAATTTTAAGAAAATCGATTTTTTTGTTGAAAAAAGTGCAAAGACTATAAGCCTTTGTACTTTTCCCATTTTTCATGAAAAATTAAAAATCGTATTTAGAGGCTAATAATCCTTAATTTGCTCATAAATAACGTGTATAAGAAGTTTGAAGCCATTTGCGTTAATTTTAAGAAAATCGATTTTTTTGTTGAAAAAAGTGCAAAGACTATAAGCCTTTGTACTTTTCCCATTTTTCATGAAAAATTAAAAATCGTATTAGAGCCTAATAATCCTTAATTTGCTCATAAATAACGTGTATAAGAAGTTTGAAGCCATTTGCGTTAATTTTAAGAAAATCGATTTTTTTGTTGAAAAAAGTGCAAAGACTATAGCCTTTGTACTTTTCCCATTTTTCATGAAAAATTAAAAATCGTATTTAGAGGCTAATAATCCTTAATTTGCTCATAAATAACGTGTATAAGAAGTTTGAAGCCATTTGCGTTAATTTTAAGAAAATCGATTTTTTTGTTGAAAAAAGTACAAAGACTATATAGCCTTTGTACTTTTCCCATTTTTATGAAAAATTAAAAATCGTATTAGAGCCTAATAATCCTTAATTTGCTCATAAATAACGTGTATAAGAAGTTTGAAGCCATTTGCGTTAATTTTAAGAAAATCGATTTTTTTGTTGAAAAAAGTACAAAGACTATAGCCTTTGTACTTTTCCCATTTTTCATGAAAAATTAAAAATCGTATTAGAGCCTAATAATCCTTAATTTGCTCATAAATAACGTGTATAAGAAGTTTGAAGCCATTTGCGTTAATTTTAAGAAAATCGATTTTTTTGTTGAAAAAAGTGCAAAGACTTATAATAGCCTTTGTACTTTTCCCATTTTTCATGAAAAATTAAAAATCGTATTTAGAGGCTAATAATCCTTAATTTGCTCATAAATAACGTGTATAAGAAGTTTGAAGCCATTTGCGTTAATTTTAAGAAAATCGATTTTTTTGTCGAAAAAAGTGCAAAGACTTTGTATTTTTCCCATTTTTCACGAAAACTTAAAAATGTTATTTAAGAGCTAATAATCCTTAAGGAGTAAAAAAAAAACAAGGGAAAACGATAATGTATTTAATATTATTTTTCAATTGTAAACAACTTTTTAACAATTTCTAAAATAAGGGCACTTTACTCTTTTCGAACATTTCTAAAATCGTTAAAATCTAGTGTTATAAGAATTTATATTGACCTTTTTTTAACGTAAAATTAGTTTTACATCATGCACCAACTTTTCTTAAGAATAAAACTATTTAGGAAACCAATAATAAAAAGTTTTTTTCATTTTTGCAGACTTTTTGATGTTATAATTACTACAAAAATAAAAATTGAAATTTTAACGACAAAGTTTACCTTTGGTCGTATTTTTGAATACTAATCAATCTTTCTTGAAGAAGTTTTTTTTTAACTCGGTAAATAGGGCTCTTGGAATATTTCTGAAATCGCTCAAGTTTAGTATCGTATGAATTTTTGATCATCCACCAACTTTTATCAAGAACAAACATTCTGAGAAATTTTTAATAAAAAAACTGTTTTTCATTTGTTGATACTTTTTGAGTAAAGCTGTATGGAAGATATAATGTAGGGTGAATAATGAATAAATTAGTTATAAAAAGAAAAAATAAGCAAGTTTCTTTAAAAAAAAAAATCAAAAGTTTGTGATTTTTTCAATTTAAATCAATGATTTTTGATTTTTTTTAATAAAAATCAAATTTTGCCCAACCCTGGTTTAAACCCCCTTATTTAAAACTACAGGTAAAGTAATAGTATTCTTTAAAATTTTATTTATTGATTAGTTGACTAGATGCAAAAACGTAATTTTTCTGCGCCAAACAAAACTGATATTAGCTCTGAACAATCTGTGAGATGCGGGTCGAATTGTGCCAAATCGATACAGCTTTAATTTTCATCAGAAGTTCACCGGTGATTTAAAAACAAACGTTATTTTACATTGTTAAAAAAAATGCCATAGGAAGTTAAATAAAAATGATGCCCCACTTTATTTAAATCAATGAGACTCAAATTTCGCGATCACTTTTAATTCGTAAACAAAGCAACATTGACGTAACTGTGGTGCGTTGTGGAATTAGATATGAACGCAAGATTTGGAAAAAAGAATTTGAAAACTACAAGTGTGAATTGTATTATTTTTTTGCATTGGCATTCACATTTTTTTCTTAAGTGTTTAGACCCGATTGAATCGATAAATAAGAGTTTTTTCTTAACCTTGTACTAAATTATAAAATGCCGATAAGATTGAAAAATAAATAAGTTTACCTTATATAACAGACGTCGTTATTGGAATACAAGAAAACAATTATTCGAGCCATTTATTAATGCAATTAAAAAAAAATTAAATACAAGCTATTGTTACATAGTAACTGGGAATTCTTTAAGCAAAAACCACTGAATAATAATTGTAATCCTCCTTACCCTGATGTGTCGTTTAACTTTCTGTAATATACTAAACGCACGATTTCAATTGCATGTACTTATATAAACCGAAAAAATAAACAATAGGACATAAAAAATAAGAACTGCAATCAATACAGGAGCATTTCGTAAAAACCTGATAAAATTTACTTGTTTCTTTGCTCTAAATAGTTATGGTTTAAAAGAATGTGCGGTAATTCTTAACCTATCGTGAAAATAGCGTTGTTTTCGAGTCCCGAAAATGATTTTGATAATAAAAAAAAAAGGATTTACGTATCAATTCATAGATAATATTGATCAAAACAAATCAATACCTTGCATATTAAGAAATAAAAAATACAAGGCTGATTGTAAATGTAGGTCTAGATAAAAACCGTGTAAATTGAATGTTGAAAAAAATTAGTTACGCGAGAACTTATATACCGAGTGGTTGCATTTTGATCTTTGAAATTAAGTGATTGCTATTTTTGAGTTTTTTAACAGCGCAAGAAAAAAAGCAATTTGTTTAACATTTAATGTACATGCAATATTTAATAATACTTTGCTGTCCAAAAGGTAAGATAATTATTTTAATGTAACTATATATTTATTGATGGGGTTAAAAACAGGGTTGAGCAGATTTAAATCAATTGATTTAAATCAAGTGATTTTTAAAAAAAAATTATTAATTTAAATCACAGATTATATGAGTACAATATAATATTAATTTATAATAAAACAAAAATGTATTACTATTAGTAATTAAATACACGAAATGGTGAATAAACCATATCAATTTGCTCTTGTAAAGTAATATTCATTGTGGAAATGCAATAATTCAAAAAATAAATGACAAGTTTTTGACGTTAGCGAAGTGAACAGTCAGTTTTTTCGATTTTCACGGCACTCTAATTGCTTCAATAACGATTTGAAGAAAAATGTCGAATATCTCGAAAAGTATGAGTTTTAAGTATAGGACATACTTAACAAAATATGAAGTTCTTTTAGAGACAAATTCGATGACATAAAAAAATACAGGGGTTTGTGTTTGAAAAAATTCGAGTTACGAGCTTTTGAAAATCATGGAAGTTGCCACCTATTTATAAACACCCCTGTATGTGTGATTCAATTTTTTTCATATCGAGCGAACAGAGAAATTTTTTCTGCTTGTCCATACCAAATTACAACTCTGTATTTCAAAATAACTTCAGGAGAATTTTTTAAATAAAGACTTAAAACCTTGAATAATTTAGAATTTTTTTTTTTTTTACAACGCCGTATAAAAACCTGTAGTATTTTATATTGATGCAAAGCTAAAATTAAGGCGGTCAAAAATATTAAATAAAAAATTGGGTGTTGTCTTTGAAATATAAAAGTTGCTATTAGTTCCAGAAAGGTGACTCACCCTGTATATTTGAAAATATTTTTATTGTGTTGTTTAGAAAAAACTGTATAAAATAGCATTTGAATCAACTTCATATCTCAAGCCGTTTAGCCACAATCGACCGATCCCGCACTAATGACTCACCCTGTATATAATTAATTGAACATCACCATTTAGCACTGATTTTTTCAAAATTCTTAATCATTATATTTAATTTTTCATTTTGACAAAAATTCACCAATGAATTGAATATATTGATTATTAAATATATTAGCACAAAACAGAAATAGCATGTAAATATGTCACTAAATTCGATAATATGGTACATTTGATTTAAATCAAAAAAATTTGATTTAAATCAAAAAAATCTGATTTAAATCAAATAAATCGATTTTTTTGATTTTTTTAAAAAAATCATGATTTTTATCTACCCTGGTTAAAAATGATTGTTAATTGAGATGTGCCAGTTCTGCGTTTATTTGATAGCATAGAAAATCTAAAAGGCCCATGCTACCTTTTAAAACTTTCTAGTATGGGCAATAAAAGCCACATAACATCAAGCAACAGTTTTTCACTTTTTTTCAATCGCATTTATAATTATTGGTTTTGTTTGTATCCATTTCTTTTTCCTTCTGCAAGAACCAGTAATAGCAGGGTCTCATCTTCCCTGGTAGGTTAATCCAGGGCCGATCACAGGGGGGGGCTAATTGCCGGGGCCCGGTGTTGCAAAGGGGGCCCGGATTCGAGCCAATACACAACGATTTGTTTACAAATACTGTTAAAAGTTTTGAGAACAGCGACGAATAAAATATGATTTATTGAACTCTTATCTCTTAATATCTGAAAATTGTATGGAGTGATGGAAAATAGAAAGAGTTGTGCGAAATTTTTAAATAAAAAAAGCATATGAAAATGTTTTGTTCGTTAGTAAATTTTAATGACAACACCGGAAAGGGGCTTCACTAAAAAGTTTAACTGAGGACGGCACATACCCTCGCGACAGCCCTAATTACATTATTTATTATCTTAATCACTATTTATGTACAATGGAATATTATTTTGTTTTCTTTAATAACAGATTATTGTTATTATTATTATATAAAACATTTTGCTTTAAAGTTTTTTTTCGGTATTTTTATACAGAATTACATTGTATATATCAAAACGCGAGTCTTAAATGTATATCTTTCTTGGAAAAAAGGGAGGCCAGTTGCCGATTGCTTTCCCAGGGCCCAAATTTTCAGCCCTGATTACATCGCCCAAGTTTTGTAGAAAGAAGTTTCACGATTTGAGGCCCCATAAAAATTCCTTCTTTCCACTTGGCATTATTAACATTAGCAAACATTTCTCTGAGGTATTTGAATCATTCTCCTTCCTTGTCGATTGCTTTAACGAAATTTTTCATTAAGCCTTGTTAAATATGCAACGGTGGCAAGAGAACATTTTGTGGATCATTAAAAGGGTTAAACTTGATGTGAGTTTTTGGTGGAATAAATTTATTTCTTTGGGGCCAGTATTTTGTATCATAGTTTATTAGTACCATAGTCTCTCTGCTGTCCCCATAAAGCTACAACCATCAAATCTCCGCATACTAGCCACTTGTGTTCTTCGTACTTTTGAGGATTATTTCCATATTTCCACATGATTCTTTGTATTTAAAAAAATCCATTCGAAATCAAGAAGTTCACTTGTTTTGAAGTTACTCGGATCAATAACAAAAAAATCGTTTGTAATGAAAACTTTTTAAGGCTACATTTGAACTCAGTTTTAAAAAAACTACAAGAAGAACATTTTTCATACATGTATCTTAAACACTGTGGAGTGTAATTTAATCGAAGATTTTAAAAAGTTAAGTTGAAGATAAGATCAGTATGTTACTACTTAAATTTATATTTTATGAATCCTATGCTAATTTTTCACATAGTAATGACATTAATTTAAACGATTCCACGTAATAGTTTTAGGGTAAGCACTTATTTAATATAACGACGTAGTTTTTTTAATCTAAACAACAAGAAGCTAAATTCGATAACCTGGTTATGTGACAATTATTATTGTATTAGCAACACGGTCGGAATTGGTAATTTACAATAGTTTGTTGTTGACGCGAAGCTGTGAAAAAACAAGTTGGTAAATCTTCAGACGTCAATTCTTTAAAAATAAATTAATCTATAATTTTGAATAGCACTTGAGTGATCTTACTTTGGATTTAAAATGTTTTTGTAAAATACCTAAAGTATCAAGGGACGCTGAAAAATTTACATTAATCTGTAGCTAAAGATAGAGTTTCTTAAATTATTATTGATTCGCATACTGCATGATTTTGGAAATCTACAGCGTCATTCAAGAAGTCTATTGATTTCTCAGAAAATTTCATTCTTGATAAAAGTTGTTACATAGTCTAAAACTAATATTAAGATAAAAAAGGTCAAAAAAAGTCATAGGACACTAGATTTTAGCGATTTTTGAAATATTTACAAAAGAAAAGTGCCTTCATTTTACGAGATACAAAAAAACTTTATAAGAAAAAGCTATTTAGAATCAAAAAATAAGGCTTAATTTAAAAGTCAAATACTAATTTTTATTTTTTAAGAAATATAAACATTCAAAAAGACACTAGATTTTAGCGATTTTTGAAATATTCGCAACAGTAAGAAACATAATTTTTTGGTGTCAGATTGTGACCCGTATTGTTTTAACAGTGTCATCATAATCTTAATATCAAGATTAAAATTGCAACAAATAACTGCAAAACAGTAGGTAAACAAAAATTTAGGTCTGTTTTGTTACAACGTATAAATAATTGTGCAATCGGCTTGCAAAAACCGTGTCAAAAAAACAAAACAATTAAGATAAACATAATCAAAATGATCTGATTTTTATAGGGGGACACGAGCTTGTTTTCTTTATAAGCAAAATTGCATTTTAAAACACCTGTTGCAATTTGATTAGCTAATTTAGTTAGTCATTGTATAAATTGATTTTAGGTACCTTAATACGTATCAAACTGTTACCTTGCATACATTTTTGCGGTCTTCCTTACATTATCGTTGATTTAGGCTATTAATTAGTAATCTGCACACAAAAATGAAGCAAATTGATTAAAAATAGACACAAGATATTATGGAAGTAACTTAAGGATTTGTATGGGTCATTTATGTATAGGGCGTACCACTTATTTCTTGGTTATCATTGATATTAGTTAACAGAATTTCTGCCTTTATGTTCAGCTATATCCCCATAGTGGCTCAAATAAAGTGCTACACCCTGTACATTGAATTATTAAATATATGTGAGTGGAAAATAGATGTATATAATTAACAGTAAAGTAAAAGTTATGGGCAAGAGTACCAAGCGTGACAGTTTATAATGAAAAAGTGTACATAATTGCTAGACGTATCATTTGAAGGCTAATATTTTTAACAAACTTAATATTCAATCATCAAAAAAATTACCGCATTAAGATTTCTTGTAAATCACTGTTGGATAAATTGTACTGACTTTACCTGGGCGCGAATTTTCTATTCACCTAATTACAGCGAACCAATCTGAATTTTCACTGCTTCTAATGTTAGTTCGTTCTTAACGTCGGTCATCAAGTCATCATCATTCAAAATTTAGTTACAGCGCGCTTCTTGCCAGTACCGTTAGCTTTTTTTAATTGTTTAACCGCAAACACCAAACACAACAGGTTTTTTCCAGAAAGAGTTTTTGTTGCTTTTGTTCATGACATTTAAAGATTGATTAAATATTTTCGACAAAAAATGTAACTGAAAAAATGAAGAATATTATACGGCCAAAAAGACTCTTTTTTGTGAAGGATCACTATACGTCTCGGGAATTACGAAATCCGAATTATACTTTTGGCCGAGAAATTTTTGAAAAGCTGTTTTTAAGAGGAAACACTAGATGTGTTGTTCTATCACCTGACAAATTACACTCAGAAAGATATGTTTTTAATCTAAATTCTATAGTGATTATTAATGAAGCAAAGATATGCCCATTCAACGACAAAGTTACAAAGTTTGTCTTAATTTTCCATCAATCACTTTCTGCTACTTTGTACGTTGCCAAGTTTAATTAATTTAATTAATCCTACCAATAATTTAAGTAGAAAGATTAAAAATAACTATGCAATTTCTTAGTGATTAAAAATATCACAAAATGCTACTTAGTTGCAATATTTAACGATAAATTTTATTGTCTCAAGTTTAATCCCTTTGATCAGATGATCATAAATTTATGCCAATTATATTATCATTTTAATTAAATCGTTAATATAGTTTAGGTTGCAAAATTTGGAAAATCTTATTTAATCAAGCTCTTAAAACTATTTGACCTGCAATTTGTTACTGTAACACTTACGTATGCGTTATACCGGGTGTAAATGAAGTGTGGTACACCCCCTTTTTCTTCTTTAGTTTTGATTTTATATAAATGATATTTTAGGCATATGAAAATAATAAAAATACAAGTTATTGGTATCGATGGATTCGTTAGAAAATGCTCCATTTAAATAACCGCTTGTACCACCATAGTTCCATTTAAAAAAATTGTTTTAGTCAAAAAACCGTTTCCGCAACCTTCAAAGCTGATTAAACTAACCTAAATGTCATTTAAAATTTACAAAAACGTTTTTTGGACAATTGTCGACATAATAAAATTCAATTTTTGCAGGTCACGGAACACCTAATAAAAAATTAAATTTTGTTTCAAAAATTATTTATGGTTATAAAAATTAATCAAAATAGTTCATTTGTATCCAAAATCGCTTCCTCTTTCCAAAAATGTAAAAATATACGGGGTGTTCCATTTAAAATAACAAAGTTGGGGTCATTTCCGGCAAAACCGGAAGTGAAATAATTGTGTGCATGTGCTCAAAAAGCCCGATTTTTTGCACATATCATATGCCTAAAATATCATTTATCTAAAATCAAAACTAAAGAAGAAAAAGGGGGTGTACCACACTTCATTTACACCCGGTATGTAATTATAGTTTAATTGACAATTATTGTGCTTCCAGTATTGGAGTACTATTAAGTATTGTTTAGGAGTTTGTTATCTCTTTTTGCTTTTAAACTATGCAAGTAAGTAGTAGTTAGTTAAGTGTAGTGCGCCGTGTATCGTTATTTTTGTTGTTATGAAATAAAACTTTTAAATTAACAAGAACCATCATTAGGAAGATCAAAATGGTCAGTTATGTATAATAAATTTACTTGCAATATATTAGATATTTACGTCGTGAAAAATCTGGGTTTATATCGTTAGAGACTTCGTGGCTTTATCGATGGAAAAATTGGAATTTAAGACCCCGTATAGTACATTAAAAATTGCAACTGTATATGACTTTTTGCCTACCTTGGGTATACGTTTTTAATACTATTCGTCTCAGCTTAACAGAATTAATTCCCCTTTAAAATGTAAATAACAATTTAACTGTAAAATTGAATAAATTTTTTTGCTCAAATGTTTGGTAAAAAAATTAATTTGGCACATTAGTTTTAGGAGGTCTCCATGCCCTCAATATTTCATATGTTTTTGCCGCACTTTGTTCTGTTCTTGTCATAATAAAATTGGCAATGAAATTAAGACGTTAACTTACAAAACCGCAATTGTGGTTTTAATTTAAAGCGTTTATAAACAATATTGATTTTAGTTCGAGTTGACAGTTCCTCAAGAATAGTTCTAACAGAAATATGTTGATAACTGCAGTAAGTATACAGTTTCGTATTAAGTGAGGTTGTTAGATACATTCTTATTTAAAACGGATCGTTTTTCGAAGATATGTGACAAGCAATTAGATCGATACAAATAAGTTTAATGAAATATTTTTTTTGCGAAAGTTTTCTTGTAGAAATGCTTGAATTTTTATTCTGTGCTTTTATTTTTTATGCCCAAGATAAAGTTTTGCATTGTCACCCTCTATTAAATATTCCGTAAATAATATAATCGGCTTAAGATATTTGTAGTTAAAAAGTACATCGCATACTTTATGGAATCAAAATTGTAATGATAAGAGATAACAGATAAAGATAGTTAACCTTAGTCTGCTATTGAAGGTTAGCGGCGTTACCATTATGTATAACCGGAAATAATCTCGTCTGTAGTTTGTCTAATACGTGATATGTACTATAAGTAAAATTGTAAGGGATTGATAACAGCTCTATCTATTGTTTTAATTTACGCGATGCTTATAATAAGGCCGCTATACGGTATGTGTGTATTTTATTACCTATCTATAATGTTTCGTGATTAGTGTTCACCGCATATTTTCAATTCTGGAAATTTTATCGCGAATTCCAAAATCGTAATATTTTGTTAGGTAATGCCACATTCCACAAACATAGTTTAATTACATAAACAATCAATACAGAGTGATTTATTTAGGGTATTGTCCTGCATTTAATTGTTAAACTAACATATTCTGTAGAAAATATGTTCATCTTTCGGCACAGTGTCCAAAAGGTATGGGATATGCTATTCAGTGTGTCCAAAAGGTATGGAGAAAAAAATTCTCCATCAATTGAGTATAACATAGGGGTATCTTGTCATTAAACAAAAACTCAATTGTTTTTCATTGCGCTTTTGTTATTCGAAAAAAAATATTTTTAATTTGTCTTATGGTGGAAAACTAAGTACCAAACAACTTTTATTCAAAACAGTTTCCCTAAAGTGGATATTTACTGAGATATATGGCATATTCCATACCTTTTGGACACACTGTATAATTTATCGTTCTAATTTTAAGCTTTTTTAAGAAAGTAACTAAAAACGTCAACATTTCAGAATACTTGTTGATGCAAATTTTAAACAGCACACTGTAAACATTCATACACAGCTAATTCTTTAATATAGAAGATAATGTTGTTGAGAACAAAAACTAATAAAAAAGTACTAGACCCCAAGAATTTTTTAAATCTTGCACTAATACCAATAAAAGTATTCTCTTTTCGTGAAATTTGACTGTTGTAGAATATGCCCTGAAATACTCAATCACAGAATGTTATGTACATCAGCTACTGACTTTTTTCAGTTTAGCTATTGGTTTGTAGTAATGAACTGCTACATTTTGGATGAAGATAAGCAAACAATCATGGAGATATAAGACTTTTATTGTCACATGCTGTCATAACTCTTGCAGTTCTGATAAACTGTAAATCTTTTAATTACTCACAGTTTTACACTCATTGTTTTTGTATCAAGAGACTTAAAAGTTTAGCTAACCTTCCTTACTGTAACTGTTTTGAGTGTATGTACGATGTATATTTTAATATCTTGCTTCGCCAAAAATGTTCAGTATTGGCCTTTATATATGTTTATATATGTTCACCTTACTGCAACAATATTTCTGAAAGTATTGTACTACCAAGAAGCAAATCTGACGTGTATTTCAGACAACATACATTATCTCTATTTTTAATTGCTTTCAGCATTCTTCGTCACAGGTTTGTTATGCGGTATCTACAAAATTTTCTATCATATTTACGTAAAAAAAGTATAATTACAGTTACGTTGACAAGACAGTTTTGTGCAGAACTTTCATTTATGATGTTTCGTCCTTCCTACTTTATCGTACTGATTTTGAATTTTTCTCAAATAATTATAACAGCTCACATGTAATAAGCTATTTTACCTATTGGAAAATATATTATTCTTATTAGGTCTACTTAGCATTTTTGAAATAAAACTTTTAGATATAACATTTAACTTTCAGCATAAATTTTTCATTTTTCAAGTTTCATGAATTAGAAAGAAGAAGATTTTGTTAAAGGTGATGTTAAGAAACTGAATTCTACAATAAAAGGGGTTATTATACCAACATTCTTCTGTGATAAGCTAAAACAATGGTGCATTTACTTAAATGAAAATATTTTTCCCGACTTATCGGTTATTATATCGCCAGGAAAGAGTAATGATTATCCGAGAACTGGTTACACGCGTCGCTAAGTATTTTATTATCTTTTACAACATTGTAACAATAACGGTGTAATTATATTGTAAATAATTAATTGCATCTTTATGTTTGTGCCATTATATTTGGGCTATCACAAAGCCAGCAATCGTAATGACTGCGTGTGCCTTCGTATTGAAGAAAACTCCATTTGTGTTCGCTTTGAAAAGTCCTGTCCGCCTCGCCAAACTTTGCACTTAAATCCTTAATCGAATAAAATTTCTTTTATCAGTATAAAACAAGGATGTGTTTATAGCAGGGCTAGAAACCGAAAAAAATTTTGGTTAACGGTTAACCGAAATCAAGAACTTTATTTTTATAACGGTTTTTGTTGAAAAACCGGTTTTGAAAAAACCGGTTAATTTAACCGGTTTTTAACATTATTCAGATTTGGAATGCAAAGTATAAAAAGATATTATCTATTTATAATTTTATAATATATGTACAATCAAGCATTCAGTAATTACTTTTGGTAAACTAATCACATTTAATACAGATTTTGTATTTTTTCAAAATAATTTTTATTGAAAAGATATGTTTAAAAAACCGGTTTTTTATTATTTTGGTTAAAGGTTACCGTTTTTTTTGCCTTTAAAAATAACGGTTTCGGTTTTGGTTAAAAATCACAATTTTGGACAAAAAATAAAGGTTAACCGGTATTTTAAACCGGTTTAAAAAACCGGTTTCATGCCCTGGTTTATAGTAATAATAATCTAACGTAAAGTGATTTATTCGACAAGTATTTTACTTGTAAACAAGTTTTTCAAAAGACGACTGTGGTCGCTATTGGCACATCTGTTCAAAAAACATTGTTGGACTATTTAAGTGACTCGTTTGGTATTTTTTTTAGGTTTAGATTAAAAGCCAATAAAGAGCTGCAATGTTAGATTTTTTTTTGCTGAAAAGTGTTCGCCCAAAAACTTCGGGAAACAGCTACATAGAGTAAACCCGGGCAAAAGTCCGCACTTAGCGTTCTCAACTCCCTAAGTAAGTAAGTTTTATGTTTAACGGGTCAACATTTTTTTTATGAACACATTAGAGACTTCTCATTGCATCATAAAATGGGTTGCCACCAAAAGTAACGAATTCAAATAAAAATATTTTTTTTTTATGGTTTGATGTAGATTGGTACTTTTGCCCCACCCTATGGGGCAAAAGTCCAAATTGATGGGGCAAAAGTCCGTTCGCGCATTCGTCTAATTAAAATGTTTACATCTTTGACACATTAATATACGGTGTGTTATTTTATAAAATGAAAGTTAATTCTCTTCAAAAATACAAAATAAAAGTTCAGTTCTGTAACAAAATTTAAAAAAATATCACATTTAAAAAAACACAACAAATATTTGACGAATTCGACAAAAATCACAGGCGAACTCGCCGGTTTCAAAATTTGAGCAACTTTCGTGCCACTAGTTGTGGCATTTACTGCACAATCTAGTCCTCGACTGGTGGATCTTCATATATTTCTTAACAACCTGAGCAAACAATTTCGTTTTCCCCTTCTCTAACATGGCTGTTCGTTAAATTATCGTAGAATCTTTCTATTTGGACTTTATTGAAACCTATAATCCTTCCGACGCTCGTCTTTTTGGGTGTTTGAAAGAAAATTTGTGTCGAGAAAAAAAAACTTTTGGTCCAGTCGTCTCCCGCCATTTGTGACTCCCTATTAAAATCGTTTACGATGTTATTTTGCGAAGCAAAGTCAAAAGCCAACCGCCGAATTTTTTTTCTAGTAATTCCGTAGAACCTTACGTCCATCTATTTATCTACAGTGATCAGCCAAACTTGCTTCGTGATCAGACGTAAATGTGGATTTGAATATTTCCAAATTAAATAGACGGGACAAAAGCCCGTGTGCGGCCTGTTACCCCAGTCAAGACTGCGGCTTTTTGCCCCCATGCGTGCTAATTACGATAGAAGTAATATGACGGCATCTTTAGTTTAAGTTAGGAAACGTTTGGTGACATGATTGTGTAGCTAAAATGGAGGGTGTTTATATAAAAAAAGTTGCATGCCGGTTGTGAGAGACTTTTAAATATCACTGCCTAATAAAAGATCATCGAAAACAAGCCAAGCATTTTCACACTTAGCTCATTTAAGCAGCGGTTTAACTGCCGATCAAGCTAGAACTATATGTGTCCACCACAGATAATGTATCTCAACTACCTATAATAAAACCTATTCTCTCTTAACTCTCCAGTCCTTCCTATCCCTAATAGGACTTTTACCCCGGTGCGGACTTTTGCCCGGGTTTACTCTACCAAACTTTTAAGTTTATCGAACAAATTTTGGGTAACTAGGGTGCTTGATATTAAAATGGTTGAAAATCATGCGAATTTCAATGTTTTTTTGGTGATGCCCTCTTGCACACCGATTACCTTCGACGTGTTGTGTCATTTATTTCAATTAATCTTAGGAAAATTTTAATCAATTAAGATCAAATAAAAATCGGCAGATTTTTCATATGTTTGCTGTAGGATTATCAAGATATCAGCTTCTTGGACAACTGATAACCTTACGGTTATTCATTCTGGGTTAGGATGTTTAATAGAAAATTTGCGCTTTTAGCAAAGTCTCGTAAATAAATAATTATTATACCCTTTTCCTAAACACAAAAAAATGGTATTAAACTTGTATTTCTTTAAAAATTAATTAAAATTAATTTAGCGGAACTTCTTCCCTCATTATTAGTATGTTCTGTTATTAAAAATTGCAAAAATCGGTAATTACTTCTTTATTACGAATATTAGCTATATTTTTAGATCGAACTTAGGAGCAAATTTTTCGCGAAAATGGTAAAATAAATCAAATTTCGCGCCAAACGGTGGCAGATACCAAGAAAATTTAAGAGACACTTTTTGTTTAGAATAAAATAGAATAAAATGCTCTACCCAAAAACAAGTTTGAGTTTGATTTTGAACAGGGTCGTACTAGTTTTTTATAAAATTTATTGAAACCGAACCCCCACAACTCCGCCACTGGTTGCTTGCGGGACTTAAAATTTTCAGAGATTGTGGTAACCTGTAAGGTGGTGCTGTACACCAAATTTGGTTTAAATATTTCTACTGGTTGGGAAACGGTTAAACATTATCGTTTTTTTTTTAGAAAATTTCAACACCCTGTATATTTAAAATGAATCTTTTTTGTACCCATGTTGATATGGAATATTTGCTTTAAAATAAGTTTTTCTATCGACTGTTATAGTCCTGCTACTAAAAAGTGGACCACCGGTGTATACCATGAGTAATTTTGGTGTACCTGGAACAGCGTAAAATAATTCTTTAGCCCTATTTTGCAGTTTTTGAAGTGCTTACTAATAAAGTTGTTTGTGTGTTTGTGTGTATTCTACATAATTGTGTATATAGAACATGTCAAGGTCTACCTGTATCAGGCAATCAAATTTTTTGTCAATGGATACCAACTTTATCAGCTTTCGAGTTTTTACATTATTTATATAAACAAAATTCTATGAAGTAAGGAACACTTATGTTGCAGTATTAATTTTAAAGAAAGATTTCGTTGCCTTTTTTGGTCTTTTTATCAATAACTGTTGTGTTGTGAAAGTAAAATTGTAAAGACATTAATTTTTATCATTGATATACTTAACATGAAATATAAACTCTTATATTTGGACTATTTTAGGGATCTGTTAGATGGTTAAAAGTAGGTTAAATAGAATACACATTTTAGAAAACTTCTCAAAGGCATTTGTATAAATTTTGACTTATCTTGTTTAGAAAAATAGGGCGGAAGTTGTAGATATTTTTAAACGTATTTTTTTTGTGACTGCAAGGAAATCTGCAATTTTATAATCGGTACTAGGAGTAACAACCGCTGTTTTTATAATCATTTATCGATTGAAAATAAGTTGTAAAAAGATTATTTGACGCTAGCTTGAAAGGCAGTTTTCTAGACATAATGATGATGCTTAAAATTAATATAATTAAGTACAAAAATAAAGATACCGATCTAAAAATAAAATGAAACACTGTTTGTTTAATAACTTTTAATTCTATTTTTCTTTAAACGCAATAAAAATGTAGATATAATCAAGATTGATATTTCAAAATCTAATAAATGTAAAAATTTCATATTGACGTTAAAGCAAAAACGCTATGTCACTTGTGCATTGCATGTAATTCCGAAAATCGTTTATAATTGCAGGACCTTTTATCTCTGTTCTGTGTTTGTCATTAGTAGTGGCGTGATTGTTTCTGCTTTGATTTATAGCTGCAATAAAATAATGCTTAAAAAATGATTGACAATTGTTTCTTGACTAAAGCGGATTACACCAAAATTTTTGGGTTAATAAATTCATGCACTTGTGCATTGCAAATGTGTTCGTCATACATGAGACTGTTCACAAAAGCAAAACTGCAAGTAAAGCCTTCTCATAATTTTGTGGATTATTAAAATAAATTACTAGACAGCTGCCCAGATCAGTACAATAAAAAATCTCCCCGTTTATTTATATACTTAAAATAATTTTGCGATCTTTTTTAACCTTTATAATCAAGCTTACAAATGTTTTTTCTTTCGGCGAAAAGATATCGTAATTTTTTCGTACGAAAAGTGTTATAAATGGATTAATAATTTCCGTTGGTAATACACAATATTTTAAAACGATGTTCAACAAACTTTCCCACAACTAAACAAACAAATTAGAAAATCTATGTGCTTTTACAAATCTATTTTGTTTATTTTTAAAGCAATTTAATCTTATAGTTTGTTACTTCATTTTGATTACTTTAAGAAGGGCTAGAACAAATCGTTTTTTTTTTTTGTAAATATTTGGGTATGTAGTTATGTACTGTATCTTTTTTAGTTTGAAGTATATTTGAAACCGAGAGCCGTCTGTATTTTGGTTTCTTTTGATATATCCACGTGCATAAACAATTGCACTGTATTAAAAATTGGTAATCCAGTTTTTACCGTAAGTGTTTTTAGCTGCACACTTACAAATCATTAAATACTTTATTAAGAGGAGCCTAGGACTTGCTTAATTGATTAAATGATGATGTTACTAATAATAACAAACACTCCGATTAGCTGCAAACCAAGAGGACACTCAGTTGCAATTAAAAAAGGCACATCGTGCGTCATCAATCCTCTTCAAAAATTCTCGATACATTATCAGACACTCGACACAACGGTGTCCTGATGATATTGACACGGTTTAAAATAATAAAAATATCCCGTAGAACCTCATACTATTGCGACTCCTTAAAAAAAATGTTGTCAGTGATTCTATTTTTGTTCAACACACTCAGATGTCAAGATCATTTGCGATTCCATTCAAGGATAATAACGTATTTATATTATGAGAGTTTTTAAATGTTCCAGAAAGCTACGCCCAAACATTTTTGTGGCAAATTATTAAACAAGCAGAGAAGAAACTACATTTTATTCATCAAATTAATTGTTTAAATGGGCCGACAAATTCTACATTCATGATCTACAGAAACATTAATAGCATGTCTACATGTTCCCTTCACAAAATTAGCCATAATTTTGGATATAATACACTTATAAACCATTGAATTTTGGTTGAAATTTTAAAAAAATTAGGCATCTTTAAGGTTATTATTTAAAAAATTACAAAATGTGAAAGGACATGAATTTATATATTCCCTTCAATAGGTATTGTTCTTGGAGCACTTGTTGTTCGCGAGCCCTAGGTCGCTCTGCATACAATTCTATTTCTTATTACAAATATAATTCTTTTTTAAAACGAAAAGCAAAATAATTTGATCAAGTTTTGAAAGCTTTTCTTTTAACGATCTCTAGGCTTTGCTATGCTTTCGAAAAATTCCATTTCAACCGATTGTGTATCCTTGCTTAAAACCAATCAGTGTAAAAGTCATACTATTTTATTTACTTTATTAAAACTACAAATGTTTGTATTATCAAAGCGATTTTGCAAAATATTTTTACGACTTGTTAACTTAGGTCAGTTTATGATTTTATTATTATGTTTACGCTATGTACCTGCTATCAATAAACTTGAGTTTTACATTGGTAAACAAAACTTTTTTATCTGTCGTAGTTGCGCGATTAATTTTTTTTATTGTACGTGCCTCGAATATTTGATCCAATCGTTTCAATAATTTTGTTATTTAAACAAGAATATTACACTTATCGCTCCGATTATTACCTCAATTACATTTACTTTGATCAAGCGCAAAATTAACTGGAAATAATAATAATATAAAGAGTATTTGTGAAATTGAGCAAAGTACAAGTAAAAATTTAAATATATACAAATCTGTATGTTACCGTTAAAGTATATAATGTCAATATTACATGTAACACCTAGGTTTTTCATGAAATACATGTTATAGAATATTAATATTATTTGATACTTTAACTGGTTATTGTATACAACCCCTGGTAGTACATAAAATAACGTAATTGTACAAAATAAAGCATGAAATAAATAGATACAGGCTGAACATTGTAACTTGAGGAACTAAAGATTGTTTAAGGGTGGTTACATATCAATGTAGAGAAAGGCTCACAAAATACTAAATGAGAGGCAGGTCAAAGGTTGATAAAGCTTTTTTTCTTCGTGAAAACAAACCTTTTAGCTTTATTTTCATTATTTCTTTAAAAAAAAGCTTACAACAATCTTTAACCTGGCCCTTTATTACTGCCTGAATGAATGTTCGTCAGGTTAAAGGTTGGTTGAAGCTTTTTTTAGTGAAAACAAACGTATCAGGTTCATTTTCATTATTTTTTTGTTTTGTTTTAATAAACCGTTAACCTAACCATTACTACTGATGTAAACAGAATTATATTAGGTATTTGTGTACAGTTTCAAACTATGATAATCTGATCAAACTGCACATTTTTGGCATTTTAACCAATGCTCTATCGATTACTATTTCTTATTATTATTATTTCCGCGGAGCTGGTCCCCTTTCTGGTTCCTGTACTGCGACCTATTGGTCTGTTGTACCCTCTGGTGATAGTCCCTTAAAGAAGTCCTGTGTTTTTGAAAAACTCCAGGATTTTCTTTAAGGGTATTTTTCTTAACTCTCTTGGTTGGAATTTTCCATCCCTAAAAATCTTCGCCGATAGGGTGTGAATCCTTCACACTGGCATATTGCGTGAAGAGGAGTTTTTTCTTCTTCACATCGGTTAAGTGGGATATACATGTAATCCCATTCAGTTTGAACCAGTCTGCAACAAAAAGTTTAAATAAGTGTTTTAAATCCGTTATTAAATATGTTTAAGTTGTTTCTTTTATAGGTTTTTAATTCTTAATAGTTTTTGATGAAGCTGGAATTGGTAGTCACTACAATTTACGTTATTAATTTTTCTTATTGTGTTTTTTGACGCTATTATTACCAAAATTTTGTTGATTGCTCATTTAAACGTTCAAAACGTTGCCTTTTTATTAAAAAACTACGCACACATGACTCAGTTTCATGAATCTTTTTTTTTTAAATATAATTTATACTATTAAACATTTTAATCTGTTCGTTTGTTGACGTTTACTACAGCTTTTCCATTGTCCTCTCTCATTATGTGAACGATGTGTGGCGATAATTTACGGCGGAACTAATGATAATGAATAGTACTTCGAATTCTTTAATTTATTGTTGTCATGGCACGTTCAAGTGACTCGTTATAATATAATAAATAATTGTATATCAAAAAAATTACATGCGTTTTCGTAGTTGATTCAAAAATTGGACAAAATGAGTTTTTCTCAAATTTTTGTGGTAAAATATCATTTTAGATATTGTTGTGTTATTTATTTATTTCTTATGGCAATAAAGACATTATTATTATTATTATTATTATTATTATTATTAAGTGTCATATATCTATCATTGAAATCAGAAGACAAAATGCTATCGTCTAGTCTAGGAGATTAAAATTTTTTCGTCGTTTAAAAAAAAAAGAAGTTGATGATGTTTCTAAAGAGACGAAACGTTGTTGAAAATTTTATGTTATCTCAAAATATAAAGCGTAAGAAGTTGCCATGGAGAAGTGTTTCCAGATTGTCGATATCTTAAAAAATGTAGAAACTAGGGAAAAAAAAACAAAAATCTATTTTTTTAGTTTTTCAGGAATAATTTTTGAACTATGACAGCTATAAAAAATTTCTTTATAGATATTTGATGAGCATCTAATTTCGCAAATTTGCCCTAATTCAACTGACCTCGTACCTCTTAAGATAAGCGAGATCCCCATGCATTTACTCGAATTTGGGACAGAATTTGTACAGTTGCGTAAATATTTTTATGCACATTAAAATACAACAGTTTTAATAACTTATACCACTTTCAAAATAATTTAATATAACCAACACACCAGACTTTTCGTATAAAAGTCACTAGACTTACATTAGTGTACCAAACTTACTTTAAGATTAATGGTTTGAGGCGTCTTGATGAGTAATTGATGAAACCAGAGTTTTGTGAAATATGCCGCGGCGTTACATAAAATGAAAATTTGTTGTGATATATGGAAAAAAAGTGTACGCGTGTTTTCTTCGTATCGTAGTACGTTAAATGCTTTGTTATTGGAATACATTATCAATACTAACATATTTGTGTAGATTATCCGACCTTAAAAATTATTAGAATCGCATATGTGTGCTCTACACTTTAACATAACCACAAGAAAAAACTTGCAAATAAATCGACTTAATTAAAACCAAGCTTTTTGAAAGTAGTTTATGTTTACATCTAAAGGCTTTTCTACTTTAGCGTATTGTATTTTTCCAGATGAAATCATTTACAATTTTGCGGTTTTAAACTTTATTTTTATGTGGCAATAATTTAATACTTAGGTAAATACAATTGGCACGATTAATCGAGGGAGCAGTTAGCTATTTGTAAACAAAATTCTTTCTTTGAAAAAGTCTTTCTGTTAACTGATTGGCGATAAAATGTCAAGCCCGAAGGATCTGTGGAAACCCCATTGTATGAATTTTATCCCATAATCTGTCCATGTGAGGACGATATGATTCCTATATCACCTTATTATCGACTGATAATACTTCTAGAGCAAGTGTCAGAAGCTTGACATAAAAATCTAAATGTTAGTGTTAGTTTTGTATACCTATGAGACGTATGCATAGCGATAGTGGTTACAGCGCAAATTGCCGTAAGTTTAAATATTTGTTTTAACATAATCTTTTCATTTCTACACAAAATAATTAAACGCCTTTTTAAATTAATTAATAGTGTCAACGGAGAAAGAAATAAAATAAAATAATAGTGCTACAGTGTTGAAGTTTTTGATTGATAATACTTTGTCAAAAAGCAATCAATTTATTTATTTATAAATTAAGGTATTTTCTCCGAAAAACAATTAATGAGAGAAACTAATATACGAAATTCATTTTACCAATAATTTTTTTTTGATACAATTTAAAATTGCTATCGACAATTTTAAAACATCAGTGAAGATTTCGACTCAAAAATTTGTGTTGTCCTTTTGTTCGGCTTTCAAATTAAATCGGTAACGCATATAGCTTCGTAATTTAGTTCGTTTTCTCAGAAACAGCCGCGTTTTTAAGGGATACGTCAAATCAGACATAGCAGGAATTTTTAACGTTACGAATTTTTTGTTTGGGAATGGTTCAATAAATAATTTACAGGGGTTCACCCATTAAATAAAGTTGAAGCCGCGCGTACATTTAGTGGCATGATTCCATCATTATTTTGACTAGCAAGATTTTTTTTTGTGTATGTGTTTGAGTGATACAAAATAAGTAATTAGTAAAATAATATCAAGTAAATACCCACCGTGCACAAACATTAGTTGCTTTATCCTTGACGTTCCTGGTTAATTTATTTTCAATTATTAACAATATCTAATGATCATTATAAACATCTTTGTTGTAATAAAAGCAAACATTGATTAATGCAGCAATAAATTGTACTCTAGGCTCGACTGATCGTGGAAGCGGTTATTAATTTTTTTGTCGATGTCTTTTTCGCTGTTGCAATATAAACGCTATAACGGTTTAGAGAATTTGATCTAAATTGACTTGGAATTGCCATGCGATGTAAGCCATATTATCAGACTCCATTTAAGACGGGGGCAGTAAAATAAATAATATACCTGACGATTCGTTTTTTTATATATGTTACTGCATGGAGGACATTAAAATTAATGTGACACTGTTATCCCCAGCTTACTATTATCAATATTTTAATAAGTTATGACAAATTTAAGAATCCTTAGAATTTTTTTTTATCTCATAACTATTTGTTTTAAAGTTGCCACTTTTTATTGATTGGTTGTTGATGCAACTTTTAATAGTAAACCCTTACTAAAAAATCCATGTATGTCAAAGTATATTTAAATGGTTTTGCCAACTAATTAAAAAAAAACGTAACTGTTTTGTTACAGTTTACTGAACATTCATAAAAATGAGCTTTTGGTATAAGTTCTAGTTGCTGAATTTATTTTCTATAGCAAAAGCTGTGGTCCATTTATTGAAACGTATGGGAAATAATGTTCAGAAAATGTTCTAAAGATGTTACCGCGCGTATTTTTTAAGATTCATTAATACAAGAAATAGTACCAAGTTTTGTTTATAAATTCCTTGTTATATACGGTGCCAACAAAATAATGGCACTACTTCGGTAAGAATTTAAATCCTATGTGGTCAAAGTGGTTATTTTTCGGCTAAAAGATTGGAGTAGTAATTTTTTAAGTTGGTGTTTTTGTAAACAATAATCGCAAGTGTCCAGAAGTTAAATGTGAGTAGTGAGTACCCATGCTATATTCCGGTAATGTTAGATTACCCAATTTCCGAAAAAGAAAATCCTCGATATAATTAAGAAAAAAACAAATTTTTACCAATTTTTATTATTTACATAAAAAAGAAATTTTGATACTTGTTACTTAGTCAAAATTTCAGAAGAATTCGTTGTATAACCCTCGGCATTTTTTCTTTACGTATCGAACTGAAAACGCATACATGTTTTTTCAGTATCAACCTTTCGATTTCTCTTCAACGATTATAATTACAATAACCACCCCTCATTTGGCCTTAAAAATTATAACAATTGTATACTCTTTTACTCTTAACTAATAAACCAAATAAGATGTGCTAAATCGATTAAGATATATAAAGGATTTTTTTTGTTTTAAGTAGGTACCGATTTAGCAATAAACCTTATGTTCCTGCTTTGAAGCATAAAGATTGGCATGAAAATGGTATCATTAACAATAAATACGGCTTCGACACTCAATAAACATTGTAAATGAATTCAGCGCTCTCTGTGTATTCTAATTTAAAAAAATTCAAAGTGTGTTGTGAACTGTAGAAGTTTTTATTTATTAGGTAATTCATACATAAATGATTGTATTTATTCTGCAATTGTCACTAAACCAGCTCAATAAGTACCCAAAAGCGGCTGTAATAATCATTTTTACTGCCTAGGCAGTAAGAAAAATGCGCCACGCTCATTGGTTGAATTAAGAAAAATTGAGCGTGCTTTTGTTCAAAGATACATATTTGACAGGAGAATGAGAATCTGACAGATGAAGTAAAACTTTATGTATTTGCTTGATTTTTCGCTATTTCTTTGGCAATTGCAGAAAAAATTTAATATGCACCTCGGTAGTAAAGCTCCTTTTTATCACAAATAATATCCACTTTCGTGATAAAAAGTCGAACTTTACTGCCTTGGTACATAAATAACTATTATCGCGGCAGGTCACCAAAAAATATGAATAAAAAAAGAACGAACAAAAGTGAAGATTTTTTACTACCTAGTTTACTTTTTACTGCCTAGGCAGTAAAAATGATTATTACAGCCGCTCTTGGGCACTTATTGAGCTAGTTTAGTGATAATTGCAGAAAATAATAATTTAATATTACAAAGCAGGCAAAGTGCAATTGAAATACATTCGATTTTTGTTTCAAACGCCACTAGTATGATTTCTTGTCTAAAACATACGTACAAAAACTTTTTAATCTGGTTATGTGAATATGTTAACTCTTATTCTTCTTCTTAATGTGACCGTTTGGTACCCTGGGTGTCGAAGTATGTATTCTTAGATCTTAGTTGTTTTGGTTGGCTAACTGCGGCACTATTCTTTAGCTGATCCTCTGGGCTCTAACCCTTTTGGTACAAATCATTTGTAAACTATGACAAATATCAGTTGACTATGAAGGCACCCTGCAAAAATGAATTTCATCATGATTGTTTAGCTATTGAAGTCAAAAAAGGTCGCCAATAACTTTAGTTTTTGCATAAGGTATGTTTTGTTTTGCCTACCTATTTGCAAATTTCGTCATTTTTTTGGTAGAAAACACAGTCAAAAGTATCATGACCTAAAAATGAGAAGTGTTACAATCTGATTTTGACTTTGAGTCATAGTTGGGACATTTCAAAAACGACAATTTTTATGGGACATTTCTAAAATGTTCAACGCCTTTATGTGAAGATTCTTCTGCTCTTTAATGTGGTTAATAGGGGTTATTTTTAAAAACGAACAATGAGGCTTTAAAAACAATTTAAACTATTTTACACAGCGTTATCTCAAAGTTTGTATTTAAAAAAATGTGTTGTTAGAAACTTAAGTCTTAAATACCCTTTAATCATATGCATGTTTGTAGACTATGATTTAATGTACAATAAGTGGAGTAACTATGTTTTTCTTTTTAGTGACAATTGCGTCATTTGACGCGTTCCAGTACCATACTACAGCACGATAGTTCCCGTGTTTCAGCTTGAATTCTGGATTGAATTTGTTCCTCGATAGATATTTTGTCTTATCAGTAAGTGGTTTAAATATTTAAAGGGAATAAGTTCGAGTAAAAACCGCATATACAGACAATCATTAGTAGTATGATGGATTTAAGCAGTATATTTAATTTATTGTTTACAGAATACACAAACAATATTGCTTCGTAAACAGTTTTATTTTGCCAATTTTACGCACACATAATTACTTATGGGAGAGAACCGTCTAGCTTCTTCGCAACGCGTGCAACTGCTCAAATGTTAAAAATTTTGAACAATACTTTAATAGTAGACCAAATTAATTTATTTTATGGCAATCTTATTTAGGAAAAGGAAACTTATTCCATTTTCCCAAACTGTCCAATCATCTTAGCAAATATAATACTCAAACTTGTGTTAAAAAAACTGAAAGATCTTTATACTGAATTTAAATGATCTTCTCTCTCTTATTTACAAAACATGGAATTCATTTTGGCCCCTGATCTAAAAAAAGCTTGCCCACTCTGGTTTAGACTGTTTTTTCTTAATCTTACAACAAATAATGAATTCCTTGAACCTGAAAGGTCATTAAAATTCCATATGGTAACATATTTTTCACTGCGGTGATTTAAAAAAATATTCGAGAAGTGTTTTTGTCTTTAATTTCTCTTCCTATAAATTACCGTATTTCGATAATTAGGAAAGAATTAACTGTAACCATGTCTATTATTCAATTTTTTACTTTAGTTGTAACAAGGAGCAGTGTTTTGGGGAGCGACTTTTCGCTCTAACAGACACCAATAATTTGTAATTTAAAACCGAAACGTTGCAACAAACAAGCTCTTATATTTGTTTAAATAGAGCTGTCAATAAAATAATTTTGTCAAAATCCTTAACGAAAATTCTTATTGCTCGCTTAATTTTAAAAACTTTCTTGAAATATTTCAATTTAACGACAGATACAGCGGTTAGTTGCTATGAAGAAAGTAACGACTTTGATTGGCTCATATTACGCGAAAATAGAATCTTATCATAACTAATCGCCTGGATTGTGTGTTGCAGCAGCTTTAAACATTAGGTTCTTTAAACATTAGATTAAAGTATAGCGGTGATTAGTTTGAGGATATAAAATGAATTTTAACCCGAGTATATACTCAGGTGTATAATGTTTTATTAATAGTATATACATTGTTACAAACATTTCTATCTGGTTTAATTTAACCCAAGTATTTTACAGTAGATTAAAATTTTGAGTGATGATATGAAGAGAAAGTACTTGATTCTATTTTAAACTTACATTCGTCGCATTTTTTATCCTTGATTTGTAAACTTCTCGGTATTTTATTGAAAAAGAATCATTGTCTTTTTATTAGTAAGATACACAATGGCTTAAAACGTTACTTTCGGTTAAATTTAAAGTTTCGGCGAAGTTACAAAACTCAATTCAACTCATATATTGTCACATTTTGACTGAAAATTCTTGTAGACAATTTTACAAATGAACTAAAGTCTCCATGCATGAACGTACTAGTACTAGTATCAACAGCAGTATCGCTGTACAAAATCTCTAATTTCTAGACACTGATATCATGTCTTAAACGGGCGCCATGTATCGAGTTGACACTTCTATCCCAGAGAATTGTTCAAAACTATGATAGATTATTTTTGATTTTAAAAGAAGTATCATTCAATTGATTAAAAAAAAACTTGCTGGTGTTCATGACACTATAATTAGTGCCACTCTAGCACATTCAAATGGTTTACATTTTCGAATTTTTGTAATATTTAACAATTGTGTAATAATAGTGAAAGTTCGCTGGATGTTCGACTGATAAGAACTTTGTAAAAGCTTTGTTATATCAAAGAATTGTGGCAATTTATAGAACGTCGTCTGTTTATCCATTTACCAGAGAATAAATATTATACATATTCCCTAACATTTGCTTTGTAATTTGGAGATGACCGATCTTGTAGAACCATGCATTTTTTGTTCAAAACATTCCTTCGTTTATTCAGTATTTTAAAATAAATATGTGCAAAACGTTACTGTTTAGACACCCTGTATATTTGCGGTGGCTTTTATTATACTTTTCTGAACTGATCGAAGGTTTATATACACTTTACATGAGCTTAAGAATTTCTATAATCCAGTTATGGTGGCGTTTCTGGATAAAGACGATAAGTCGACAAACTCAGATATACCGGACGCTTTGATAATTCCTGCTACTCCGGACGATTATTATACATTCATGGATAGTCCCGGACGACTAAGTGTTTCCACAATACTTGAATCGAAAGATATCGACAGATCTTCAATTGAAACAAGTGGTAAAGGAATCAATTTTATAGCATGCGTTTTTTAACGTCTGCAGCTTAAAGTTTGCGAGCTTTTGTGAACATGGAAAGGGGTTTTATTGTATCAACTAAAGTACGTTGTGTTTATTTTTGTTTTTGGAAGAATGAGAGTGAAAAGTGTGGCGAAATTAATGCAATGTTGCCTATATAATAATAAATAATTTTTAATGTGAGCTTAGAATAATTTGTTAAAATTTGTTGGTGTTGCTTCCTGCTTTTTATAAAGTATGCGCTAATTCCTATAAGTTGCACTTTCAGGAATCCATTTTCACCCCAATATTGTTTTACTAAAAAACAATTCGCAGTGAAATTATTGTGTTTCATAGCGATTTCGTTGAATTTTGCTGGATGGTATATGCTAATTTGTTGCTTATGTACAGGGTGGTCTATTTTCGATGCCCTACAGGGAGGGTATCTCTGTTTTTATCAGAGATACAAAAAAACGAAGTACGTAGTCTCGATATCTTTTTTCGAGAGGAATTCATTGCCGTTGACAGATTTTTGATATCTTTTTCAATTTTTGAAATATGGCCAAAAACCGATTTTTGGCAATTTTAAAAAATGTTAAGTATCTCGCTTAAACGTAAAGATAGAGAAAAACTTTAACTAAATTTTTGGCATGGTTTCTATCCTTAATAAGAAAGCGATATTCATTTTTTTTTTACTCATTTAAATATTGATATATTTCACCTAACTTTCTTATCTTAAATAGCAACCACAAGCAAATTACATATTTTTGAAAAGCGCAAAAAGTAAGCTTTCGATTTATGTCAAAGCTATGGTTGCCATTTAAAATAAGTAAGTTAGGTGTAATATATCAATATTCATATAAGTAAAAAAAAATTAATATCGTTATCTTATTAAGGATAAAAAACCATGCCAAAAATGTTGCTAAAGTTTTTCTTTGTCTTTTCGTTTAAAGCTAGATTTTTAACATTTTTGGAAAGTGTCAAAAATCGTTTTCTGGCTATATTTCGAAAATTAAAAAAGATATCAAAAATCTGTTTACGGCAATGAATTTCTCTCGAAAAAAAAATCGAGGCTGCGTACTTAGTTTTTTTCTATCTCTGATAATAACCGAGATACCCTGTATGGGCATCGAAAATAGGCCACCCTGTACATGCTTTTTCGATGCTTCGAAAACAAAATGCGGAACGTGTTTTAATGCTACTAGTTTTATAGTTATGGATGATCGATCATTTACCCCGCCATCAACTCCGGATTCAAGTTTCACATATCTAGAAAGTCCGGAGCAATTAACTGTTTCTACAATTCTCGATTTAACCAAGGACATGGATATGTCTTCTATTGGAACAAATGGTAAGTGGAATAATGTATGCAATACAATTACCAATCATGGGTAGTAAACTTATAACAAAGAAAAAACGTTTTAATTTAAAATAAATAAAAATCGCATAAGATACACTGACAATTTTGGAGTACGTTGGTTTTGTAATGAGAAATGGGGTTTGTAGGAGTTATTAAACAAGCAAATGATCGATGTGATGATGATCACTGTTTAATAAGTGCTTTATTGTGCCGCGTACAGACCAAGCTCTGTTTTAGAACAATTAGCGAACAGTCGCGAACAATCGCGAACCTTGTGTAGACGGTTCGCGAACAATGCGCGAACCTTGTGCAGACGGTTCGCAAACAGTTTGCGAACAGCTCGCCCTTTGTGAATTTGAGTTTCAATACTTTATTTGGGAACACAAATTGCAATACTTTACTTGTTGTGTTACTGATGATTTTTTTAAATGATTTCCAGGAACTCAAGTTGAATCTCTTCCAAACGGTGACCCGTATCCTGTAAAACCAAAGGATAAACACATCAGTGACGACTCATATGATCTCCTAAAACAAGAAAAATGGTATACCATTGCGTTGCAAGTATCCATACCGTTCATGATTGCCGGTATTGGTACCATTGGAGCTGGTTTAGTACTTGGAACCGTCGAGGTAAGCAACCGTTTTCAATTTAAAACAATGTTTTTGTTAACCGCATTAGGTTGATTATAAAAAAAGCGTAATTTAATTTTCGACAAATTTTTGTTGGAGCAACTTTTGTACTGGGTGCAAAAATACTGTCGTCAAACGTCTGCAGGCAATTGAACAGGAAATTAAACTGGAAAAAACGCTTGCAACAGTTTTAAACGCTTGGCTGAAGAGAATGACGCAAAGCTTTGCGTTTTTGTTGATAACATTCAACTTTTATAATTATGTCGATGTTGAAGATAAAGATTAGTTTGACTAATAAGCAAAACATTGCACAAATGTAGGAGGAAATAAAATATACATTATCGAAATCATTGAATCGAGAATCCCGATATGATTTTATTTAATTTTGTACCTTTACGGATAATTATATTAAATAAAAATATATGTGCGTCTTTACGTTTTAGAAAAAAAATAAAAATACAACAGGATCATAATTAAAATTATTAGTTATTAATAAGAGAGTTTAGAAAATATGAGCTTGAAATTCAAAACATTTTTTAGGCCTACGAAGTATTTCAAACAGTTGGTGCTCTATATGTGATAATTCCATCTATTATAGGCCTTAAGGGCAATTTAGATACTTGTTTAGCGTCTAGACTTTCTACTCAAGCAAACTTAGGAAATATGAAAAAAAAAGGCGAATTACTTAAAATGGTTATTGGAAATATTGGCGTAGTACAGGTGAGTTGTACTTCCTTTATTTCATAATAAAAACTGCACACACTTCAATTTCGGTCTCGCGTATTTTTTTAAACAAAACTGTAGTTTTTTGTTGTCAAAAAAATTAAGTGCGCACGATTTATTTTTGTTTTTAACAATATTATCAAGATATCGACACGAACGGACGTACTTTATACCTAATCAAGAGATATTGGAGATATAAATTAGTGTCAGTTTGTTTGCAAACGTCAATTACTTTTAATAACAGTAAAATGTAATATAATTCATTTAGTCTATCTTAATGAAGATGATTTAATATGAATTAATGATAAATTAACTGTCACTGCTTTAGATAATTTGCAATTGTCTTACGAACTGGTTTTAATATCGACTCAAGTTTTTCGTTGTTATAAAATTAATTCACTGCTGCTTTGCTGTTAAATATTCAAAGAATGTTTCGAGAGAGACAAAATTGAACCATTTTGAAATTTGAAGTCACTGAAAAATCAAATCATTAACAGTTTTAACTCATAATAACTATTGTTATCCCTTGGAATTTTGAACTAAAATATAGGTATTGTAAGTCTATGGAAACGGTTATTGAAATTATGTGCGATAATTTTTAATTTTTGTAGCAGAGTCTATTATACAGTGTGTCCAAAAGGAATGGAATATGCTATAATATATCTCAGTAAATGTGCACTTAAGGGACAATTGTTTTTAATGAAAGTCGTTTGGTACTTAGTTTTCCACCATAATACAAAATTTTTTATTTTTTCGAATAACAAAAGCGCAATGAAAAACAATTGAATTTTTTATATTATACTCATTTGATAGAGAATTTTTTTTTCTTTTCAATGATGCAAAACTTTAGTACCCTTACTTAATCAACTTTTTGAAGAAAACGCAAAAATTATTTTAATTGTTTACCTAGTATTTATTTCTAACAAAAACATCATAAGAACTAAATTTTTTGACGAAATCTACAATAAGTGTTCAAACTGTGAACCATTTACAGCTTGGCAATGATAAACTCGGTTTTTAAACCCGTTTATAACATTCCCAGCCATTTTAGTTGTAATTTTTCTCTAATACGATGTTTTAAATTTTCGATATTCTCCGGCCTCTTAGCATAAACTTAATCTTTAAGGCGAGTCCATCATTGAAACGAGAATAAAATTCTCTATCAAATGAGTATAATGTAGGGGTACCTTGCCATTTAAAAAAACTCAATTGTTTTTCATTGCGCGTTTGTTATTCGCAAAAAAATATATTTAAATTTTCTCTTATGGTGGAAAACTAAGTACCAATCAACTTTTATTTAAAACAATTTTCCCTAAAGTGGATATTTACTGAGATATATAGCATATTCCATTCTGTTTGGACACACTGTATATATTTATTAAGACTCTGCTACAAAAATTAAAATTTCAAGTTATTGCTATTGTTGATCTGTTAAAAAAAGCTCTGTTTAAATATTTAAACAGCTGTGGAAACCACAATCGATCCATTTAAAAATTAACGCTTTTGTTAATGTTGCAACGTTACAATCAAATTGTTTTGGAAAGTTCGTCATATTTTTCTGTTGTTTATTGCTTTATTTTGAAAAATATTTTTAGGTTCAAGCAGTGGTGGCGGCGACTATAGCTTCAATTTTCGCAGTATGCGTATCTGCGGTGGGAAAAAGCGAATCCATAGAATTTAATGATATTCTGTTAGTTTCTTCTGCTAGTATTTTAACATCTACACTGTCTTGTTTTGTTCTCGGTAAGTTTTAAACAAGCTTTATTTGACAAATCCTGACGCAATTCTCTTTAGATTTTCTCCTAACGGCCGTGATAGTAATAACACATAAGCTCAAGTTGAATCCAGATAATCTGGCAGCTCCCTTAGCCGCTAGTATAGGCGACATTGTATCTTTAACCGTGTTATCAGTTTTTGCAAGAACATTATATACCATACACGGTAAGTAGCACAGATCATTTTAAACGGTACGGTGTATCTAACTGAATTTAAATCTTAGATAGATACAACTGGGTATTCTTCTTGATTTTGGGTGTGTACTTATTTATTATACTACCCTTCTGGGTACTAGCTGTAAGAAATAACGAATACACTAAAGGAGTCTTGACCCATGGCTGGGTACCTGTACTATCTGCACTTTTTATAAGTGGGTAAGTTATAAGTCGAATTAACTTTGTGAAGAATTGTTTTTGCTATAAATATATATTTCTAGATTGGGCGGGTTGGTTTTGGAAAGGGCTGTGGGGGAACACAGTGGATTTGCTGTATTTCAGCCAATAATAAATGGGGTCGGAGGTAATTTAGTTTCTATACAATCTAGTCGTATATCGACGATGTTACATCAGACCTCTATACCTGGATTGATACCGCCACATACCAAACACTGGGTTTCCCCTTGGTCGGCCCTAGTTAACGGAGGTAAGGATCAGTTCTTATATCTTAACTATAAACCAGTGGTGTTTCTACAGTTGGGGCTTGGAGTAAAAACATTTATAGGTCCATATAATGTATAAAAAATAATTAAACTTTAGTAATATGATGTGAATATAGCCAGTGGTGTAGCTACTGTACACTAGGGTACCTCTATATAACAGCTTCACAAACCCTCCAAATTTCTAATAGCGGCAATGGCATTATATAGGATTTCTTTTAATATTTCAATTTTTAAACGAAATTTGAAGGTAAAACTCAATTGGCATGCGGAAATAGATGCAATAGTAAGTATAGCAACTAAAAAGTGAGTAAAATGAAGGGTTAATTATTGTTATTAGCTATTAATGTTTAAAAAACATTTACGGAGCGCGTATTTCCACTGTAAGCATGCAACCTATGATACACGCAGTGTACATAAAAGAATTTAAAACACATGGTACGATAGTTGCAACAATATATTGCTGTACTTACTTTAAGTAGGGTAAGAAACCGGTTTTTTAAACCGGTTAACGTTTTTTTTCGTATATGTAATTTTTATCCAAAACTGTTATTTTAATTGGCAAACGGTAACTTTAACCAGAATAATTAAAAACCGGTTTAAAAAAAAAAATTGATAAAAATTACTTTAAGAAAATACATAATCTATATTAAATGCGATTATTTTACCAGAAGTCATTACTGAACGCTTGGGTGTACATATATTCTAAATAATGTCAAAAACCGGTTAAAACCCGGTTTAAAAGTTAAATCGGTTTTTTATGAAAGCTTCTTAGGCAAAAACCACTATAAAAACAAAGTTCTCGATTTTCGGTTAACCGTTAACCAATTTTTTTTTCGGTTTCGAGCCCTGCTTTTAAGCAATAAAAAACAAGACGTTATAATAAACATATTTTTTATTGTTACGTTTACAAAAATATTTTTAATTCAATGATATTTATCAAATGAAGTATCCTAATACCTAACTTAACAAAATTATTTAATAACGGCTATGGTCTTTAAATTTATATTGAAATCTCAAAATTTAGCTAATTCTATGCCACACAAATCTTTGTTTCCAAGATAGATAAATGTGTTGATACGAATATTAAGCATCTTTAATTAATTGTGATAATTAAGTTGCAAACAATTGTTTACTTAATTTCTGTTTTAATGTCCAATGAGCAACTGAAAACTATAGATTCATCAATTTAATTTCATATTTTATGACAAAATTACATTATTAATTCCAATCATTGCTATTAAATTGATGTAGACAAATAATTACAATGCACATTTTCTTAAAAATTTAAAAAATTATTGTATTTAACTTAACTTATGAAATTTACGAATGGTAATAGCTTACACAACTATCACTAATGTCTTTTAAAGTCTTGGATCACACTTAAACACTCTGAATACGCAAGAAAAAAATAATATGTGTACAACTTCCTATGATATCCATGCAAACTATATAAAATCTGGAGGTCGCAGCCTAGTGGCAAGCGAAACTCGACCGTATATACAATAGAAACTTGTCCAGCGCCTGTCCTTACTCTGTTTATAGAGGTACCCTACTGTACACGAATAGTAAGTGAAGCTTTGTGGCCCACAAACAACGGAGGTCCTTCATAAATTTAATTTAATTCTTATTTGTATATTTTGGGATTTGCTAATAGTAAGACACTATTTAAAATGTCTTAAAAATTTACAACTGTCCAATTATTGTTTCAGTGTGGTCTGCGAAATCTGCAAGGATACTGATTTTGTTGTCAATTCCGGGTCAAATAGTTTTTGTGTTTGTTGCTGACGTAATTTACAACCAAGGGATTTCGGCAGTCACTCCAGCTTTCCTAATAGCTTATTTAACTGTTGGTCTAGTCCAGATAATGACTTTGCTTTACATAGCCCATCTTCTATGTCACACCATGTGGAAATTTAAGTTGGATCCTGACAACTCCACCATACCGTACTTAACAGCTATTGGTGATTTAGGAGGTTCGAGCCTATTACTCTTAGCCTTTACAATTTTAAGAGCCATAGGATACAAATATACACCAAGTGATTAGGCAATTTTACAATAGTTTGAGTTTAAACGTGATACAATTTTTAACTTAAAAAAATAATAAAATATGTACTCGTCTAATAAGCATGCACAAACTTTTTTGTGATATTGCTTATAATTTATTGAATTTTATTGTTTATAGTTTAATTTTATTAGTAATTTTAACGTGTATTTTTTAAGATTTCAGACAATTTGTATTTTGTTAGAGTGGATTTTTTGTAATTTTTTTAAACTGTCGTATTTTAAACAAATATAAGTTGTTGAGTATTGCCCGCATCAAGTATTCTGTTCAATTATAGAATTGGCTAAATAAGTAGTTTTAATTTACTAGTAAATTAAATAGACTTAACAAAATAACAGTCTACACAAGTATCAATAATAATAGCAACGGTTTTAACATTTTCACACAAAATTTTACGAAACAATTTTTATAATATCGCAAAATATATAAATATTTTATACGAAATAAGAGCAATATCTGTTTTTTTTTTGTGTTATACATGCAAAATAATTAGAATTGAAACCCCTGGCTGTTTTTACTATTACATAAATTTACGTTTTGTAAAAATCTCTGTTAAAAACTGTATTTTTATACCAACGAATATTCAATTATTTTCAAATTAGTGGTTGCCTTTTCAATTTTAAAATCTGTTAGAGATTAGGTTGGCCGGTTAGTTTTAAATTCTGTTCATTAGCTAAATGTAACAATGCACAAAATGCAAGGAGGGACACGTTAACTCTTTTCTCATGCTTGCCGATAGTTGTTGAGGTAGTTGATTGCACACTTGTGAGAAGTTGGTTTCTGGGACCTGTAAAATAAGCAACAACCACCGAATATTACTACGGGTTGGTTCGGAAACAGCAGAGAAAAGATTAAATCCCCAAATTATTCAAATACTACTAACAGAATATTAAAAAGAAATTGAGAATTTTTTACCATCTACACACAAATAAAACTTTTTAAGGCTTAAGAACCGCTGGTCTCTCTAATTTATTTTAATTTTTTAGCCAAATGATTTCCTAATTACCATTTAAACAGTAAATTTTGAGTGCTTAAGTACAAAAAAAGGAACTTTAAGTCGATCGTAAAAACAGTTTTTAAAATATTAGTGGAATATTACATTTAATTGATATTGTTGGGTTTTACCGCATCAAGTTTTCTGTTCAATTATAGAATTGGCTAAATAAGTAGTTTTAATTTACTAGTAAATTAAATAGACTTGATAATAACAGTCTACACATTGTGATTTAGAGGTTAAGGTGTTCAATAGGTGTAATAAAATAATGTACAACTTTAGTTTTCTTGTGATGTACTACCTACCTTACTCTTATTTTTATAATGTACGTAATTTTAAATAAATAAAAGCCAAATTTTATACGTTTCAGTTGCTTCATTTAAATATCCGAAAAATATCAGTGTTTCTCAAACTTTTTACTCTGAGGAGCCCTTCCAAAATAAAAACTTACATAGGAACCCGATAAATTGTTTGTAGATACATTTTTGTTTGGCAAGATCTTTAGATGATTTTCGAGCATTATAAAAAGGCCTGGGGGAACCTTAAAAATGATTTAGGGACCCTCAGGGTTCCGCAGACCACACTTTGAGAAACACTGGCTTAGACAAATTTTAAATTATAGTGCAGAGCCGGTCAGTCCCATAGGACAACTTGGCAAGGTCTTTTTTTATTGCTTTAGTATAGCTGAATATTGAACAAAAACCATTTTTTTAAACGCGTATACCTTACTTAAATACATATACAGGATGTCCCAGTAGCAGCTCTCCAGTGCTGCAAATTTTTTATTTTAGGATTTAAAGCTTTGGTACTTAATTGCAAAATATGTAATAAGTCATTACTCATTAGTCCTTTTATGAATGTGTAATTTAATGTAATAAAGAATTGAATCGTTTTGCTACGCTTCGTTAAGAGATAATCGACTAGAAAATACAGCTACTCTTTTTTGCCAAAATCAAGTGAGTTTTTGACAATTTTTCAAAACTATACGATCACGAAATACCTAACTTATCGTCCTTTCAATTGATATACAGTGTGTCCAAAAGGTATGGAATATGCTATATATCTCAGTAAATATCCAAAACTTTTATCCAAAACATTTTTCCCCAAAGTGAATATTTACTGAGATATATAGCATATTTCATATCTTTTGGGCACACTGTATATTCATTGCATTCTAAACATTGTTTGTTGTGGGCATGGAGTTTCAGAAATATTTTACAAGTAAAAAAAAAAACGGTTTAGAACGTAACGAAACGATTTCAAATCTAATAAACTGGCTCAAAACAGACTTAAGATTAATAAATCCAGTTTGAATCGGTCCTCAATAGCCTGGAAACATTTTTAAAGTGATCACATTTCCTGAAATTTTTCAGCCTTGTAGTTCTTACATTGTGATTGAATGAGATCCGAAAAAAAGTCAGCAACAGTGTGGTATTTTTTAAAAATTGATTTTGTTTCGCTGTAAATAATACTTATACTAGTTTTAAAACATTTTAAGGCATTTAAGTTAATAGCTGATTGGGTATTGTAGCATTCTCATGTATTTAAGGCCAATGTTCGTCAATAATTTTTAAAACTAACTTTAAATCTACAGGAATCATTAATTTTTCTCATACAAACAAAAAAACACTATTGTTGTTATAATTCTTTAATGTGCCTGTATGTAATGTCAACAACAAAGTCTGTAAAACAATATTTCCCACATTCTGGCTGTGCATCAACGAATCTTTTAGTAAATAAGTGTTACATTCGTTGAGATATTGTCTTTAAATATACAGGATATGTTTATTTGACTTATATGAACAAGAAAGTTGTATTGTTGTAATAACTTTTCAGTCTGCCTGTATGTAATTTCAACAATAAAGTCTATAGAACAACATTTACTTCATTCTTCTGTGCATCAACGAATCTTCTAGTAAATATTTTTTACATTCGTTTAAATACTGAGTTGAAATTTACAGAAAATTGTTTATTTTACTTATATAAACAAGAAAATATTATTGTTGTAATTATTTGTCAATCTGCCTGCCTTTAATTTCAATAATAACTCCTATAGAACAAAATTTGTTTCATTCTTCTGTGCATCAACGAATCTTCTAGTAAATTCTTTTTACATTCGTTGAAATATTGAGTTGAAATTTACAGGAATTGTTTATTTGGCTTATATAAACCCGAAATTATTATTGTTGTAATTATTTGTCAATCTGCCTGCATGTAATTTCAACAATAAAGGCTATAGCACAAAATTTCGTTCATTCTACTGAGCATCAACGAATCTTTTAGTAAATGTTTTTTACATTCGTTGAGATGTTGGCTTGAAATTTACAGGAATTGTTTGTTGACTTATACGAACAAGAAAATATACTTGTTGTAATAATTTTCCGATCTGCTTGTAAATAATCGCTAGTATTTAAATTGCGGTAAGTATTAAAAATTCCCAGTTCAATGTAGATAATCGATTTTAAGTTGACTGGACGCCCGCGACGCCTATAAAACCGACGGCAAGCTACTCTACATCCTAGTCCCTAGTGCAATCTGTAAACAGAACTTTGGATAGAAACCTACACCAAAGGGGCACGATGCGGAGTTGAGGCAATCGGTTTCGATGTACAGATGCCAGTATCGTCAGCGTTTAAAATAATTTAGCTGGATACCCTAGTAAGAGTTCTGAATGGGAGTGTAGAGCATCGGCGGGGATACTGTGTTCGCCTGTGAAAGCAGCTGACGGTAGCTACCATATATACATACAGTGGTGTCGCGATTCGATGGGTATGGGCACCATACTGTTTTAACTACACAACTGGTGTTTTATACATAGATATTAAACGAAATTAACCGCTGGTTTTACTAAATTATCCTGTAATTAAATATCAAAATTCAGGAATATATCTACTTAGTTAATCATGAACAACACACAGTTTGATTGGATCAATATTCGCAAATAGGTAAGTTTCTTCATGTTTATGTTGATTAAGTTGTATGAATTTTTTGTTTTTTAATATTTTGTTGTTAAATGCGCACTATTTCGTTTGAATTAATCACAATAAATGCAAAAGATACTAAAAATTGTTGCAAGTTTTATTTGTATTGTTGCTTCTGTACGTTTTTCTAAAAATATTATTCCATAAACAATTTATTTATAAGTTTTAAAGTTCTTCAAAATTAATTGGTATTTATTTGTTTATTTTCCACCTGCATATCGTTTTTTCCCGATAACACGTGTTTGTCTCAAGCGCAATTATTATAGTATATTTGTAAAACATGTCGAAGCAAATTTTTATCATATGGTTACAAAATATTTCATAAATATGTAAAATTTATTTTGTAGTAGGTCGATTATTAATTTAAAAAAATTTCATGTTCAGTGGTTCTGATTATTAATGCATTTTTAAGTGTAGTTTAATTGATTGTATAGTTTTAAAAATATTTAGTTTGTTTTAATCTAACGAAGTATCACTGTGTTAGATTTGTAAATAAACTTCTGCTCATTTGTAAATATGCTATGTAATTAAAAAATTATGTACAGCAATATCATTAATAAGCACGTCAAACTGCATTTTTAATTTACAATTATGTTCAAAAATATATGTAATTTAAAGAACTATGTCCACTTTTATATGGAATTTCAATTAAGTGTTTTATATTATAGGAGTAGTGTTTTATTTCCATTCTTTACTTTTATTTTTTAATGAAACTATTAGGGAAAAATCTTTTTTAATACATTTAATAAATTGTATATTTGATTATATTATTTATTGAAAAATATGTTTGTTTTAATAGATATATTCTTTTAATAGATATTGTTAGTATTTATAAATCTCTAAGAATGTTTACACATTTAAAATCTTTTTAACCTTTAACTAGTCGCGTGTACTGTGTATACATAACTACTCGCATGGCGCCTCGGAGGCACGATTGGGGTTTTATAACAATATTTTTGACTAAAAATCTTAAAAATGTGTTAAACTGCTTTATTCATGAAATATAAGCTAAATCTTAAAAAGAATAACAATGACTAAATAAATTATAAGATATAAAAAATATATATCTGTATATAAAACATAACTGTAAAAACAGAATTTTTTTTTTTTTAATACGAATCAAACATTGGATGCAAAGCATTCACTGCACAATTTTATTGTATGCTCTGAACAAATATTTTTATGGCATTGCGAACAAATTTGTTGCGAATGTCGATTTTTAGCCCTAGGGCATAAATGATAGCGTTCATGCCGAATAGCACATAATTGCATTTTACGGACTGTAAAATAGAGAAATATGAATAATACTATATAATTCGTATTCCTAAAAGTACAATTGAGGAATACATAAACAGATATTAGTGACAAAAAAATTATTTAAAATGTAACAACGATTTAAAAAACGCTTGGCGCCTCTGCGGCGCCGTGCGACTACTTAAAGGTTAAACAATCAAAATATTAATACAAAATTACTTGGCACACTTTTAATAACGAAATAACTAAACTTAATAAATTAATTTAACTAACAAAGAAATATTAATAACAAGAAGAACGGTTTTAAAATGTTTAACGGATTTTTTCAAAATAATTTTTATGAAATTGCAAAATATATTAATATTCTATACGAAATAAATAATGTATATGCTGTTATTTTTTGTAATGTATTGTTGTACATGCGAAAGTAATACATAAAAAATATATATGCAAGAACTGGAAACCCTGAGTCGTTTTACTCAGGGTGGATAAAAATCATGATTTTCTTTAAATCAAAAAAATCGATTTATTTGGTTAAAATCAGATTTTTTTGATTTAAATCAAATGTACCATATTATCGAATTTAGTAATAATTTTGGGTTTTGCCAAATTTTAAGTAAAGTAATAAAAAAAGATATGACAACCATACATTTCTGAAATCAGAAAAAAATAGCTCTTTAATGAACCTAACTATGGTTGCCCTTAAAAAAAGCAAGTTGAGCTTATATCTCAAAAACCGAGTGTGCCATGACGTCTTTTGTATTTAATTAAATGAAATTTTAGACAAATGATTTGTGCAAAAAAAAAACGATTATTTAAACAGAAGTACACTATTGTTTCACTTCCGGCTTCGCTGGAAACGACCCTTACTTTGTTATTTCAAATGGAACATCCTGTATATTTTTTCTTTTTTGGAAATAGGAAGCAATTTTGAATACAACTGCAGTATTTTGTATAATGTTTGTAACAAGGAGCCCCTACGGGGCTCCGCGCTTGCTGGTCTATACAGGGTGCCCATTTTTCTAACCTGTTGTATGGGTAACTCCGTTAATATTAGAGATACAAAAACGTTTAAATTAGCAAATTTGTGCAGAATTTAAAGGGAAATCTGATGCCATTTTCAAATTTGACCTACGCCATCAACTTTTTGAAATATTTTGAAAAAACTGAAAAAGGTCGATTTTTTCAAACTTGCATAATTCCGTAACCATATGAGTTAAAACGAAAATAAAAATTGGCTTTTATAGATGTTTTTACGTAGATTTTAAATATGTTAACGGAATTTTCATAGCACTCTCGATTTCCGAGTCATAGCACAAACTTGCATTTTTTTAAATGGAAGTCATAGTTGGCTATAGTCTTATTAAAAAGGTTATTTTTTTCTCGTTTCAATGATATAAGGGTTGTTATGCTTTACTTTTGTAGTTTTTCTTTAAATAAGCAAAAATCATTTTACATGTTCACTGCCTACTAATAGATGGGAGTTATCCTGTGTTGATGTTCTTTTTTTTTCGATGTGACATTTAAGAGTTGTCTCTTATCGTTAGTGTAGCAATTATTAGCCAGTTCGGCCTTTTCAGTTGACACCACATTCAAGGGACAACTCCCGGGTAGGGTAGATGATGTTGGTTTATAATTTATGTATTCTAGGACTCTCTCTTCATCTTCTTGCATAAATTTAATTTTCAAACCTTTGGATTTTGTAAATGACCTGTATTTTTTTAAATTGGTTTCTTATAACGAAAATAATTTCTTTCTTGGTTGCCTCCTTTCCATAAATCTTTGCAAATACATTTCACTTGAATTTCTACTATTTCTATTACAAGCCTAGTAATAAAAAAAGCATGTCGTTTCTTTTTTCATTAGAAAACATTGTTTTTGAAATTTACAATAAAGTCAATCAAAAATTTTGTTCAACACGAGAGAGAGATTTATACGTATAACAAACAATAAATTTTATTTGACAAACTCTGAGGTTTTGTTTTTAAAATTTGTAACTGGCTAATAACTGCTACACTAACAATAAGAGACAACTCTTAAATGTCACATCGAAAAAAAAAGAACATCAACACAGGATAACTCCCATCTATTAGTAGGCAGTGAACATGTAAAATGATTTTTGCTTATTTAAAGAAAAACTACAAAAGTAAACCATAACAACCCTTATATCATTGAAACGAGAAAAAAATAACCTTTTTAATAAGACCATAGCCAACTATGACTTCCATTTAAAAAAATGCAAGTTTGTGCTATAACTCGGAAATCGAGAGTGCTATGAAAATTCCGTTAACATATTTAAAATCTACGTAAAAACATCTATAAAAGCCAATTTTTATTTTGGTTTTAACTCATATGGTTACGGAATTATTCAAGTTTGAAAAAATCGACCTTTTTCAGTTTTTTCAAAATATTTCAAAAAGTTGATGACGTAGGTCAAATATGAAAATGGCATCAGATTTCCCTTTAAATTCTGCACAAATTTGCTAATTTAAACGTTTCTGTATCTCTAATATTAACGGAGATACCCATACAACAGGTTAGAAAAATGGGAACTCTGTATATATATGAACGATCTCAAATAATTTTTGGACGAAAATATTTTTTTTTATTGAGTGTGAGTCATTATTTTTGAACGGAATAGCAGTGGTACATTAACCAAAATAGTGCAGTTGTATTCAAAATTGCTTCCTATTTCCGAAAATGTAAAAATATACAGGGTATTCCATTTGAAATAACAAAGTTAGGGCTATTTCCGGCGAAACCGGAAGTGAAAATACTGTACATAAGTTCAAATAATTGGGTTATTTACACATATCATATGTCTAAAATTTGATTTATCTAAAATAAAAGCTAAAGAAAAAAGGGGGTGTCCAGAACTCAGTTGCATGCGAATAGGGTTTTAAATATTGTTATGATGGGTCCAATGGATTACAAACTATATTGATAATCAAACATTTTTTCAAGCAAAACGTGTTTATTAACAAATATCTTTCTAATTATGCAATAAAAATCGGATGGTTCCATTTAAGTTTTTAAAGTTACTTCCGAATTTGGCCACTTCCGGTTTAATCACCAAAACCGCTATAGCGTCAGTCAATTCTACATATGCACTTTTGTAATTTAAAAAAAATCCCCATCTTCGTCAGACGTCGCATTTTCGAATAAAAGTGCTGGTACGTGTGGTCTGAAACAGTTGTATAGTGGTTCTCAAAAACTAAACACTCGGTTTTTAAAAAAAATAATGCAAGATTACGCTGTTCGTGATGTCAAACAACTTTTATATTTAAAACTTTTTTTGTATCTGCTCTAATAACGACGCTATTAAATAATTTGCGTTGGATTTTAATTTTTTCGAAAAAGTATTAAAGTTGCAATAACTCGAGAAATATTGATTTTATACAAAGGACATGTTCAGTGTCTCAAAAGCAAGTTGGCGCAGAAACTGTAACGAAATTATGAAGTTCTATATTTTGCGACCACGCTTAAAATGAATGTTTGTCGACAACAAAACAGGGCAGGTGCGCGAGACGGCTTGTGTTACGATCATTTTTCACACACCTTTGCTTGTATAAACGGCGAATATAGCGGCCCACAATGTAATTTAATGTCAGAGTCTGTCCTAATCAATAATTGATACTTTGGACACTGTCTTTTGCATAAATTTGGCCAGGTAACAAAGAGAGGTCGTATTTTTCGCAATTCGTTTTCCCTTTGCATTTAGGGTGTCACCTAAACAGGTTAAGAAATTTTGCAATATACAGGGTGGTCCAAATTCGATGGGATTACATGGGTATCTCGTTTACTTAATAGTCAAGATAGAGAAACGGTTAAATTACCTAAAATGTGCAGTTTTTTGAGACAAGCCCAGAACCGTTTTCAAAAATATTCTATCATTTCCGGTTTTCGAGTTATTGAATAAAAAGTTTTTTTTTTGTCATATTAATAATGCACATTTTTGGTAATTTAACCGTTTCTCTTTCTTAAATATTAACCGAGATACCCATCCAATCCCATCGAATTTGGACCACCCTGTCTACAACCCAAGATTGGCAATGATCCGTTTTTTAGTCGTCCGTGGAGCATTTTGGCGAAATTAAGAAAACGTTACACCTTAAAATTGAACCATTACAGTACCTAATTGTAATATTGTCTATTTTACTTTTAGTTTCAACGCATTTTAAAGCGTTTGTTAGACCGTAACTGTGAATGATGCTATTGTAATTGTTAAAATTGTTAAGTGGGCAATTAAATGTCTACAGTTTCATCTATTAGAAATGAGTAGAACTCAAGTAGAACGTACAACGAAAAGCACTAGCACTTTGAAGTGCCTAGTTCGCAGTCTCTTTTATTACAATATTACATTATACCTATAACAAATAATATCAATTACTCGTGACCTATGAACTCTAGTTTCCGTTTTGTAAACTTTATTGCTTTTAGTTTTGACGGTAGATAAAAACTTGATGAGATCTTGAAACGCCACGGTTGGTGCAAAGTATATTCGTGTCTTTTTATTTTTGTAAACAAAATGCATAATGACTTTTTATATATATAATGAGACGTCCATAGATAATAATAGAAAACCACAAGTCATTATGTTTCCTGTATGGTAAACCATTTGACTTCTACTGAAACAACGTATATTTACTAACAATTGATACAACGAATATTGGGTTCAGTCTGAATATTTATAATAGCGTGTAGATGCAGATATTGATGCTTGAAATTTACGAAAATTATTCGTTTTACTTACTTACAAACAGAATTTATTGTTGCAAGAATTCCTTAATGTGACTGTATGTAATTTATAAAACAAAATTTCCTACATTCTGATGTGCATCAACGAATATTTAAGTAAATAGTTTTTACATTCGGTGAGATATTGAGTTAAAATTTACAGGAATTGTTTATTTGACTTATATAAATTTACGGGACTTGTTCGTATTACTTATATAAACAAATCGAATTGGTTGTTGCCAGAATTCCTTAATGTGCCTGCATGTTACTTTTACAATTGTCGTTATAAAACAAAATTTCCTGCACTCTGCTGTGCATTCAACGAATATTTTAGCAAATAAATCGTTGAGCAACAAGAAAACATTATTCTTGTAATAATTCTTCGACATGCATGTTTGTAATTTTAACAATAACGTCTATAAAACAGAATTTCCTCTATATTACTATGTATTCAACGCCCTAGTTCCTTTTAAAAGTGAAGATATTGTATATATACTTATCTGAACCTTAAAAAGATATTTCTGTGCTAATTCTAAAGTAATCCTGTGAGTGAAAAATCGAAGTACTTAATACGGCAAATAAATTCTTCTTAAATTAATTAATTAGCTATTATAAAAAGTTACTTTATGAATCGTGTGTTCAAAACGTAATTAACAATTAAACAGGTTGGAAGCTTAATATTAGCTTTTAATATCAGTAAATTTTTCACCCTTCCTAACATGTCATTACATTAAAAGCCATATTTCAAAAATATCGATCATTCATGGCGCCATTTTTCATTAGGGAATACAATTTCTGGTAAGGTTTGAAGCGTTCCATTTAATTGGGTGCGCCGTAAGTTTATTAACCTAATTAGTCGGGCATATTCCCGTACAAATATAACGTTAAAATCTTTCATAATTACAGTGGATTTGTAAATAACGATTTTTAGGTTTGGTTTTGCAGTTTTTTTTTTACTTTTAATCGTTCGCTATGCTGATCAATTTGCTGGGAACGTATTTTTTACTATAGTCATCAAGTTTAATTAACGACACGCCGATCTATACTAACGTGAATAATTATCTGGGTTAAGGAACTTCATTGCAACATTATCGATGTTGCATTGAATATTTTAGCGCTCGAACACAAATACCAGTTAATTGTGCAATAGTTTACTGTTTGCTTGTATGAATGAAGTAGAAATAGTAAATAGTTATATTTTACAATTGTGCAGTGTAGTAAATATATGATTGCTTATAGTATTTTATTCCTTATAAAGTTAGTGCATGGTCTAAAACTAATTTTAAGAAAACAAAATTCAATAAAAAGTCATAGGACACTATAGATTTTAGCAATTTTTGAAATATTTACAAGACGAAAGTGTCCCTATTTTAAGAGATGCAAAAAAAAATTTATGGGAAAAAATTATTTGAAACCTAAAAATAGGACTAAATTTAAACTGTAACTGTCAAAACCCAATTTTTATTTTTTAATAAATTTTAAGCACCTTTACAACTGCGAATATTTTAAAAATCGCTAAAATCAAGTGTCCTATGAATTTTTATTAATTTTTATCTTAAAATTACTTTTAGACCATGCACCAACTTTTATCAGGAATAAAATTTTCTGAGAAATCGATAATAAAAAACTTTTCCATTTGCTGCAGACTTTTTGAATGATGCTGTATATCATAATTTATGTAACGTTATATAACATTATATAACATAACAATTCATTTGTTTAAATGTTATATATAACGTTATGTAACGAAAACAATTAATACATTTAATAACGTTTTACAATAACGTGACGATTTAAAACGTTATTCCATCTCTGATTAGAACAACTAGAAGTCAATGAGTGGCTCTTAGATCTTAACTTCTTTAGTGTACTAGGAATAGAACTAAGTTACTAATTAGTCTAGATCGAGATCGTGTATTTAAACAGAGTTTTAACCTGTTATAATAAAAAAAAAGTTACACGATAGATTATTGTGACTGATACCAAACGAAATAATTTTGGAATTTTCCTATCGAGGTAATGGTTAATCGTTCTATTATTGTTCCTTTTATTTTTCTTGCAACGACTGTAAGACGTATTCAAATGTAAATTGTATTGTAATGTAACGGTAGTTCTAATTTTATTTGACGCTAATGCAAGTGCATTCTTTAAGACGTAAATCATTGCATGCATAATTAATTAAGTAGTGGTAATATGCTGATTAAGGTAAAGATAATTGAAATAAGCGTCAACAGTTGTATGAAATTTGCATCGTTCGTTAGAGAAGCTTATTCTTTTTTAACAATTTCATTCAATGTTTTTCTTGACGCATGACACTCGCAACTCTTGACATTTCGTGCAAAAACAGCATTAATTTTATCAGTTTATAATAAATAGTTGGATGTACAGGGTGGTCCAAATTCGATGATATTACATGAGTATCTCGCTTAATAGTCAAGATAGAGAAACGGTTAAATTACAAAAAATGTGCAGTTTTTTGGGACAAACTCAAAACAGTTTTCAAATATATTCATCATTTCGCGTTTTTTTTTCACAGCCTACTTTTTGTTTTTCATCTTTAAAAATATTTAAATACCTTTGTAACTTGCGTATTATTGAAAATAAATACATCAACCCTTATATATTTGGAATCGAAAAAAAAGGAATTAAAATATATCATAGCCAACTATAGCTTCCATTTAGAAAAAAGGAAGTTTGTGTCATAACGGCGAGCGTAAAATATTTTTTTTAAGTAGTATCAAAATCTACATAAAAATATCTAAAAATATTCTCGATAAACTTTTTTGATATTTACAACAATAAGGGAGATATGATACATTATTAATATAACAAAAAAACAGTTTTTCTCTAATAACTCAAAAACCGGAAATGATAAAATATTTTTGAAAACGGTTCTAAGTTTGTCCCAAAAAACTGCACATTTTTGGTAATTTAACCGTTTCTCTATCTCGCTACCCATGTAATCCCATCGAATCTGTACACATTGCCCATTCAATTAACGTTTTATTAAGTTCTGGCTAAAAATGCCGTTAAAACGAACCTAATTGATGTACAAATAACGGCCAACTGTCGTAAACGTCTACATTAATTTCGGTAATGTCCCAAATTTTTATTCCCATCACGTTGTTGGCTGTTACAAGGTCATATATTGTAATTCTGCTTGATCGTTGGATGTTGATCGTAATTTTCAGTTCACTGAGTATATTCATTTTCGTTGTTTTTTGTACAAATCGCGCCCGTATTGGTAAAATTTAAAATTACTCAACTTGAAAACCTACGTCAGTATTGGAACTCCCAAATTTTTGTACGTTATTCGAAAAAACGTTAAGCAAAAAAGTTATTCTGTTATTATCGAAACCTGTTTATTCATCGTCTTTATTGTTCTTATTTTTTTGTCAGTTATGAAATTTTTTAATTGTAATAAGCCACTAGCAATTGAACTGAGTGAGCATTTGCTGCGAAAGCACCACTTAAAAGAAATATCTTCGGCAAGTGCTCATCTCACAGCGAAAGACGATCGGTCGATTATTTTCTTGTTCGGAAATGGAGCCACGGTTTAATCCTCTCCAATTATATGTCAATGGGGCCAGCACTGCCTTAATAAATTGTTTTGTGTAGGTCACGTGACACTGAGCTGCAATAAATCCTAATGATTTTTAATCACGTACGTAAGAGCTTGTATTTCCGTAACTTGCGCCACGATGTGCCCGGCTAGAGCCCACTTGGTGAAAATTAAAATTGATATTTGAAGTTCAAAAGAGTCTTGCGTTTTTTTGCGAATAACTCTCCTTTATTTGCAGTAGAAGTTTCACGGCCCTGAACAAAACGATATTAAAGGCTTGTGACCCGACCCCTTTATCATCGCTTCATGCAGGGGCGTAGCTACCGTACACCAAGAGCAAGCAAAAGTTAGGGACCCACAAAAAATTGGAGCCCTTCGGAACATTCCCAAAAAAAATTTATATAAACTTGAAAAAGTTAACATACTTCTATTTAAAATAAACGTGTTGTTAAGGATTTGCTAATAGTAAAAAACTACTTTGGAGATCTTGAGCATTAAAGATTATTTACATGCCAAGTGCAATTATTTTTTTTTTTCAATTTTTGCACCATAATTTTTTTCCCATTTGTTGCAGACTTTTTGAATGACGCTGTATAATAATAGATAAGTTGGAACTCGTTATTGATTTTTGCCTATGGATCAAAAACGTTAAACTATGCCACTAGTCAGTTAATATCATTTTGCAACACCCTGTACACTGTACAGTATCATTTTAAACACGTTTAAATTTTCAAAAAAAAAATTGTTCGACATAAGTGAATCACATGCACAAAAAATTATGAGCAGTCTTATTAACAGATCGCTGATATTTGATTCTCAAACGATATAGTTTTTAATATCTGGGGTATTACTTATCAAACGTTATGCTATAACTGGTTTGTGAACATATCAAGTTCACTTGTCGAAACCTTAAATATTTGAAGTAAATTTTATACATATTGGGTGTTTCTATGATGACAATGTTTAGCGGCTGAAATGTGATTAAATAAATATGATTTATATAAAAGTATTTTTGATATTACGATAATTTACACTCTTAATCAACCGGATGTGCAGAAATAAACCGGAAGTTTATTTATAAAAAATAATAAGCCGTTGAGTTATGCAACAAACTAAATCAAATTTAACACAAGCGTGTGACTATGAGATATCATTTATGTAATTTTTGAAATTATTCAAATACTTTGTTATAAAAGCAGTGTTAACTTTCATCGTGGTTTAGTTTACTTAGACCTTATGTGGATTTGTTAAAAATAAGCAATAAATCTTGAAGCATCCACTTCGGGCGTGTTGGTTTAGAAGTTTTGTGCAATCCTGACCATTTTGTGTTTTTTAAATGAATATTGTGCCTCTTAAAAAGTTTCAGTAGTGTTATGTTTTTGTATTGCTTTTATTATTGATTATTTTTCAACGACCTCTATATATCTGATTTATTTGCACTAAAATAAACGAATGGTGTGGATAAAATAGCTGTACTGCTATTAAATGTTTGTGAATGTTATATATTAAAGTGTTGTAGAAAGATTTATTTTACAGCAGGAAATATTAATCAGTATTGAGCCTTTTCTTGTTAGATTAATATTCTTTTCACAAAATTGTTAAGTCTGACTAAAACGTTGCATTAAAGATTTTATTGTGTTTCGAAACGGAAATAAAAATATACAGGGTGTTTCTTAAATATTGCGAAAAAATTCGGGTGGTGATTCCTTATCGGAAAGTAAGGGGGTCTTTCATATAAATGTTTTTTCTCAGATGTCTCCTTTCGGAGTTACACCCCCCTAAAGGGTAGCGATAAAAATTAGGGTTTTATTTTATTTCTCAAATTTGGATTAATGTAGGAGAATGATATTTGGTAGATGTTTTATACTTATTAAAAGGTTTCCCTTAGTAATATTTTCAATCATCTCTCACCTTCACAGGGGGCTCAAAGTGTGACCCCTGTTGATTTTTTTATCAGAACCTTTTGATTCTCCTACAATTATCTAAATTTGAGAAATAAAATAAAAACCTAATTTTACGCTCTCCTTTAGGGGGGTGTAACTCCGAAAGGAGACGTCTAAGAAAAAAAATATATAAAAAAGACCCCCCTTAATTTTTGATGAGGAATCACTTCCCAAATTATTTTTGCAATATTTAAGAAACACCCTGTATACAGTGTATTATTATATTTTTAAATGTATTGGTGACGTGTCTGTCACTCCATTAATTTGTGATAGCGTATCATGGACATTATTGTTTAATAATAGATAAACTATTGTTTGATTGTTCAGTTACTCTTTGTTGTAGAACTGTTGCAAGTCAATTAATCTGAAGTTACTCGTTTTTATTTACATATGCGTGTATATTTTTGTATGATTAATTTTGGGATTTACCCGTGTTAAATATGGTTCATGTTCTGCTCGACGTTTCGGCATATGACCCCATGATTATCACGTTGATATAATAATTTTTAATTCTATGCGGAAAAAAGCCGCAAGCTTTAAATTCTGGCGTAACTTAATTTTAATTCGCGATTTTCATGACAATTTCGCGTGTAAACTTCAATGCAAATATTTTTTTGGCCATTTTGGTCTGTGGTGGTAACAGAGAAACGTCGTTTTTGTTGTTATCAATTTTTTTTTCAGTGCCAATGCAAGCACAAACGTTAATGTTTGTTTCGTGATACCAAAAAAATTGTATTGTTGTGAGTGGTTTTTGGGTGTATATGTACTTTAATGAACTAACCATTTCGTATTATCAAATTAGATAGTAATTATTTGCAATTTTGTTTCAGGATTCCTAGACCAGAATTATGCGCCTAAATCAGCTTTTTATAATCCTACAATATAGAAACAGGTAAGACTTTTTTTTAATTCTTCGCCACAAAAATAATTTAACTGATTGTTTTTTTTTGCGTTAAAAATAAATAGATTGATAAATATAATAAACAAGTACACTTCATTTCTGTAAAATATTGTCCTGTAGCACTTTTTTAAACTATTTTTTTGCTACCATAAGCTTATTTTGTTTGTTACATCATTAGGTAGGCCAAAACATTTTTGATAGACCCAGGTATACAAGTTAAATTTAAATACAATAATCCGGAAAGATGATTATTACAAAACAAACAATGATTGTTTTTATTTTCATTGTTGTCTAATATTGTGCAAACTTCACAATTTTTTTGTTTAAATATGCTTAAACATCCAAAATTACTCTTCCATGGCGTGCTTTTATTTTTTGTACATATAATTATGTGTGTGTATGAGGAAACAGTTGAAACAGTCCTTAAATATTTCATTGATTTCATGCCTGTCTTGAAATTCTTTTCACAGAACATTTAATATTTTGTTTTATACTTTTTAAAACGCTTACTTCGCTACAAAATTGTAACACCGTAGCACCGTACTGCAGAATAGAAACCAGTTCCACTATTTAAGTGACCTATCAGGACAACATGATCATCCCAAGTCCTAAACTGATCATATAAAACTGCATTCCTCAAAAAGCAATTTAATCGCAACAGAGAAAGTTGTTTAATAGAAAATATATTATTATGCTCAGTCGCGCGAAAATAACTGTTGGAATTCAATTAGTTTTTAAATACAGTCGTAAAAATTTAATAGATTTGTAGAAATTGATACCTATGCAGTGTTTATAAAATTGTTGGAAACGTTTTAAAAAATTAACAACTTTCGCTGCTGTTTTCTTCACGTTAAAAGATGCATATTTTTTTCGTTTTCGTTTGCAAGAATTAAAATTCGAGATATACAGGGTGTTTCTTAAGTATTGGAAAAAAAATGCAGGTGTTGATTCCTTATCGAAAATTAAGGGGGGTCTTTCATATAAATTTTTTTCCTTAGACGTCTCCTTTCGGAGTTACAACCCTCTAAAGGGGAGCGGTAAAATTAGGTTTTTATTTTATTTCTCAAATCTGGATAAATGTAGGAGAATGATATTTGGTAGATAATTTATACTTATTAGAAGGTTTTCCTTAGTTTATTTTCAATCATCTCCCACCTTCACAGGAGGTGAAAAGTGCGACCCCTGTTGTTTTTTTTATCAGAACCAAATTTGAGAAATAAAATAAAAACCTAATGTTACCGCTCCCCATTAGGGGGGTGTAACTCCGAAAGAAGACGTCTAAGGGAAACATTTTATATGAAAAACTTGTTCTGCATCATAATTAGCCTTGTTTTGTCGGATCTGTAAATCAAATTTTCATTATGAATACAAAGTTGTTGTTTTTTTTAAATAATATAAACGATGTATGTAAATCTGAAGTTTAAAACTCAACCTTCAATTTATTTAGATCTGTTTTTATTATTCCTCAAAACAGGTCCTTAAAACGCTGCAATGTTTGCAAATAAATATATCACCGCGTTTTTTACGTGTATCGTTCTGTAACTGCTCGCATAAATCTTCAAAATTTTAAAAATACTAAGAATCCTAACAGTTAAATAAAAATCGGCTTCTTAAAATATGTTGATTTTTCGAAATGTCCCTCATTGGTCAAGTTTATTCTAAATGTCCTTATCGGCGACCTTTCAAGCCACAATAATAGTTCCGTACACAAAACAATGTTAAAAGTCTTTTAAAATCACTTTGTTATTATGTTTAAATATTCAAAACTGTTATTTACGTTAATTTTGTTGATAAAATTGTGTATAATTGCATAGCATTTGCTAAATTAATGCAAGAGTAGTCTGTAAATTAGCATGTAAATCTACTCATTTAAGTCCATCAGTAGGCCATTATTACCTGATGAAACCGCGTGAAAACTGAAACTGTTTTGCCTCATGTGCACCCTATAAGTGTAGTGTGTGAATATTAATTTAATTTGTTGTAATTATGTTTTTGATAACGAGTGATATTTAACATACTAACGGTCGAGTGGGTTTTCACAAATATGTCTGTTTTAAACTGTACAAAAAACTTGAATGTTCAACTATTCGTCGAGAAAGGTACTGAAAGAAAAATGAATTTTAGATGTAAGTATCCATTAAACTTTGCTGTAAATATTTCTAATGCTTTGCTTTGCAAAACTTTAGTAAAAACTACCTAGATTAAAATTGTATTGTGTGTGAAGTTACTTTTCTTATTGCCAATATGTGTGTCTGAATTAATTTTTGTTTATATAACAAATCTAAATATAGTTTAAACGTACCGGGCTATACATAATTCTATTTTGATAAAGAAAATATAAATTTAACACCAATTTTCAAATAAAGTAGTAGGGCATCAAAAATTTTGCAAATACCTTGGAATTAGTCCAAATTGCTTGTAATATTTTTGCGTATAAAGCTAGACTATACGGTACATATCTATTGTAACGCACAATGTAATAATCTCCACTAAAATTTTATAGCCGGTGGAAGAAATGTTTTAAGAAAATCGATTTTTTTGTCGAAAAAAGCGCAAAGACTATATAGCCTTTGCACTTTTCCCATTTTTCACGAAAAATTAAATATATTGTTTAAGCGCTAATAACCCTTAATTGGGCCATAAATAAGTTGTATAAGAAGTTTGAAGCTATTTGCTGTAGTTTAAAGAAAATCGACTTTTTTGTCGAAAAAAGTTTCCACGAAAAATTAAATATATTATTTATGGGCTAATAATCCTTAATTGGGCCATAAATAACTTGTATAAGAAGTTTGAAGCCATTTGCTGTAGTTTTAAAAAAAATCGATTATTTTGTCGAAAAAATTACAAAGACTATATATGGCCTTTGTACTTTTCCCAATTTTCACGAAAAATTAAATATATTATTTAAGGACTAATAATCATTAATTGGGCCATAAATAACTTGTATAAGAAGTTTGAAGCCATTTGCTGTAGTTTTAAGAAAATCGATTTTTTTGTCGAAAAAAGTACAAAGACTTATAGCCTTTGTACTTTTCCCATTTTTCACGAAAAATTAAATATATTATTTAAGCGCTAATAACCCTTAATAGGGCCATAAATAAGTTGTATAAGAAGTTTGAAGCTATTTGCTGTAGTTTAAAGAAAATCGACTTTTTTGTCGAAAAAAGTTTCCACGAAAAATTAAATATATTATTTATGGGCTAATAATCCTTAATTGGGCCATAAATAACTTGTATAAGAAGTTTGAAGCCATTTGCTGTAGTTTTAAAAAAAATCGATTATTTTGTCGAAAAAATTACAAAGACTATATATAGCCTTTGTACTTTTCCCAATTTTCACGAAAAATTAAATATATTATTTAAGGACTAATAATCATTAATTGGGCCATAAATAACTTGTATAAGAAGTTTGAAGCCATTTGCTGTAGTTTTAAGAAAATCGATTTTTTTGTCGAAAAAAGTACAAAGACTTATAGCCTTTGTACTTTTCCCATTTTTCACGAAAAATTAAATATATTATTTAAGCGCTAATAACCCTTAATTGGGCCATAAATAAGTTGTATAAGAAGTTTGAAGCTATTTGCTGTAGTTTAAAGAAAATCGACTTTTTTGTCGAAAAAAGTTTCCACGAAAAATTAAATATATTATTTATGGGCTAATAATCCTTAATTGGGCCATAAATAACTTGTATAAGAAGTTTGAAGCCATTTGCTGTAGTTTTAAAAAAATCGATTATTTTGTCGAAAAAATTACAAAGACTATATATGGCCTTTGTACTTTTCCCAATTTTCACGAAAAATTAAATATATTATTTAAGGACTAATAATCATTAATTGGGCCATAAATAACTTGTATAAGAAGTTTGAAGCCATTTGCTGTAGTTTTAAGAAAATCGATTTTTTTGTCGAAAAAAGTGCAAAGACTATACAGGGTGGTGCTTTTTTCGATGCTCACCATTGCTATCTTGGAAACGGTAAGATATACAAGGTCGGTTAAATTAGAGAAAAGTTGCACATTTTGATGGCGATTGAGAATCTGAAATGAAATAGTGGATATTTTGATTCGTTTTTGATTTATTACAAAAAAAATTAAAAATGTGATTTTAGAAAAATATTATTCTTCCCTACCATTGACGCTATTTCATTTAAATTTGCTAACTGTATGTTTTTGACCGTCCTGGTTTTGATGACGTCAACAGAAATTTTCTAAGCCTTCTAGATTTCAAGTTGCGATAGTCAACTTTTTTATTTCTTATGGCCGCCATGTTGGATTTTTACACCATCAGACAAACAAAAAAATTTGCTTTCCAGATTTGTAACCAACATACTCTTTTTCTTTTAAAAAACTTGTTAAAATTTGAAAATTTGTATAAATAATCTATAAAATCGCGAATGTTCTGAAAAACAATTGAAATTATAATATAAATAAAAGTGACACAGCATTTTATAGGTCTAATAAAAAAACGAAATGACAATAAATTTAAAACACCAGACGGTCGTCGGTCGTCGTTCGTCGTTCTTCGGTCATCGTTTGTCGGTCGTCGTTCTTAGGTCGTCGGTCGTCGTTCGTCGGCCGTCGTTCGACGTTCGTCGTTCGTTGTTCTTCGGTCGTCGGTCGTCGTTCGTCGGTCGTCGTTCGTCGGTCGTCGTTCGGCGGTCGTCGTTCGTCGGCCGTCGGCCGTCGGTTGTCATTCGACGTTCGGCGGTCGTCGTTCTTCGGTCGTCGTTCGTTGGTCGTCGTTCGTCGGTCATCGTTCGTCAGTCGTCGTTCGTCGGCCGTCGTTCGTTGTTCTTCGGTCGTCGTTCTTTGTTCGTCGGTCCTCTTTCGACGGTCGTCGGTAGTTGTTCGTCGTTCGACGTTCTTCGGTCGTCGTTCGACGTTTGTTGTTCAACGGTCGTCGGTCGTCGTACGTCGTTCTTCGTTCGTCGTTCGACGGTCGTCGTTCGTCAGTCGTCGTTCGTCGGCCATCGTTCGTCAGTCCTCGTTCGACGGTCGTCGGTAGTTGTTCGTCGTTCGACGTTCTTCGGTCGTCGTTCGACGTTCGTCGTTCAACGGTCGTCGTTCAACGGTCGTCGTTCTTCGGTCGTCGTTCGTCGATCGTCGGTCGTCGTTCGTCGTTCGTCGTTTGTCGTTCTTCGTTCGTCGGTCCTCGTTCGACGGTCGTCGGTAGTTGTTCGTCGTTCGACGTTCTTCGGTCGTCGTTCGACGTCGTCGTTCAACGGTCGTCGTTCGACGTTCGACGGTCGTCGGTCGTCGTTCGTCGTTCTTCGGTCGTCGTTCTTCGGTCGTCGTTCGTCGGCCGTCGGTCGTCGTTCGTCGTTTGTCAGTCGTCGTTCGTCAGTCCTCGTTCGACGGTCGTCGGTAGTTGTTCGTCGTTCGACGTTCTTCGGTCGTTGTTCGACGTTTGTCGTTCAACGGTCATCGGTCGTCGTTCGTCGGTCATTGTTCATCAGGCGTCGGTCGTCGTTCGTCATTCGATGGTCGTCGGTCGTCGTTCGTCTTTCGACGGTCGTTGGTCGTCGTTCGTTGTTCGACGTTCTTCGGTCGTCGCTCGACGTTCGTGATTCAACGGTCGTCGTTCGACGTTTGTCGTTCAACGGTCGTCGTTCGACGTTCGTCATTCAACGGTCGTCGTTCGACGTTTGTCGTTAAACGGTCGTCGGTCGTCGTTCGTTGGTCGTCGTTCGTCTTCCATCGTTTTTTGTTTTTTGTACTTTGATGTTTAAAATAATTTCATCTTTTTACTTTTCAGAGCAGACGTTGGTATGTAAGAGAATGAGCAGCGGGCGCAGCCTGCTGGGAAGGCGCCGAGGAAACGCATGGCTTAGAACTGGACTCATACTCTTCATAGTGGTTTTTGTGTGGCTCCAACTGAATTTTTTGAGTTTTAGAGGTGCTGCTGAGCCCAGTTCAGAGCTTAACGATTCTAATGCAGCCATCCTTAGCATGGTTCCTGCCGTATTACACAAGTTCCTGACCCCACGGCCTCGTAATATCACTAATGCGGCTGGCGTTAATGGAAGTTTTTTTACAAATTCGGCCTACCTCAAACCTCCACTTAATATATCAGAAATTAAGAGGAACATCGCACAATATAATATGCAACAGACAGTTTACAACGAAGATATATTTGGGCCTCTACAAAACGATTCTGTTGTAATTGTCGTTCAGGTATTTATATATATTTTTTTTATATATGCTTATAAAATAGTATAACCTTTGTAATTTTTTAGGTACACGATAGAATCACTTATCTACGACATCTTATTGTTAGTCTCGCACAAGCTCGTGATATTTCTCAAGTTCTCCTTGTCTTTTCTCATGATTATTACGACGAAGAAATAAATAACTTAGTACAAAGTGTAGACTTTTGCAAGGTTACACAGATTTTTTATCCGTATTCCATACAGACACACCCCAAAGAGTTTCCTGGAGAAGATCCAGCAGATTGTCCAAGAGATATAAAACGTGAACAGTAAGTGTTAAAGTGAGAGAAGATGTTCTACATACTCTTAAGCTAAAATTTTAAAGTCCATGGGTAACACTTTTCAAGTCAGAAGATTTCCCCTCAATTAGAACCAGAGTGTCCCAGTAAGAAGCCCCCAGCCCTGTAACCATTTTAAGAAATAAAGCTTCAGTGTTTATTACTAATTATTTAAAGAGTCTTTAATCTTCTTTAAATAAGTCATTGTTTTTTATATACATTTTGAGGATGCATACGTCAAAACGTCAAATTTATACGTGAACGAACGAGTTTTCGTGCGCTGTTGCTCAAAATAACTGGAAAAAACTACATAGAATATTATGTTGGCAGTATAAGGCATTAAAACATTACTCATTAACATTATTTACACCCATACATACGTTTATACACAGTTTGCTGTTAATTAATTAAACTTTCCGCGCAACTGATGTACGTTATATCGATGAAAATAACGTAAAACTTATTTTTTTTACAATTTCATCAGCGCAATCACTATAAAATGATCAAACAATTATTTCTACCTCATTTTAGATCCATTTCTAGAAACTGCACCATCATTTATCTGCTGGAAACGTGTTTATGATGTTCGTGCCATGGGTAAATCGGCAGAAGTCTGCGGAAACACCTAAATTGTTGATTTCATACTTATGTAATAATATTTATGGTCTCTTATGATTGTTGTTTACAAATATTAACGTGTTTAATCGTTTCCACACCATAAATGTGACGAATTGTGTTTAATTATTGCGTTATGTTGAAAAAACAAGAATTTTATTTGACATAACCTATTTCACAATGTCAATTTTCTCAGTATTTACTGTGAAATATAAATCAAAAAGTTTTAATTGGGTCAATACATGTTCATTAGGAATGGATTTAATAATTTTGAGCTTGTGTAATACCCTAAAAAAAATATTTAAAAAAAGCTTTGACAGATAGTATTCCTTTAACAATTTTGCAGTTGCTGTGTAGAATACGATGAATATAAGCTATGTAATCGTTGATTTTGCATAATTTTAAACGTATGCCAAGTTGAAGTACATCAGACATTCCATATTTATTGTTTCTTCGAACTAAACAAGGTGTCCTAATCCCTATATAAAACTTTAAGAGTAATTCCGAGAAATTAATACAGGCCTGAGTGCAACAGCAGCTTGTTTTAATGTTGTTTTTTTTTTCAGAGCCTTAATAAGAAAATGCAACAATGCCCTATATCCTGATTTATATGGCCATTATCGGGAAGCAAAATTTACACAAACAAAACATCATTGGTGGTGGAAAGCGAATAGAGTATTTAATCAGTTAGAAGTAACACGCAATCACTCTGGATTAGTTGTATTTCTTGAAGAAGATCACTACGTAGCTGAAGATTTTATACATATTTTAAAATTAATGGACCGTACGTGTCGTGAAGTATGTAAACATTGTAATATCCTGTCGCTTGGCACATATTTAAAAACGTACAATTACTATGGAGACTCGAAAAAGGTAAATCGACAGTTCCGTTTTTAAGTATTTTTATAAAAAGATTTAAAGCTCTTTACCAAATTTTGTGTGATTAATCGAATCGATAGTAACAATTATCTTCACAAAGGCATAATCGCTGCTTGATTTTATTAAATTTAGCTTTAAATAATGCTTTATCATATCTAAATTTTCGTTTGCAAATTGTCCTAAATTTGAGGCTTACCAATAATATCTCGTTCAGCTTTAGAGGGTGAAGTTGTATAATTTAATACTAAATTATAGGCTGAATTTTATAATTCTTGGGTAGGGTTGCCAGATTTGTGAATATCACAACCGGGACAAGAGGGGGTGACCTGCACCCCTTTCAGCTTAAATGGAGGATCGAGGTAATAAAAACAAACTAGTTAAAAAAACAATTGTAATGGTATTTTCAATCAAAACTCTTATCTAGTTACATAACTGCAGCTAAAAAATGCTACAGTAAAATTTAAAATTCTTCCACGTACCCCTTGAAACCCTTTCGCGTACCCCCTGGGATATGCGTACCACACTACGGTAAACCCTGTACTAGAGAACTAAAAAATTTTGTCTCAGATTATGTCCTACCTGACTTTGTAGCTCTTAAAATCTGTGGGATTTTTAAGTTAGGCTTTGATTTTGAGACAACCTGCATACAAATTTATGTAAATTAATGAAAATTGTAAAATAATAAACTTTTTTTATGAAAATGGGTTGTGGAAAAGTTTTTTTTGTTTAATCAACAAATCAACTAAGCCTTCATTTTATCCACAAACAAATTTTGAATGTCCTATGTACAGGGTGGTCCAAATTCGATGGGATTACATGGGTAGGTACCTCGCTTAATAGTCAAGATGGAGAAACGGTTTAATAACCAAAAATGTGCAGTTTTTTGAGAAAAACTCAGAACAGTTCTCAAATATACTCTAACATTTCCGGTTTTTCTCGTTTTCACAGCCTACTTTTGGTTTTTAATCTTTAAAAAAATTAAAAAACCTTTGTAATTTGCGTATTATGGGACATAAATACATTAACCCTCGTATATTTGGAAAGGGAAAAAAATAAGGAATTTAAATAGGTCATAGCCAACTATAGCTTATTTAAAAAAAGGTGAGTTTTTATCAGCAAGCGTAAAAAAAATTTTCTTAGTACTATCAAAATCTACATAAAAATGTCTAAAAATAATCTTTATAAACCTCTTCGATATTTTAAACAATAAGGGAGATATGATACATTATTAATATAACAAAAAAACAGTTTTTCTCTAATAACTCAAAAACCTGAAATGATAGAATATTTTTGACAACTGTTCTGAGTTTGTCCCAAAAAACTGCACATTTTGGTAATTTATTCGTTTCTCTATCTTGACTATTAAGCGAGATACCCATGTAATCCCATCGAAATTGGACCACCCTGTACATTCCAAATAAAATATTGTTTTCTCATATACGTTTTTAAGCACCAGTGTTTTTGTTGTTGTTTGACTTATCTCTTAGGAGACTACATGTAATGATTGTGTAAGTTATGTTTGACAAATGATGTACTTAGTTGAAAAATTCTCTTCTGCATTAAAAAAACTTCCATATTTTCAGTGTTGATTCAGATTTAAACCATTTTTAAAAATTATCAGTGTCCACAACCGAAATGTTTTAAAATTGTAATTATGTACTGAATGACGATATTAGTTACTTTTCGTTGTAAATTATAGGTTTTTTTTGTTTTGGATACTAGTATTTAATAGTTATACAAATTACAGAAAGAGGCTTTGCGCACTGTCAAACAACAGACTATAGTTAGCGCAGGCCAAGTTCAACCATCCTGGACTTTTCAAGTGCTTCCTTCTTTATATCAGCACTCGCAGAAGGTAGCTTAGCTTGCCTTCAAGTTTTTTTTGTTTTAGTAGGACTTTACCAAGTTTGTAGTCGAATAATTGCCAACTATTTTCACATAGCTAGCATGAGCTGTTGTATTCTGTCCAATAAAATAATTCATTAGATGTCCTTTCAGTTTTCTGTGATTTTTTCATGTACGTGTTGTTATTTAAGTAACAAATAAATTAAGTGTACACCCTATTTTAGTGTTTAACTAAATAATACTTAATTATTAAATCTTTTCATGCGACATATCTTAAAAACAAAAATTTTTGTACGACTTGAATTTCGTTGTAAGTTAATAATCATAAATGATTATCACGTACAAGTTTAAAAATTGTGCGAATCTTTGATAAATTGTGAACGTATTTGCCTAATTTTTAAGCACGTTGAATTGAATGTTGTTTTAATCACGTTTGATAAGTAGGGGATAAATCAAATTCAAGACTGTAAAAAAATTATTTAATTCATATTCAACAATTATTGTTTGAAATGCATTGTTTTTACATTTTAAGCATTGTTCCTGTGCATGGCTTAGACTAAAAATGAGTGTGATTTTATTAAAATTGTGTAATTTCAGTGTCGTAGAATGTAGAGTATACTTTTAAAACTTGAGTTTGTTGAAGATTTATTTACTTACATTGGTTTCATTTTTTTAATTGCTAATTGTGATGAATTGTCTTTAATTTAATTTCAGTTCACTAGTGTGAATTAATTTGTGTGCTCATGTACTTGATGCCCATTGATTGTTTATACGTGTTTATTAATTATATTATTATTGTTTTAGGTAGAGATAACTCCATGGGTTAGTAGTAAGCACAATATGGGTATGGCATTTAATCGTACGACGTGGACAGAAATTGTAGGCTGTGCTGAATTTTTTTGCAAATATGATGATTATAATTGGGATTGGTCTCTGCAGCACGTTTCTCAAAATTGCCTGAAACATAAACTCCATGCTATGGTTGTTCGTGGTCCCAGGGTCTTCCATATAGGAGAATGGTATGAGTTAATGTATTGTTTTTTAATTAATTTCATACCATGATGATGGAGAGTGATTTCAAGTAGTGTTTATTTTTTTAATCAAGTAAAATAACTTGTTACAAAATACTTTTTAGTGGTGTACATCATAAAAAAAATAATTGTGGATCAACAGCGGTGATATCCAAAGTACAGCAGGTTCTGAAATCTGCAAAGAAACATCTTTATCCTAATTATTTAACCTTGACGTATACAACTTTACTTAAGAAGATGAAGTTGCGGAAAGGTAATGGTGGTTGGGGTGATCGTCGAGATCATATCCTTTGTATGGGTATGACGCTTAGGTAGTCTAATTTTTCTCATAATAAATTCATTTAAGATCTAATTTGTGGTACGACTGATAGAAATGCTGTCATTTATATTTACTTTTGGAAAAATGCTATTTTGTAAAAATATGACGAAGCATTTTTTATCATGAATAATATTGAAATTATTCATCAATTAATAATGGTCTACAATAATTTTACACCTTCATAAGTGGAAGAAAAGAACTAAAAAATTTTATTTTTTATATACACAGCTATATGTTGAACTTATCAACTTTTTTGTAAACTTTAGTCATGTTAGTAATTAAATACCTACTTCGCAATCTAGTCTTTTGTAGTTTTAAACATAAAATTGTAACAATTGTGCAAATTGTACCGAATAAGGCAACAGTAAATATTCATAGTTACTGTAGTCTGTGATAAATCTCATTATCTTTAAAGGTTTTATTTTGTATTCTAGTCATTCTTATAATAAACTAAATTTTGTTATAAAATTACCGCTACAGTGCTAATCTAAGTTAGTTTGTTACTTAATTATTAACAGTGGAACAGTATTGCAAATATGTTATATTCTGATTGTATATATTACATCAATAAATGTGGTCAGTACATGCAGTTTATGTGAATGGAAAATACCCATTATTTGTTTTATTTACCTTAAAATCAAGGACAAAAGTAGACAATTGTTGCATGGCCCTAACAGTGTGGGTTTTACTTCCTTTTTACAATGCTTTAATAAAAGTTTTATATTTATTTAGGGACAAGTTTTCAAAAGTATTGTTAATGTAATATTTATTTTTATATTTGATGGATATTAATTGTATGTATTTCCTGTTATTTAAATAATTTTTTTACATTTGGTGTAATAAAATATCGAGTACTCTGTTAAAGTCCTTTACAATGCTCTTTAGCTTTTCGTAATATTACCAAATTACTTTGGGAGCTTGTTTTAAAGCAGAATATATTTTTTAAATGTAATTATTTTTGAAAAGTTAATAATCTGCATAAGTTGTCGATTTTAAGATATTTATTATCAAATTTAACCGTATGGTAATTTTTATTTGTATTTTAGTAATTAAAGTATTAAGAATTGCACAGTAGTTCCAATCGCCGGTAGACTTTCTGTACGTAGTTCAAGTCACCTGTTAGATAATTTGTACGTAGTTCAAATGACGTAGTAAAGGTTATGTCCTTCATGTAATATATTTATTAATCAGTTAATTAAGATTTGTGCTAGTCTACAGTTTATTAGTTCAAAGAAGACAAAAGTGCAAAGTTCTAGCAAAAATGGCTGAAATGGGACCTGTTGAATACTTCATATGTGGTGGTTTTGGAGGTATATGCACCGTAGTAATCGGACACCCTCTGGATACAATTAAAGTATGCCATGCAGTTTTATTCAAAAAAAAGGGACCGGATTGTCATGATTAAAAGATGTTAAATAATTTTTTAAGGTTCGTTTACAAACTATGCCGATACCATTGGCTGGTGAATCGCCACTTTACAGAGGAACGTGGGACTGTATTCAAAAGACTGTAAGAAATGAAGGATTTTTTGGACTGTATAAAGGTATGGGAGCCCCGCTTGTTGGTATTGCACCAATATTTGCCATATCCTTCATGGGTTACGGGGTAGGGAAACAAATATTTGGTCCACCAAAAGGACAACGTTGTACACCGATGCATTACTTTACTGCTGGGGCCTTCTCTGGCATTTTTACTACAACAATTATGGCTCCTGGTGAGCGGATTAAATGTTTACTACAAATTCAACAAGGATCAGCAACTAAAAAATATAGTGGACCTGTGGATGTCGTTAAACAATTATACAAAGAAGGAGGTCTTAAAAGTATTTACCGAGGAGCTGGAGCTACATTACTGAGAGGTGAGTTGCTTTTGGTTGATTTGTGGCTTATCGCTATTGTGTTTTATAATAAATATTTAAATTATAAAGCATAATACTTCATGTTATTAGTAAATCAGTTTGAAAATTCTTTGTTATAAAAAAAAGTCTAATAATTTAACACTTAATTTATAATTGTATACATCTCATTTAAAATCTAGAGCAATATCTTTTAAGTACAACAGATAATGTGTAATAATAATGATTACATTTTGTTTGAAATAGCTTATCTATTTTTACCTTTATATTTGTTGTAAATTATTTATCCTTGATTAGGCTTATATTAGTTATCAAAATGTTATCAATAAAATAATGGAAGACATTATGTGTAAGTTAAAGCGGTTGGCCTTGCTCAAATATTTCTAGTCCAAAGACCTTAGTAACTGGTTTTCAAAGTACCCATTAATGGTGTTACTATAATTGTAACATTTACTGACATAAATATTATGCTGTAAAACAGAACATGTTAAAGAAATTTCAGTTAATCCACAATTCTGTTAAATCTTTAGGCATTTTATACTAAATGTAACAAAAAATTTAAATAAAACTTGTTTAATAAAAAAAAATTATCAGTAATACAGGGTGTCTTATATTGCTTGTACAAAGAAAATCAATTGTGTTCTATATACCAGTGTTTCTCAAACTTTTACTCTAAGGACCTTTACTAAGATAAAAAGTTTACAGAGAACCCCAAGCAATTGCTTTGTAGACAATATTTTTACTTGTCAAATAAATTTGGATGATTTTTGAACATGAGTAGGCTTGGGGATCCCCCGGGGTCCGCTGAATACACTTTGAGAATCTCTGCTGTTTTAAGTTTCATTTAAAGCTTTTGATTTACAACAATTTTTATAATGTTTGGCAGACACAGAATTAATTAAAATAATATCTCATTACTATTATTAAATTATCTTTCAACATTCTCACTACAAATTAATAACATGGTTATGGTGCACCCTATATTAAAAAACAACACGTATTTTTTAATTTGGTTTGTGTGTTGTGACATACTGTTTGTATATTCGTTTTTTGTATTTTCTAATCTTTACTACTTGGACTTGCCCGGTGTTTTTTCGCATTAGTTTGTTAATTTTATGTGTACTTTGATAATGTTCAGGATTATTCATGTTTAAATTATCCAACGAATATTTGGGTATTGGGTATAAATTGTTCAAGTCGTTTTCTTCGTCGTTTGTATCTGTTAGAATCGTGGCAATTTTTGTCGATATGTCTAATTTACCATCGTTTATATTGTTATGAATCAATTGTTTAATATTATTTGTTATTGAACTGTTTGTGTCGTACGGTGTTGTCGTTTCACTATTTGATTGATCTGTAAATAAGTTTGTGTCGTTTGACGCAACACCGTCGATGAAGTTGTCAATAAGTGTATTATTGTTTTCACTCATTGTTTCATTTTTGTTTTGAACGATTACTGGAGGCAATAATCTGTTTTTGTACTTATTGGCATAAGCGGGATTATTTTTATAGTAATGTTTTTGCAGGTACATTGTATTATTTTTCAATACTTTTTTAAACTTTGGTTTGTAATCAGGACATCGTAACTGCTTTCTCATAGCGTGGAAAACACTCCAATTTAATACTTTTTTAGGACTGGCACATTTTGGTGCCACCCTGTTATCAAATATGTAGTTAGTCACGAGGCCTCTCTCGTAATTACATTTAATATTTTTATCGTGACTAAAGTCGCATGCTTTTAAAACTTTTGTTTTAATTTTGTTGATAATCATCGGTTTCCAGTCGCTCATCATGCATGAACAGTGCCAAGGGTTGTCATTCAGACGAATTAATTTAGCCGTCACTTTACTAAATATTTCGTTGGGTAATTGTGTAAAATTATTACCGTTTAAAAATAATTCTTTCAAGCTTTTCAGTTGATCAAAAACACCCGGTGGAAGGTGTTCTAATTTATTTTTTGAAATATCGAGTATTTCTAATTTGTTCAAACCCATGAAAGCGTCCATAGATATGTTGTAAAGGCTACAACCGCTTAAAAGTAATTTTTCTAGTTTGTGCATGTCTATAAACGTATCGAATTCAATTTCGGTTATATTTCCGGACATAACGAGCTCAATTAAACGTGGCATTCCCACCAACAACTCCCTTTTTAATATAGGAACGATTAAATTTTGCAAAGTTAGTTTTTTAAGGAGTTTCAATCCTAAAAATGAGTTTGCGAGCAAACGTAACGGCGTGTCTTTGCCTCCGAGTATTAAAGAATCAGTCGTATTCATTACTTCGAACGTGCTTGGGAACACCACGCTAATTGGATTGTTACCGAAATTGGCGAGTCGTAATTTTGGAAATGGTGGAAATGATAGCTCGGAGAGTTGAGAAAAATTATTGTGAGATAAATCTAAATATTCAAGTTCTAATAGACCTGCTAGATCTGTTAATTGTATGTTAAGTAAATTGTTCCACGCTAATGATAACATTTTGAGATTGGGTGTACCATAAAATGCGAAATCGGGTATGAACATTAAATTATTTTTCTCTAAAATTAAATGTTCGAGGTTGTATAATCCGTCGAACATTTCCCAGTTAACATTATTAAGTTTGCAGTTAGCCACTCTTAACAATACCAAACCGTTAAAGCCAATAAATAGCGGTGTTTTGTTTTCATCGTAATGTTCTGTGTACTTATTGTACGGTACAATTTTCTGTTTTTTTGCTTGTTGGACCATTATTAACGGGTGCAATTTTAGATGGAGCTGTTGTGTGAATTCAAAAGTAACCACCTCTTCATTACCTTCGTTTTTGAACTTAACAACTTGCGTTTTCGAATTTTTAATAATGGTTTTATCTAAATTTAGGTATTTAATGTGAGGTAAAGGTGTGTCTATTTCACACAATAAATTACTAGCGTTATATCCGTCGATGGGATGTGTACCTTGTAACTCTAGTATTAGTAGCTGGCGAAAATCTTGTATGCGACTGAGCACTATCGACTTATTGCCCGATTTGAAACCTTGAATTAATGTCAGTGACTCGATGTTCTTCGGCAAACTTTCTAGGAGTTGTTGAGGGTCCGTTTCTGTTTGTAAAATGCATGTAGCAGAGCGTAGTAACGGGTTGTCTTCCGAATAGTCATCGCCGAAATCTTCTTCATAAAGTACCTTAGACATGAAACAATATCAATTAATATTTTTAAGCTATAAAACTAAAACTAACAAAAATTCTTATTAATTCCAAAAACAAGTACATTACAAGTGATTTGAACGGAGTTAACTAGACTGCGATTGTTTTAAGTTGACTCATAATATTATGGGAAAAATTTTATACACAGCTTGACATCTTTGTAAACATTATTTAAATATTTGAGGATGTAAATTGTGTGGTAAATTTCCCCTTAACAATATTTCTCTGGGCTTAAAATACGTTAAACTTATATCTAGTAAAATATGTGTTGAGTTGATACTTTTGGACCATACTTTATGTATGAAGCTATACTTACTTCGTTGTTTTCGTGAACATCGGCATTGTTTAAAGTTTGGGATGTTTCTTTTTGTTTAAATCGGTATATTGCCATTTCCTTTAAATGTTGTAATCTGCACGTGCAGACTAACGGGCATTCGGTATTCTCATCTGTATGAGCAAAATCCTGTAATCAATTGATACTTGGTTTAAACAAATCACATCAGACAGTTATGCATTTTAAAACATTAATTTTGTGGTGAATTTGAAAAACGCAAAGCAAAATTCGCAACACATTTAATTTCGAAAAAGTGACGATACGAGGAAGTAATTATTTTTGTTACTTACTGCAGATTGCAAACTGCTTATAATCACAAAAAAAATCACACATTTCCACATGTTATTAACACAAACTTTTGAACTGTAATTTAGCATTCTTGCTTTCAATCTGATCACACAGGATATAATCCAGGAAATACTCCCCCACTCACATCCTATCGTAGTCTACCATTATCACTGCTTAAAGAAAAAAATACGTGTACACAGATCTATGCGCTACTATGTATCTACGAAATAATAATTGTTCTTAAAAAAAACAATTTCACAAATAAAATTTTAAAAAAAAACTTTGCTCCCAAAAAACAAATTCTGAATATTTTTTGTAAATTATTATAGTTACTAAAGACAATATTTGCCTGCCTTATTCGTTATAAAAATGTACATTTTATTATTGCAATAAAACTTTTTTGTTCTGTTTAGATGTTCCTGCAAGTGGGTTATACTTTTTAACGTACGAAATGATAAAAGATTACGCATCAGATTATGGTACGAAAGAGACCGGCGTGCTTGTAACGATATTAGCTGGAGGGGCAGCAGGAGTCGCAAATTGGCTTGTTGGAATGCCCCAGGATGTCATAAAGAGTCGATTACAAACAGGTATAATATACAGAATGATCTATTTACTATGACTACATTAGTCTTAGAAGTGTTAACAGTTTGAAGTGTGATCAAGTGAGAATATTATGACAATTGAAAACGCTCAATTGTTTATTTTTCTTTTATGAATTAATGAGACCCAATTATTTAAAGAATATTCGAAGAATATCCATGCTAGTCATAAGTCATTTTAAAACCAAGATGTACACTTTTGCGTCATTGAGACATTCGTTTTGACATCATTATAGAATATTGAGTCTGAACTCCCCCCCTCCTTCGGTTGGAAACAGCTGCCAAAGCAACTATATCTTTAAATTTGTGTTTTTGCAGCTCCCGAAGGTAAATATCCTGGTGGTTTCCGACAAATAGCAAGAGAACTCTTGAGAAACGAAGGACCAACTGCCTTCTACAAAGGACTGACGCCGGTATTGTTAAGAGCCTTCCCTGCCAACGCTGCCTGCTTCGTAGGTTTTGAATTATGTAAAAAGTTTTTAAATTACCTTAGTACCATTATGAAATGAAACTTATTTAGAGACATATCGTGGTTTTATATTTTAAATTTTATAGCAATATTTACATACATATATTTTTATAAAATTTGAATCATGTTTATCAAATAAATTTTTATCTTGAATATCATTTTCATTTAATTAGCCGTACGAGTCTTACTTATTAGCAAAAATCGGATGAAAATTAAACGTTGCTATATTTGTGTTTTAATTATTGAGTATACGTACTAGGCCAGTCGGGACATTAAATAAAACACAATTTTTTTTTGTTAAAGAATAAGCTATTGAAAGATTAGTTTTGGATCGGGGCTGTTGCGAGACATTTATTTGTTTAAATGCAATATATAGCTTGTCAAACATAGCTCTGTGGTTCATTTTTGTAGAAGATGCGCAAACGTTAAACAGAGTACGCATTCCGAGGGAAAAGGATAAGTAGCACGGGCGAGAAATATTACTCTAAAAGTACAATCCCTGTCAACAACAATACAAACTAGCACAAATCGAACACAATAGACAAAACGTCAGGTGTAGATATTTAAAATAAAATATTTATCAGCATTCAAACCCATCCCTTCCTTGTTCCCTCCCCCTCCAATTAGCCTTAGCAGCGAAAGTATGCTGAATTAAAATAAAATAATTTATTTTTACAAATATTTTTGATATTTTAGAACCTAATAATAAATATATATAAAAGTCCAGCCTGACTCTGTCTGTGACTATGTAACGCATGAATATAGCTACGGGTTGACTTATGTCATATTTGACAATCATCATGTTATTATAGTAATCTGTAACGCGGGTTGACTTATGTCATACTTGACAATCCCGTCCTAGGACGGGCTACGTGCTAGTAATACAATAAAAGTCTGCAAATATTTTTATTAAGCAATTTACCAATTAGTTTTTTAAATATAAAGGAAATATTGCAAAATTAAACAAATGAAATTATAAAACAACACCAGCTTCTTTCCGAAGAAGATCCATTTGTACGGCAAGTTCCAGCGACTCTGCATGAGTAACCACAGGGCTTTCAGTCAAACCTGTTAACGGATTTCATTTAATTAAAAAAAATTACAACATTTCGTTAATGGCCAATTGCAGTTATTTACCTTTTTCAATGCATTCCCTGACTTCTTCTGCTTCATATGCTAATCCGACACTGTTTTTATAATTGTATTTGGCATCACTTTCAGGAAGTTCAAATTCGTAGGTCTTTTCTGAAGTGATCAGTTTTGTAGGGCTCCAGAACTCGGGAATCTATTAAAAACACATGAAATTAAAAAAGTACTTGATTAGGAAGTTTTCAATACTAAAACAACAAAATGATATGTAATACCTAACATACCTTTATGGTACCTTTTGTTCCTGTAATAACAGCTTCATTTGGCAACTGTACACGGCAGCTACATGTTATGACAGCAGTTTTACCATCAGCGTATGTTAAAATGGCAGAGGACGATTCATCAGTTTTATATTTGTTCAAGTGACCGGCTGCTGAAATCTTTGTGGGTTTCAACCCTTTAAAAACAAACTGTGCTAATTGTAGAGTGTATACTCCAATATCCAGGGTGCAACTGCCACCCATTTCTGTTACACTGAAATTATTAATAATTCACTAAATTGATTGGCACAGTGTAAAAATTATTACGTGACTCTGTCGACGTGTTCCAATGGAAAACCAAAAGAAACATTCAAATGCATTACATCGCCAATTTTTCCGGAAGTTATTTGATTTCGTAATTCCTTATAAACCGGGAAGCAACGTGACCAAATAGCGTCCATCAAAAACAATTTCTTATTTTTTGCATGTTCTAATAATTCGGTTGTCTCTTTTTGATTCATAGTAAGCGGTTTTTCACAAAGTACGTGTTTACCATGATCGAGCATTAATTTTGATACCGCCAAATGTAGAGGGTTTATAACAGCAACGTACACCACATCTGCAACAGTAAAGAACTACACCGTTGTTACTACACTCTTAAATAATTTTTTAATTAAAGCACAAAACGTGAATCACTTAAACCAAACAAATAGGTAATTTTTGCTAATGATATTTCAATATACAATTTTTTTACGGATACAGTGTGCGGAATACCCTCACACCGTTTAATTTAAAGATTAGTAACATTTAAAAAAAAATATGAACACACCTACGGCACCATCTTTAGCAAGTGCTTCATATCCCTCATAAGATGTTGTTATATTATGGAGTTTTGCGAACTCTTCAGCACTTTTTGATGATCGTGCTGCGACGGCTACAATTTCATGGTCTGTGGTAGGAAGCGTCTTCAAAGCGCACACAAAATCATGGGAAATTTTACCAACACTAACAATTCCCCATCGAAGTACCATATCTGCCTAAAAAAGATTTAAGTATTTAGGGCTAACACTCAGTAATAACAGTGTAATAAGTTATAGCCCACGTACCTCTGTATGGTCTAATGTATGTACTGGTAAATAGTGCAGTGTGCAACAATTAATTTGTTTATGATAACACGTGAAATACTTGAGAAGTTCCAAGGTTAACCACTAGAAACATCTAAACCTAACACCACTAAAATGTTAAAGCACATTTAAATAAAATAGTGAGGTTATGATCCTCTAAGTAAAAAATTTTATAATGAAAAACCGATTGAAATAATTATTACAATGGAAATCGTTAAGAGAGGAGCCCCAAACATTCTAGTAACAGGTTATAAGAATATATGTTTATTTAATTTTATACTAAAAAGCAGTTTTGTCGTAGGAACCCCAGGGGTTGGGAAATCGACGTTGTGTAAAAAGCTATCGGAAATTACAGGTCTGCATTGGCAGGAAATCTCAGAAATTGCAAAAGCAAATAATTGTGTAGAGGAATTCGACGAAGTATATCAATGTGGTGTCCTCGATGACGATAAGGTATATATTCCTTAAACATGCTTTATGAAGTCCGTTATCTTTTCGTATTTTAGCTTCTTGATGGATTAGAAGACGTTATGTCTGCCGGTGGAAATATTGTAGATTATCATAGCTGCGATTTCTTCCCAGAACGATGGTTCGATATAATATTCGTGTTACGAACAGACAACACCATTTTATATGATAGGCTTAGTGCTAGGTTTGTATTTTATGTTTACTTGCTGTTAGTATATTATTTATTTGATAAATGCTTCAGGGGATATACAGGAAAAAAATTGGAAGACAATATTGACTGTGAAATATTTCAAACAATTCTTGAAGAGGCTCATAGTTCGTACAAACCTGAGTTTGTTCATGAGTTAATGAATACGACCCCCGAACATTTAGATGCTAATATAGAAAAAATATGTGTGTGGATTCAACATTGGTTTAACAATAATACATAATAACTATTATGGTAATCTTAGAAGGCAGGCTGCGGGTTTGCAACACCATTGAATTACCCGGAGCCCCCTTCCTTTTAACATTACCATTATTTCAATAATCTGTTAATTCAGTGATCTTTTTTGTTGTCAAACTGTAATTTTTTAAATATATTTCATAATTTCATTAAATAAATGGATAATTTTATACCAAAAATTATTTTATTTAATGTGCATAATTTACTTATGGATAATGGGCAATTTTAATTAGATACAGCTATTTAAAATGCAGTGGTTTACTTCGCATTTTAAAAAGAGATCAGTGGCGTAGGCAAGGGGGGATCAGAACCCCCCATAGGTTCGCAATAAGTAAATTTTGTTCTAAAAAAGTTCTCGGCTCTTTTTGGCGTTTATTAACTCCCCCCCATATTGAAACCATCAAACATCCTGCCACTAAAAAACTTAAAAAGAGAGTTTAGACCTAAAAAGAGGTGCTTGGCTCATTTTGCGTTTATTAACCCCCCCCCATGGAAGCATCCTGCCTACGCCACTGGAAGGGATGTTCCGCTTTTAATTTTTAATTTTAACAAATACCAATGTTTTTCGATAGCAAATTTTTAACTAACAAGGTTTTATCAATGATTTATAGCCAAAAGGCAAACCTGCTCTTAATAGAAACTGTTTATAAATAGCTAAATTCTTTTGATTGCTAGCCACTTCCGAGTTTTGAGGCCCCTAATTTCAGGGGTGGATCTACATAAGGACTAATAGGGCTTAAGCTCTGTGCCACCAAGTGTCAAGGGCCCACAAAAATTGAATTATTGGCATAAATTTTTAACACTTTTTCATTAACAATGAACAATTATCGTACAGTAAAAAATAGTTAATATTAACAATATAATGATAATGATAATTTACAGTATATTTGTTTTATTTTAATCAATGTAACATAATTCAACACCACTTCATAAATAAATATATTTCAACTCTGATTTTAATGTTATTTAAAAATGAACTTTAAACCTCAATTTAAAGATTTTTAATCTATCAAAAAATTGGGTCCCATTGAACTTCGATAAGCCCCGAAAAAGCTAGATCCGCCCCTGCCTAATTTTCAAACATTTTTGTATGTTATATTAAATGAGTTAATAATAAATATTTGCCACTTTTTGGTAGCCCTAGGCCTACATGTATTTTTGTGGTGTTTCTACATTGTAGAAAACATTTATTGAAACGCTGCCTTTTTTTCAGGCCACTAGAGAACTTTAACAACTATTAAATTACATATTATAAAATATCAATCCATTGATGGTATACAATTCAAAAAACGATTTAAATGTTCAAAAATTGTACAAAATTTAGCTTTTGTTACGTATAACTTTAGCATAAAGCAAATATTCATTATATTTTCCTAAAATAAAGAATTTATTTACTGCACAGGACCGTACTCGCCCCATAGGTACGCGATGTGCAAATTATTTTGAATACGCGTCACCTAGGCAACTGTATCAACAGTTTTTAAGCGTCAGTTTTAGTAACCGTTTTTCTAACGTCGGTTTCAAAAATTTTAAGTTTTTCCACTAATTACAATATAATCAATAAGAATATGGCTCCAAAGTCCAATGCAAAACCTGCAAAGAAAGGTAAAAAAGGAAAGGGTCAAGATTCAACTCAAAAAGAACAAGATGAATCGCCAACAACCTTCCAGGCTATTACCTTTAATGCAGAAGAAATGAAAACCACAGTTCTTTTACTAACCAGTACAGAATATAATGTTGTCGTGAAAGTAAGATACATTTTAGTTAAAATTTGCAAATTGTACCACCAAAAAATATTTTCGGGAATATAGACTGTAAGTGAATACTGTTGTTCACTTAAAGTTTGCGCACATTAAAATTGTTATGAAATGCCTATAGATTTGAATTTAGTGTAACATACACAATATTTTCTTGATTAAAAAAAAAGTGTAAGTAACTACATTGGTAAAATTGCTTTTAGGCTTTAAGCACTCTTTCAGCGTACGGAGATCAAAGACCAGCTAATAAAAGAGTTCTGTATGAAGCAGAGCCATTAATGAAATTGGCAGATCTTCTACACCAAACCGATTTAGTTATATTACGATTTGCTTCAAAATTAATAGCCCAGCTCATAGACTTGGAAGAAGTGTTAGTGGAATTAACAGATGCAAAATATTTTGAATCTGTAAAATTTCTATTGACGTTTTACCTAGAGGTACAGTTCAGAACCACTACTTAAATGGCCATAAATTATTACTTCACGCTCTGTTTTAGCATAAAGACCTAATTATAAAGGAAAACTCCCTTTACATTCTGGCAAAACTGGCGCAATCGAGATTAATTGCGACGTTCTTGTTTAAAAGTCCGGCCGTAACGAGCACATTTGAATATCTTGCGACTATAAAAGACCCCGACATGCAATTGAACCTTTTAGAACTTTTACACCACATTGTTAACGTCTGCGAAGCCGAGTATAGTTTCCACGAAATTCCAAAATATAATCCGAAGATTTTACTGTGCTTTCTCAAATCCCATTACATGGACTTGCAAAATGTCGCCATGAATATTTTTCATAAAACTGCTAATTGGAAGACCGGTCTGGTACAGCCCTCTTTTTGTGAAAGTGGTGTGTTGGAAGCAATGGTCAACATCTTACAGGTAATTTCTTAATAATTGTGCCTTTTAACGAAAATTGACGATTCAATTTTTAGAACGAGCTCCTGTTTTTACATTCGAGAGCGATTAACGTAATACAGGCATCTTTAGTATTTCCTAAAACCACGTACCACTTCGTCGGGACTGTAGAATTTCTGCAATTCACTCGGTGGGCTCTTGACTGTACCAACGAACACTTGCCAGCAGTTTCTACAATATTAGCTGCAGCCACCAAATATCCAGACCTCCGACAAGTAAGGTCACTTAATCATTTTAATATGGTCAATTACAAAACCGCTTATTTTTCTTGTAGCTCCTCTTTAACTTTTCTGTTGAAGACATCATCGTTTACTTCTTAAAATCCACCAATGAGTATGTACTTTTGAACCTATGCGATGCAATGTCGGACCTGACTTCTCATCGATATTGTTGCGATAAAATGCTGACACCAACTAATATTTCCAACATTGCGAGTAAGTGAGTTTATTTTACAAAGGCCGGTCGAGGGAAAGAGGGGGATACCCCAAAGCTGTAATCTTAAAACAAAGAAGTTATTGGGATGTTGAGTTCTTACTGGTATACTGCCAGGGTTGGCCTGATTTAAATCAAAAATGGGCAAGTTTCTTAAAAAAAAATCAAAAATTTGTGATTTTTTTGATTTTTTAAAATTTAAATCAATGATTTTTGATTTTTTTAAAATAGAAGATATTTTGCACAACCCTGGATACTGACTGCATATTGATTAATGAGCTCTACATTTTAAGAAAATTCTACAATTTTTCCTAGTACTTTTGCTGTATGTATGACATTACGTTATCGTTTCCAGATATCATAAGAAATGATAAATTCCAATCAGTGCCATTGCATGAAAAAGCTATTGCCACCTTATATCATTTTTTAACGAGGAATCCATTAGGGCCAGATGTTCTGTACAATAGCAATGCTCTTGTAGGTAAAAGAATATCAGGAATGTGCATTGTATTGAACAAAATTTCGTTGCAGGAACCAGTACTGAGTTATTATTTGTCAGGTCAGGATAAACTAACTCCAGATGGGTTCACTAACGTAGTGGACATTATAGGTGTTTACTGCTTTTACAAAAACTATCGGAAAGAAGTTGTGAAAAGAGAAATTTACTGTTACACTTGGAATTTATTAATGGTAAATATAATCACTTACTTTCATCCTGAACCTTTCTACTTTTCGGTTCAAGGTTTTAGTTTTCAATTGAGCCACTAGATGGCTTCCTGCGTATTATTTCCACATATTTTTATTTCTTCCCATTTAATTCCTTTCACCTCTGCAGCAATTTTTACTTCCTCTCACATCCTGTTTCTCTTCCCTACTTCTACTGTTTCATAATCCTTCTTCGCTAATCTATTAGTATCAATCCTAAAGTATGTCTTTTCTACTGGTGGAACCTTCATTTGTTATTTTACTTGTGTTAACCTGTTAATTATTTCTAAATTTCCCACTTGATTTCAATTATTTGCATAATTTTTTAAAGGAAAACGATTCTGTCTTGGCAATGAAAGCGATAGGAATTGTATCAAATTTCATAGATGAACCAATGTATAGAGATTATTTTTTGGAACATGACGGGCCTTCGAAATGTTTAAAAAAGCTCGAGACTACATGCCAGGAACAAATTTTTCTGGATGTAATCTTATTCATCCACAGAATCATAATATATCGCGATATTGCCATGGAATTTTTGAAACTTGACTGTTTAAGAATGTGAGTAATTATACATAGATAAAAAAGGATTTTGTTTTTTAATTGTTATTGTTAGTTTTAAAATTGTGCCCCCGGAATTAAAAGAAAAAATTCCACTTATTGATGAACTTATTCGTGCACTGATGGCCTTGCATTTGCCACTGAAGTTCTTTGAGACCGGTCGACTGGAAATTGATGAAAAATTAAGAAACCATTTCTATTTAATAACCGGTAAATGGACCGCATCATTTCCCTTCTTGGAGGTCGTCGAAGCCCAACAACTATCTACTTACAATACTATATATATTGCACAATTGCCAGATCCAGTTTGCGAAATAGACCTTGGTGAACCATCAACTTCTTCACTTACTACAGGTTGGTAACTATAATCTATTAAATATTAATTTTCAGAATTGTTAAATTTTTTATTTGAATTTAAGATGAACCCAGTTCCTCTCCTGTTTTAACACAACTGGAAAATTCTCCAATGCTATCTTCATGTGAAAATAAAATGCCTGCAAGACTCACTGCTGATGATGCCATTAACTATGGTGGACTTTCGGCCGACCCATACCTAGCCGAGTTGATTGAAATCGCAAGAAAGAAAGTGTAAGAAATTTTTAACTAGTTTTATACTTTTTCAAATATTTGAAAACATACTTGAGACGCTCTCAATATTGTGTCATAAACTTAAACACCTAAGCTCCATTGATCAAAATAAGAAAGTTACAACTGGGGAGTTTGTACTGGGACAGTTTGTATTTATTTAGTTAGCCTTTGTATATTTTGGTCATTATCAATTAAGTTGGAATTAGCTTACGGACTGAAAACATTTTCCCATTCTATACACATACAGGGTGTCCCAGATAACATTTCCAGTATGTGATTCTCGCTTGTTATAAGAGATACAGGTTTGCTTAAATTAGATGAATTATTCCTTAGTATGAGTGGAGCTACAATCAATTTTTAAAAGTGCAAAATTCCTCGTACTTCAGAAGTTGTAGCAAAAAATATGAAAATGTTGAATTTTTTTTTATCTCATAACTTTTTTGTCTTAATCATTAGATCAATTTTGTGTAGGGGCTTATAATAAGGAGCTACGATGTAAATTAAAGTTATTTTGAAAAATTCTAATTTAAGAAATAACGTTTCAGAGTGTTGAATGATTTTGTAAAATGATTTTTAAGCGCCTCTCGTATACAAACAAGTTGCTCCGCCTATCGGAGTAGGTGGCGTCCTCAATGGTGATATTAAGAAATACAACTCAACTAAAGTTAATTTCTGTCTGAACTTGAATGCGCAATCGATTTGAGTGGGTGGGAATTTAGCGCCACTGGAATTCCATTTGTACACTTTGCGTTGAAATTTTTGATTGAGATTTTTAGGAATTTTTACGTTTAGGTTAATTGTATTCTCGAAAACCACCCATAAAAAAACATAAATATTTGTCATTTGCATATACAATCTTGTACTTAAAATAATTTGATACTATGTGTGATATGTATGTTCTAATTCATAACTTTTGTGGTCAAGTGCACTCAAATATGTGCACTTGTAATACACATACTATCTTTGTCTAGTGGTTCTCTTTCCTTGTCACGCTTTGGGCATTTTAAGCCACCAATTTACTTACTAAATAGATATTATTTGTTTATTTACGAATATGCTTCATTCTTATGTTTTCTTTAAAAAAACATCAACATGTCCTAACTCTAAAATTAATATTCATAGAGTTAAAACATATTTTAAAAATCTATTTCGTAACAAATTAATAGTCGAATGACTTAAAAATAGTATTACATTATGGCAAGAGATCTTTTGATACAATGATGTCTTTTTAATGAAGTTTATTTACTTTGATATATCCAAAGGGCCCATTAACTTTGCTTGCACACGGGCCCATTAACTTTTTGCTACGCCACTGTGCATTATGTATATATTCATGAATTAAGTTTTCGTTTTGCCGGTTTAATTTGTTAGTTAATAAATTTGATTAAATTAATACATAAAAAAAAATTATATTCATATTTTTTGATATGTAACAAATTTTATTTTGCCTTCAGATTCTACGATAAACAATTCGTTTTATGTTTGGAACACCGAGTTAAAGTTATTGCAATGCTAGTGGTAAATCAATTCGTAAGTAGTAAAGGCTCAAGCAACAGAACAAAATTGGTACATTCCGTTCAGCTTCATCGTGCTGCGTTAAAGGTACTGTACCATAATTATTTATTGATTAAGTTTTTAATTGTTTTAATTATTTACAGGATAAATTAGGCACAAATATGATACCAATTGGTTTTGTTCGTATCGGGAGCTATTGTGAAAGAGCGCTGCTATTTAAAATTCTAGCTGATTGTGCCGGTGTACCAGCAACACTTGTTAAAGGTTGCAAAGATATTTACTACAATGAAGTCCCAATAGTTAGTGAACAATTGTCAGAAGAAGTCGAAGTTTACTCAGATTTGCAGCAACAACAAGTGTCTTCAGTTGTTGACCTTATGTATAATGTAGGAAATTTGTTAACACTTGGAACATCAGAAGCCGATTCTTATTGTTCAGTTGGCGAAGAGGAACAAGATCTCCGAAAAATACTGACAAAGCTGTTACTAGAATCTTACGAAAGATAAATATTTTGGAATTTTTTATTTAAAATTTATGTATTGCTTGTTTTTGAATAAATATTAAAATGTATTATTTATTTCTATATCAAACCTTTTTAAAATTTATGAATGCATCTGTTAAAGTCCCTTTGTACTTGTTTAGTTTTTGATTTCATATCTTTTAAATTTTTTGCGTATTTTTCAAAAGTCTTGTACATGTGTGCTTATAATTTTTAAAAGTAAATTTTATCGTCTGCCTTGTAAATCTTATCTTAAAAGTCGCATAAAAAGGTACAAAAATTGTACCCAAACAATTTTTGACTTCACCAGCTATTAATTTGACGGTTATAAACAAAAAAAAATCATATCTCGTTTCCTACGGAGGCAACAATGGTGTCGATCTAGGTAGGTTATTATGCGTAACTCCAATGGTCCACTGTAATCAGTAGTTCAATCGTCTCGTTGTCGGCCATGCGCGTAGCTGGCCTCATGAGGTCATCTGTCAACCACAATGAAAATGGAGGAAAGACTAGAACCAGTGCTTTTTTGTGATTATTATTAACCAAACTACAACAATTATACATTTTTATCTTGCATGAAAGTGTTAATATACGTTAACTACTTAAAAAACTTAGTGGCTATAGAGTTATGTGTTAAAAACTGAACTGGGTGTATATATCTGCGCATTTTTTTCTTCAAATGAATTATGTAGTGAGTGATTTTATTTACATCACATTTCCATAAACGTTCAGTTCAAAAGCCTTTATGTAATCGTCAGACAAGAAATGAAACAATCTTTGAGGAACAGAAGTGTAGTAACATTTGCTAGAAGATAATAATAAAAGGAAGATAATGGTAGAAATACAAAAATGGTAGCACAGAACTAGTTCAGTGTAACAAAATGTCTGGATTTATAAGTAAACCATCTGGGGGATGGATTCATTCCGATAGACTAATATCCAAACAAGGGGCAACATATGCCATTAGAGTAAGTAGAAATTTACCAAGTTGTGTTACATTTGCACATTGTATTTTGTGTTTTTACAGTACATAGGATGTCTAGAAGTGAAAGTGTCCATGAAGCAGTTGGATTTTAAGACCAGATCTAGTGTTGCTAAGTAAGTGTGGATATTGTGGATTTTGTATTCAGTGTTTTAACTTGCATCTTTTTTTTTCCAGATTGTGTATAAGCCGAGTATGTGAAGCCGCGGGCTTAAAGACTGTCGATAAAAAACGTAGAGTAGACAAGAAGGTGTTGAATTCTATTGCAGAAGTTCCGAAGATGGATTTTGCAGGAACGAATGTTAACTTAAATATATCAAGTTCTAGTTTAACTCTGACGTCTCTTGAATCTGGTCAAATAATAGCTAGTCACGATATGCCAAGAATATCTTTTGCCTCTGGAGGAGACACTGTAAGAATACATTTATTTTATTGCCATATAAATCAGTCGTTTTTATCTTTGCTCTGCTTCTAACTTAATCTTTCCAAACTCATACACTCAACGACTCAATCATTTACAGTTTCGTTCTGAGATACTCAATGCAAACTGCTCTTTATTGAGTGGTCTAGTTTAAACCGCATAAAAATTTGTCAATTTATCGTTTAATATCACACATCATCCTGTCGGAAATAAATTATTTACGAAACATGAATATACTAGTCGCTGAAATTCATAGTTCTTGGAATATTATTGTAATTTAATTGTCACCCTTTAGTGCAAGCCTAAATTTCATGTTTCTGATTGTTATGTAACGTAATCAGTAGTTTAAAGTGCAGATAAATGCATTGTATAGTATTATCGCCTTCATTATTTTTAAAAGATAGTTTCATGTTACTATCTTATAGTCACTAAAATAGTTTATATTAAGCTATTGTTATATAATCTTGTTTATGAAACTGCTTTTCTTTCTCAAAACATGTTAATCTAGGAATATCAGTGTTATTCTTTTGCAGTCTCAAATTTCCTGTTTTACATACTAATGATAAGGCTTTGCTATCTTAAGGTGTGTTTAAATTTAGTCTACAATTAGTCATCAGTCGTACAGCGTGGCTACATCATGTGCTGGTGTAGTTCACATGCTCATTGTCTGCACATAAAAGCAGTTTCTTGTCCACTGCATTGTCTTTAATTTCAGTTTTAAAAAAAGCAAGTTTAAGGAGGTATTACATTATTTACTAGTGCGTGATTCATAATTAGAGATAAAGAACCATTTACTTAAAAATAATCAGTTGAAAATTAAGAACTATTATAATCAGATAATTTAAGGTGCCCACAGACCGGCTCGGTGGAGGTAGAGGTGGCGGTGGAGGTAGCGGTTGCGGTGGAGGTGGCAGTAGCGGTAACTGAAGCGGTGGCGGTGCCAATAGCGGTCACGATAACACACACTAAAGCGGTGGTGATCGTGTTAAAAGTACGGCATTTAAAGTGCTTAGAGTTTGGGGAGCAAAAGATAATTAAATTTCGTATTTGGTTTTCTAATTTTTCGTAATATGTTTCGAAGAAGACAAGTTAAAAACAGCGCCCTTCTTCTAGCAGCACTCTTAGACGAAAAAGAGCAGCAAAATAGGTTCCAGTTTCACCCCACACTTTATTTTTTATTCGTACGTTTTTATAGTCCATGTGTGACATGTCAAATAAAATTGGATGATTTTTCACTGCTTTTATAATTTTTTCTGTCATTTTGTTAACAAATTAATACACACAACTATCACACGTTCAGGCGGTCGGTTGTAACCGGTCACATCTGACCGCCACCACGTAGCCGACGTGCGGTAGAACGCGATATGACCACATGTTTCACCGCGTAGTGTGAGTGCGTCCATTTTTTTCCTAAGGTTACATCTGACCGCCACCGCGTCGGTCTGTGGAGACCTTTAGATAACCACAAATAATACTATTTTGTTTTATTGTATTAATTGGTTAATAAAAGATCATTTCATTGTAATATTTTTTCAGTCACCGAAAACAAATAAATTGACTTGCTGTTACGGTATACTGTTTTTAAATATTATAGGTTTGTTCTGGCCGACGATCTGTACCAATTCATGAACTGGTTTATACCCAATTTGATAATGAACTTTTTGTTTTAGGACACACTAGACTTTGTGGCCTATATAGCAAAGAATAATGTGAATGATTGGCGTGCCTGTTACGTTTTAGAATGTGGTGGTGGACTTGCAAAAGATGTCATATCTACCATCGGTCAAGCATTCGAACTTAGGTTTAAGCAATATATGAAACCTGCACAAGTAGCGTAAGTATTGCCATGTGACTAATAGAAGCATCTTTGCTAAAAAAAACAAAACAAACTAAAAAATATACCCTTTCGTATGCAAAAAACACTAATTTTTTTACCAAATTTTCTAGATCTGCCCTTGGACATCCTGATACATCGTCAGGGGGAGATGCTGATAAAGAATACTACAACGATCTGCCTGGAAAAGTGCCTCCTGATGTGGGACCACCTCCCGTCCCACCTTTACCCGCAGTCGTCCCTCCTCTTACAACATTACCACCGGTACAAAGTCCAAATTTAATCGATCTTAATTCTGAGCCTTTACCATCTTCACAGATCCGTCAACCCGTGTATGTTAATGATATTATAAGGGATCCGGACGTGTTTGATATGCGTGAGTATTTTCTTCATTTATATTCTTTAATAATTGAATTCAATTTGTAAAAGTTTAGTAGAACATTTGGTTGTTCCTTTTAATTTATGATTTAAATCTCTTTTTTAATTAGCTTTTTTTATTTTTAGCACCGTTTGCCCAGCCACCTCGTTCAACTAAGAAGGTCGAGGATGATAAAATAGCAGAGTTAAGGAATGAAATTTGGTTTCACGGTCAGATCAGTCGAGCTGAAGCCGAACCGTTATTGCAAAAGGACGGGGATTTCCTTGTTCGAGAATCGCGTGATTCGGAAGGGCAGTACGTCCTATCGGGGATGCAAGATAACACAAGAAAACACCTACTACTTATTGATCCTGAGGGTGTGGTGAGTATATATTTTTTTAAATACCCTGATTTTTTTTTGTGTTAGATTGTTTTACAAGCCATTGATAAATCTTACGTTTTTATCCCCTTTTTTGATTTTTGAATTATTTATTTTATAACCACTACAATAAATTTATACATATCTTATTAACAATCCAAATTATTTTATAGTAAACTTTTAATTAGGTATTTTAATACAAGTAATAGACATTAGCAAAAATCTTCAACTCGCTTCAGTACTTGTATTGTATGCATAAAGTTTAGGTTTGTTCCAGCAGACGATTTTGTACTAATTCATGAACTAGTTTATGCACATGCATTGAGTATGGTCTAGTAAATGTATTAGTCGCTGCAGCTTTAAAATTTACTTATCACTTTTTTGTTTAAAGGTTCGCACAAGGGACAGGATGTTTCAAAGTGTGAGCCATCTTATCAACCACCACTGTGACAACGTTCTTCCGATTATTTCTGCCGAAAGTTCCCTCGTTCTACGAACACCGATACCTCGAACTTGCTAGTGGCCTAAAAAGTTAGTAAATTCATTTATGTGTATATTCATATTTAAGTATAATAATAAAACGATAAAACAGTAAAGACCAGTAGATGTAAATATACACAACTTCTTATCGGGACAGGTGGTCAATAAATTTTGGCAATTAAAGAAAATTCGTCACTATTTCCTAATATTTCAGATGTAATTTATTATTTCATTCTTCTTCAGAGGTAATAAAACAAGAACCACACTTAAATTATCATACATGAAAAAAATTTTCTCTTAAAAATTCATGAATTTTTTAATAAATATACTGGGTGTAAATGAAGTGTGGTACACCCCCTTTTTTTCTTTACGACTTTTAAATTTTAAAAGATGACACGTTACGCAACAATGTTTAAAATTTTACAAACACTTTTTATTTACATCTAAAAACAAAAAGGGATAAATGTCAACAATTTCTGTTTATAATAAAGAACTTAATCTTGGAACTTCATTACATTTAATTATGAATAAAGAAAATTAACGAAAAAAGGAGATAAGAGGTACAGAAAGAAACTGGGATTGTAAACAATTTGTTTTTGAGTTAGTTGTTTCAGTTGCCAGCGTACTTCAACAGGACTGCTTATTAATCAGATTAGCCTAAAATTCACCACAATGGTTGTTGGTTGAAGAACTTGCTGAATATTTTTTTTGGATTTTATTAAATGATAATCTTTTTTGTCTTCTTTTTTATGTGATGTTGAAATATGTTTAGTAGCCCTCGCCGTTTTAAACACTATTTTTGGTCGAGCAGTTGAGATTCCATATTGTAAGATACGAGGTCGTTTTGTTGAAGACACTAATGGAGTTGTCAATTATTTCTGTTTGACTGCTGATGTAGCACGCACGAGGTGTGTACACTGCCAGATTCGGGGTACTAGAAGCAGATCTTAAACAACTTGTATATGCCTGTGTTTTGTTTTCTTTTTGGTGTTTCGAGCTCTGGATTTTAATTGTTTATTTTGATCATGAGTTGTGTACCTTTCCTCTATCATCGTCATAATTGTTTGTCCTTTAACTAAAAATACTGTACCAGTTCCGACAGCCTTTTCTCTATTTTTGTAATAGTTTTTTTGAGCGTATTTCTTTTTCTTGTAGCAACGTTCCTCCACGACTTTTGTATCTATTGGGTTTGGACGCTCTTTCATCTAATTCTGACAAGTTAGTTCAAATTTTGGGTTTAATCTCGTTTTTCCGTTTATTTTATTTATTCATATTTAAATGTAATGTAGTTGCAAGATGCAAGTTCTTTATTATAAACAGAAATTGTTGACATTTATCCGTTTCTGTTTTTAAATGTAAAAAGTGGTTGTGAAATTTTAAAAATTGCGTAATGTGTTATCTATTAAAATTTAAACGTCGTACCTGTAATAAATAACATTTGAAATATTAGGAAACAATGAAGCGTTTTCTTTAATTGCCAAAATTTATTGAACGCCTGTCCCGATAAGAAGTTGTGTATATTTATATCTATTGGTCATTATTGTTTTATTATTACATATAAATACATAGCTTTTTGTAACTGATATTTAGATCTCTTTAAGGAATATTGCCCAGTGAGTGCACTTTAAATTGTTTTGTAATAATACAGTTGTGTTCAATTTTTAATCAACGTAACTGTAATTCGGTTTCGGCACTGGGCCTGCCGGCAAACGCAGTAATAGATTTTTTTTTTCCGTAAAAATCTATTAACCCTTTTCACACATCTCTTGTGTGTTGACAATGTTGACAGCCATTTCGTTGCACAGATTTAAAACGAGAAAGTGTCTAACTGGGGATGTGTAAATGTGAAAATTAAAAATAACTTTGGCACGGACTCAAAATTTCAACTTTTATTGGAAAATATTTTCATAGAAATGTTTCTTCTTTCGAATTTAGTGAGAAAAGTCCGACATTAGTATTAAAACTGTTTTATAATAGTATTAATAATTTTCTTTTAATATACGTATTTTAAGGACAGGTTTGTTTCAGCTAGGCTATGATTCAGGGATGGAATAACGTTTTAAATCGCTACGTTATTGTATAACGTTATTTATTATTTGTTTTCGTTACATAACGTTTTAAATACCATTAAAAAAATGAATTGGTATGTTTTAAATGTTATGAAACGTTACATAAATAATGATAAATAACGTTATAAAAATAATTTTTATTTGTAGCTCTGAAATTATTTTTGGGGTCTGTAAAATGTAAACTTTTAAAATGGCAGAATTACATTAAGATATTTTATTTTTAAAATACAAACAAAATATATCTTCTAAAAATATAAGGACGCTATATTGAAATTTAATTTATAGAGAATAACGAAACAAAATAACATTTAATGAAACGTTATTGGTTATTATAACGTTATCGGGTATCGTTACGTTACGTTTTCCATCCCTGCTATGATTAGATAGTAGGTACATAAATTAGTCCATAGTTGACGTTTGTGCATAAACCAGTTCATGAATTAGTACAAAATCGTCTGCTGGAACAAACGTGATAATAACAATCTCAGAAAGTATTAAACAAAAGGAATATCATTTTACACCACTGTCAGCCCACCTTGTTGACTTAACGAGTCATACGTGAATGCTTAAAGTCAACCCAGTCGACACTGTAAGTGAAAAGGGTTAAAGTCCGTAATTCTAAAAACATTAAGTTTTAATTAATTCTTTTGCACATTCGTTCCAAAATATAGTCAATTGTTAGTCAAAAAAGTAATGTGGCAAAAAATTGTGATTTTTATTGCATGTTTAAATAGTTTTATTGTGCTATTCATTCCTTTGCATTTGATTTGGTATTATCTGTTAACTTTAAGATTATAAAGTAAATTGTGTCGGAAAATTATAAATTTCTTTAAGCGTTTTTCTACTAATTATTGCATTTATTCCAACTAGTGCACCAGTTCTTAACCTTTTAATAGCCCCCTAGATATCCTAAAATATTTTTGTGGCCCCCTAGTTTGTAGTAACATAATAATCATTAAGTCTTATTTGAAATAATGGTTTTATTTACTGATTACAATTACAAAAAACTCTGAAAATGGAATTTTTTTACATTTTGGAAAACCCTATCGTAAATTTTATGATTTACAGTTTGAAATTGAATGATTTGACCAATGTGGCAAGTTTACCTGATTGTGATACAACAATATACAAAAATTCAAAATTTTATAAATATTTTGTAGCCCCTTATAAATCTGTCATAGCCCCCTTATAAATCTGTCGTGGCCCCGGTTAAGAATTGTTGATCTAGTGTATTATTTGAGTGGTTTTCGTGTTGTTTAAGAAATTTATGATTTTTAAAAACTCCTTTAACTATTAATTAATGCTTTAAGGAATTTTTATGTGCTTTTCGGATTTGAGTACGTAAATCCAAAAAGCCCTTTATGTAATGCGGCCTGAAGATGTTGTTCGGCAGTCGTGAAAAATAAAAGTCTGTTATATTTCGGATATTACAGGTCTTATTAGTAGGTATTGTTTCATCCGGTATTAAACTATTTTTGTATTCCGATATATTTTTAAGTAAAAAAAGACAATGTTATATTAGTATTATGTAATTTTTAAGCAGAATGAACCAAATTGAAAATTATACTATAACATTTATGTGATTACATGTGCCGTTTGTGTTATGTATCGTTGCCTAAATATAACTTTTTATTTTCAACAAAAATTTCGATTTTTTTAAAATTTTATTCCTGTGTCCGGAAACGGAAATACTGCTATCGCGAGTTTTGATTGGATGTATTTAATGCTCGCAACAATGTAGTTTATTTGCTGTACTGCTGTAAACTCTGTTTTGCGAAAAATCACCTTAATACCGCGTGCGTAAGACCGATATTCTGACGTCATCGCAAATGTCACGTTACACGTATATCCAGTTGCCCCCCTCGTCTCTCCCGGTCCCCCCTTTGCGTCTCAAATGTCCTATGTTTGGATACGCTGCGCTGTCGATTCCGAAAGAAAGTCAAGATGGCTTCTTATCATTCTCGATGCGATCATAGTGGTATCAAATTTAAGTAACTTAACCCTATCTAGTGCACCGATTGTGATAAACAAACTCGAAAATTAATACGGTTTTTAATTATTTTGTTTAAGTAAACATTGTAACATAATATTTAGAGAGCAGTTAAGTAGATTTAATACAAATTTCGTCGCCAGTGGTGGACCAAAATGGCGTCGCTCGTTGATCTTATGTGAACTATGATACAAAAAGTTAAAAATTTCTTATAATAATAAAAATATTGTAATAATAACGTTATGAAAGATTTTATTAATATTTTACTTTGGATGCAAAATAATTACGTAACAATTTGTGCATAGCAAATACACGAAATTGACTACAAACGTGGACAACAATGCCTGAGGTAAGAATTAGGCTTTAAATAATTATTAAAGGGTTGCAGATTTGTATAAACCCCTTTTTCTTATTTCTTGTTGTTTCCTTTAGGTATTGCGTCAATGTGAAGTCAAGGGCGTGGCCCCTTTTCAAGTAACATATTCTCCACTCTTACATAGCTTATTATTGTTTACAAGGGGTTTTCCTTAATTTTCACCCCTTATCCGATCGTGTTCCAAGCTTTTCTTTGTTTCAGGTGATTCTTGAGAGTTTGCTGAGTCTTATGAACCAAAAATTTTGAATTTTTGAGATGGACCCATTTTAGCAATTTTAAGCCAAAGTTATAGCTCCACATCGAAACCAGTGCTTATGCAGCTGTTTTTCGACTTTCTCGTGTTTTAGGCCCCATTTTAACTGTGTTTAGACGTTTATTTTACAGTCTTTAGTCATCTGATGTTGTCTCACCACTTCTAAAACATAATATACATGATATTTAATTTTTAATTGTTTATTTTGTGAAGGGGGTGCTACCCTTTATACTATAAAAGTTGTGCCACTAGGAAACTTATTTTTTCTTGGCTAACATTTATACAATCTTTCCTAAAATATTGGTAGTTGCTTAAGATATAAACTGAATTATTTACTTGGGGTAGAGTTTACAATTTTTTACTCAGCGGCACTAAGGAATTTTGTTTCGTAAGCACCTTTAAGGTGTTCGTAATAATATTATTTTTCAATATATTGTAGTATTTCAGCTGTTACTGACTTCAGGAGTTTTTATTTCATCCTTAAACCTAGTAATTTAAAAGTTATATGGGGGTTTTGGTGTAATAACCCCCCTTTAACATAACCTTAAAATTATGCAGTTAAACTATCGTATTTCAAAACTTCATTTCTTGAAAATTTATTACATTCATGTATAAAGTGTGTACTTGATAGTTAATATATTTTTTAATTTTTAGCTTTTTTTAAGTAATTTATAATGTACAATATATAATTTTTTTAACTTTGTAAAATGATTTTCAAAAATATAGTATGGCTGTGTTTTTTAATTTTTTTATTAAGATTTGCAGTAAACTTTGCATTAATAAATACTTTCTTAAAAAAAGTAAATATTGGCAAATTTTATTTAATAAAAAAAATACTAAATTGATTTTAGTACTGGCTTAAAAAAAATGATTTTAATATTTCTGTTATTGTTGCAAATAAAAAAAAATTATAATGGCAGAATTCAATTAACAATTTAATTTTTTCGTTACTTAAATCTAAAACTTAATATTTATTGCAATAATAATTATACTAATTTTGGTTTAATAACGTAACTGAAAATAAACAATATTTATCTTTTTATTTTATTTATACAAATTTTTGGCAAGTAGTTTACTGGGTTATAATTTTTTAGACAGGTGAACTATCAGAATCTGATAACTCCGGTTCTGACAACGAGAGTAAAAGTGATTCCTCATCTAACAATTCTGGATCTGAAAGGTAAGTGAACAATGATATGTTTTATTGATTTATTATGCATTTACATGGACTTACAAACAGTGAAGTACTACTTAAAAAAATAATTAATACCAATAGATTGATTTTTAATTAAATCTTATTAAGGGTTGAAGTAAAATTATTTATATCATTTAATATAAAAATTTATTTACATAATAAGTACCTTCATTTATGTAATATTTTAATTTTTTTTCAGTAAAATTACACTGGTTATTATTTAACGAAACAGTTACTTTTAAGCAAATACATTCTTTAACAACATTTACATTGTATATATATATATATAATCAAATTCCCTTCTACCCGTAGGTGTAGGGAGATTGTATATTAGTTAAAATAGTTTATTAAAATTGCTTTAATTTTATTTATTTATTATTACAATGCTGTACGTGTTTAAAGTGATCAAGTTGATTGACTCCTCAGTAATTTTTCATTAGAATTAATTAATGTAATAGAGAGCGAATTGTCGGAAGATAAATATTTTAAAAATGAATATAAAATCGCAAGTAAATGATTTATATTGTTTCAAAGTTTATCAAAACATTTTGATCAACATTTGCTGAACTTTGTTTCATAAAAATATAAGAATGCAATAAGTGCGCAAGAATTACTAACTACGGCACTGCCTTTTGTTAGTCATTGATTATCAGCAGTTTGTATTTTCTTAATTCGTTTATTTATTAAAACATTGACAAGACTTGATAAAAAAATGTATTGTTCCTTACAACATGCCCCAGTTAATTATCTTAATTTTTAAACAATTTGTGTTTGATAGCTTCTTTAACAGTCACTGCAATTTATTCCGCTTGATCTGTTATCGTCACTTTGAGTAAATAAAAACACCTTTGCTGATCGAGATGTAAGACATAAGTTTGTTAGTAAACTGTGATAGGTTATTAGACACGTGACGTTTAAAAGTGGCTATATTTGTTACTGAACGTGATTTAGAAAAAGTTTATTAACTGATGAATGTTATTAAACTGTCCCCTAAACATTTTCTGCGTTTCAAATTAAAGTCTTAAAAAATTATAAATAAATATCTGAAGTACCCTTATGGGGGGCAGTTCAGTCAGAAGCATATTTTTAGGTGCCCTAGTTTTTTTATGGCCTATTATCAAAATTCCCTGATTTAATAGCATGTTTATTTGGAACTGGGTTGCCAGATGCCTTCAGGAAAAATAGTGGACAAGGGGGGGGGGGGTAGTATATGGAAAATAAAAGCTACAGCAAGCCCTAATGGTGATTAAGGTGATTTATATGTTAACTAAACATAAAATAATTTTTTTTCTAATTAAACAAATTTCATTTGCTTAAAAAACTTTTATATGTTAATTATTTTAATGTTTAAAATCGCAAACCCTATTTGCTGTATAAACATTTCTTGACATGATCTTAGCTGTTTTTAAATATCTGTTTTAACTTAAGTATAAATCAGTTAGTGACAACCATTCAATCAATTTTCTGTACAATTTCTAGTAAACATTTTAATTTAATTCAATCCAGCAAAACGCAATATTAGGCCCCTCTGAAAGTGAAAATATGGTCCTGCTTCTCTTTCATTTATCCACTACACTAGCTTTATGAAAATCTAATAGACTGCGTATATTTATCAGCAGCGACTCGGGTTCTTCATCATCTAGTAGTTCAGGGTCGGCAGGATCAAGAAAAGACGACAGAAAGTCACCGTTACCTCCTAATAGTCCCGCCACTTCTAACGCAAATACTTCACCGGACACTAAATCCAAACGTAGCAGCAGTAGTAAAGAAGTAAGTTTTAAGAGATTAGTAGCGCGAAATAATACAAACAGGAAATTGCTTAACAGTGGGAAGAAAATCCAGATATTTATGGCATTCGGAGATCGGGTAGAGCAAGAAAAGAACCTGCGAGACTTCAGTTTTCCGAAAATGAATCCAGTGATAAACAAAAGCATTCAAAAAGTAGAAGGTGTGTAAAATAATTTTTTAAATTCACTGAATGCAAAAATATTTAATCCATTCTTACTTTTTTTTTCGAATTTAAACGAATGGAATAAAAATAATAATTTTTTGCCTATTTGTTGCTAGCACCAGTTGCAAATTTAAAGAGCATGGCTGTTCCTTTTTTGTTAAATGCTTTTATTGTAGCGATAATTGGAAATACAACGATGATGATAGTTCCTCCGATTCGGACGAAGAACGCGAGAGACCACCTCCAAGTAAAAGGGTTGGAATTAAACGTACGATTATCAAACGTAATCCAAAATCAAAGTATACCTCAGAAGATTCTAGTGGAGATAGTGATGAAGATAAGAGAAGAGCGTTGACCAGACGGACAACGGCAAATACTGTTAGTTATAAAGAGGCTAGTGATGATGACAAAACGGGTTCAGAAGACTTATTAGATATCGAGTATCCGGAAAATCCGGAGCCCACTCCAGAAGAAAAATGTGAAACAATAGAAAGGATATTAGGTCGAAGACACGGTAAAAAAGGAGGTAAATATATTTTTGTTCGTTTAGCACGGTCTTCGAAGTAATTGGCTTTTTTGTCGATAGTAACTGGTAACATTACAACAATTTATGCAGTGGAAGACAGTGGTGATCCTAATGAAGTCGTTGATCAAAGTGATATAGAAAATACAGAACTTCAGTACCTGATTAAGTGGAAGGACTGGGCTCATATACATAATACGTGGGAGTCTGAAAATTCGATAAAGGAGCAGAAGGTGAAGGGACTTAAAAAATTAGAAAATTATGTCAAGCGAGAAGGGGAAATCGATATGTGGAGAAGATTCGCCACGCCAGAAGACATTGATTACTTCGAATGTCAGTTCGAACTTCAGCAAGAACTGCAAAAAAGTTACAACAATGTCGAAAGAATAATCGGTATGTTACTGAATATTTAAAACTTAAACTTGGTGCATAAATTTTTTTCGTTGTAGCTAAATACAACAAGCCAGATGGTGGAGTGGATTATTATATCAAATGGGAAAGTTTGCCGTATGCGGATGCCACGTGGGAAGATTCGGCGTTGATCAAAAAGAAATGGCCAAAAAACATCGAGGAGTTCCAGGATAGGGAGGAATCGAAACGCACCCCCTCCAAGCATTGTAAAGCGTTAAAATATAGACCTAAATTCCATGAAGTCAAGACTCAACCAGCTTACATGACTGGCGTCGATAAGGTTATTACAATCATAACTGGAGCTTAATTCGTATTTAAATGGCTTTTTGTTTTAGTTGTCGGTGTTAAGAGATTATCAAATGGATGGACTTAACTGGTTAATTCATTCATGGTCCAAAGAAAATTCCGTTATACTAGCCGATGAAATGGGTCTTGGTAAAACTATTCAGGTATGAAAAAATTTTATAAAGAATTTTGTATTTTTGTCCTGCTGATTCTGCTAATTTAGCGAATTTTATCAATTAAAGTACAGTATTGTTTTTTAAATGTGTATGTAATATTGTCATATTTGTGTTTTTTTTTCAGACAATATGTTTTTTATATTATTTATTCCATATCCATCAATTACATGGTCCATATTTATGTGTTGTTCCTCTATCAACAATGACTTCATGGCAACGAGAATTTGCGCAATGGGCTCCAGAGATGAATATAGTAACATATTTGGGAGATATAAATTCTAGGAATATTGTAAGTATAATTATTTAAGCGATTAGGCATTATTAAATTATATTTTTCTCGCAGATTCGCCAATACGAATGGTGTTACGATAGTTCAAAGAGACTGAAATTTAATGCAATTCTCACGACGTACGAAATTGTATTGAAAGACAAGGCTTTCTTAGGTGGTTTAAGTTGGGCTGCGCTTTTGGTCGATGAGGCCCATAGGTCAGTATCCGAATGAGATGAAATAATTGTGAATAATTAAGTGTTGTTTCGTAGGTTGAAAAACGATGACTCGTTACTTTATAAAGCTTTAATGGAATTTAGCACAAACCATAGGCTATTAATTACGGGGACACCGTTACAGAACAGTTTAAAAGAATTATGGGCGCTGCTTCATTTCATAATGCCACAAAAGTGTGTATTGTGATTTTTACTTTTGGTGCGTAATTAACAGAAAAATGATCTTTTGTTTCAGGTTCCAAACTTGGGAGGACTTCGAAAAGGAACATGATAATGCATCTCACAAAGGATACGGAAAATTGCATAAGCAATTAGAACCATTTATTTTAAGAAGAGTTAAAAAAGATGTAGAAAAATCGTTACCAGCTAAAGTAGAACAAATTCTGAGGGTAGAAATGACATCTGTACAAAAACAATATTACAAGTGGATTCTTACCAAAAATTATAACGCGTTAAGGAAAGGAGTTAAAGGTTCAACTACAACTTTCCTGAACATAGTTATCGAACTTAAAAAATGCTGCAATCATGCGTTATTAACGAAGCCGACCGAATATGAAAGCCACATGTCGCAGCAAGACCATATGCAGGTGAGCTGTAGTTTTTATGCAGGTGTTTGGAAAAATGCATCACCAACTGTTTTTGAGGCTACCCATTAATGTTTTCAATTTAGCTCTTTTATAATCTTTGTTGAGGAAGTGACGGATGATTTTTTTTCCAATCAACCCCCAATTTGTTTAAGTTTCTTTTTATGATAAAACACAAAAGGTTTGTTCTAGCAACGCTATGTACTATCCGATAAACTGATTCGGCGCAGTAGCTATATCGCGTTCGAGCAGAGTTTCTAATAGTCCATCGGACGGTTAGTCGGTTGTTGCAGCAGTTATTGGACTAGTTCATGAACTGGTTTGCGGATTGTACAAACAGTACATAAATGAAAGCATGAACTAGCGCTGGGAGTTTAACTAACTTGGTCTTTGGTAGCTATGCATCGCCCTCCCAGTCCCATGTAGTGCTGGTCTTTTAAGGTGTTTAGACTTGCGATGCATACATTTCTATGAGCTCAATAGTTACAAATTTCATTTGCGGTTAGACATGTCGTTGAAGCTTTCCGGCAGCGACTAATACATTTGTTAGTTCATAGTTGACGTATCTGCATAAACCAGTTCATTGTATTATTTTGAAAAACTCGTGGCCCTTTGATATTTTTCTGTACATAAAATTGTAGCCTCTAAACCTGAAAAAGTCAATCTTTTAATTGGTGGAACTGTTTTACACAAAAAATTAATTTAAATTAATTATTTTAGTAGGGCCCCGTTTTACATTTACAATCTTTTATTTTTTAGCAATTGCTCAAGGGTTCAGGAAAGCTAGTGCTGCTCGATAAATTATTAATTCGATTAAGAGAGACCGGTCATCGAGTCCTAATTTTTTCTCAAATGGTGAGAATGTTAGATATACTTGGAGAATATTTGCAGTTGAGGCACTTTCCTTTTCAACGTTTGGATGGCAGTATCAAAGGAGAATTAAGAAGGCAAGCGTTGGATCATTTTAATGCAGAAGGATCTCAGGATTTTTGTTTTTTACTTTCAACACGTGCAGGTGGTTTAGGTATCAATTTGGCAACAGCTGACACGGTCATAATTTTCGATTCTGATTGGAACCCTCAAAACGATTTACAGGCTCAAGCGAGAGCACATAGAATTGGTCAGAAAAATCAAGTTAATATATATCGGTTGGTTACTGCAAGATCAGTGGAAGAAGAAATTGTAGAACGGGCTAAACAAAAAATGGTTTTAGATCACTTGGTTATTCAACGAATGGATACTACGGGTCGCACCGTTTTGGATAAAAAGGGTTCTTCAAATAGCACTCCGTTTAATAAAGAAGACTTAACTGCAATTTTAAAATTTGGAGCTGAAGAACTGTTTAAAGATGAAGAAGACAAAGACGAAGAACCTACCGTAAGTTTCAATTTATTAATGATTGATTAAAAATATTTTAATTGTGTTGTATATATATTTAGTGTGATATTGATGAGATATTGAGAAGAGCAGAAACTAGAGATGAAGGTCCTGCCATGGCCGGTGATGAATTATTGTCGGCTTTCAAAGTCGCAAGTTTTGCAGCCTTCGACGAAGAAAATCAACCATCTCCGGTCACTACCGGAGCTGATGATGAAAGCAAAGATTGGGATGATATCATTCCAGAGGATTTACGCAAAAGAGTCGAAGAAGATGAGCGAAACAAAGAAATGGAAGATTTATATTTACCGCCGAGGTCTCGTAAAACTTTACAACAAATTAATCAGTCAGAAAGTGACGGAGAAGGAGGCAAAGGTAAAAAGCGAAGAAGGCATGCAGAAGAATCGGGTAGCAGCGGTGGTGAAGGTGATGATAGTGATGAAGAACGGCCACGGAAACGCGGTAGACCACCGTTGGCTAATAGAGAGAGAATCAAGAATTTCACCGACGCAGAAATACGTAGATTCGTTAAGAGCTACAAAAAATTCAGCAATCCTTTAAGCCGTTTAGAAGCTGTAGCGTGTGATGCCGAACTTCAAGAAAAACCACTAGCCGAATTAAAAAAATTAGGTGAACTGTTGCGGGAACGTTGTCGATCTTACATGTGTGAACATACCAAAGAGAACAATGACAGTCATAATCAAGAGGATGGTTCTGCTAAAGGTCGTAAGAGGAACAGGGGACCCTCGTTTAAGTTGGGTGGCGTGTCTGTTAATGCCAAAACGATGATGGCTTGTGAAGAAGAATTGGAACCTTTGGATGAAGTTTTACCTTCGAATCCAGAAGAACGAAGTAAATGGATCTTGGATGCAAGAACAAAACCGGCTCATTATGATTTTGAATGGCTTGCACCCGATGATTCAAAACTCCTTCAAGGAATTCACCAGTATGGAATGGGCTCGTGGGAACAAATAAAAATGGATCCTTCCATAGGTTTGCTAATTGTTAAAGTTTTAAATAAATAAAATTAACAGTGTTCCGACTTTCACAGGTATTGGGGACAAAATATTGTCTAATGATGATAAAAAACCGCAAGCTAAGCACCTGCAGCAACGAGCAGAATACCTTCTGAAGATTTTAAAGAAGCAACTAGATCTCAAAAAAGGTGTTACCAAGCCTAAACGTCAAAGAAAAACGAGAGAAACAAAAGCTTTAACCAAGGAAATAATTGATAACGACTACATTAGCTCCAATGATGAAGCACCACCACAAAATAATGCTACGCAACAAATAGTTCCAAAACGGACTTTTAAAAAAGAAGAGAAAGAAGATATGCCTATTATGCCGAAAATAGAAAAGAAGGAGAGGAAAAAGGTTAAGAAAGAAAAGAGGAATGCAGGGCCTATGCATTTTACTGCAAACAATGAACCCAGGGCATTAAACGTCTTAGGTGATCTTGACCCATCCATATTTAACGAAGTAAGAAACATTTAAAAATTACTGTTACACTTATTACATTTAATGTGTTATAGTGCAAAGAAAAAATGAGACCAGTGAAAAAAGCCTTAAAGGCTTTAGATAATCCGGACCAATCTTTATCAGAAGCCGAACAAGTAAATCATACTCGATTGTGTTTGTTACAAATTGGAGAACAAATTAATCATTGCTTAAATGAATATAGTGATCCCGAGAAAATCAAAGAATGGAGAAGGTAAATTATTAAAATTCGTATATCAACAATTTATTCATCGTAATTTTTTTTTAGTAATTTATGGTACTTTGTATCCAAATTTACCGATGTTGATGCTAAAAAATTGTACAAACTTTACAAAAAAGCTTGCAAGAGGAGTGAAAAAAGAAAAGATGATGTAAGTTTTATTAATCATTTTAGTACGTAAACTATAATTTAATAATTTTTTCGTTACTAGAGTCAGCCAAGCAGCAGTTCTTCAAAGGAAAAAGATCAGGACAAGGGCGCTGACTCCAAAGACGAAAAAGACCACAACCATAAACGCAGACATGAAGAGGAAAATGATAGAGAAGGAGAAAAAGAAAGCAAGAAACACCATTCTGATAAGTTAGTTCAATTTTTAAACTAAACATAGTGTCTCGAAATTTCACAGCCTTGTAATTTTTCGTGTTGTAAAATTTCATATTTTGTATTCAACTGTTTTGTCGGAAAATTAGTAACCATTGCCGAATACCATACAGTTTATAGATAAAAACAAAACCATTTGTTAATAAAAACTTATAAAACTGTTTTAAGTATCATCAAGCGATAATTATTTAAAATACTTATAATTTATTTGGTAAATCAAGTATCTCAAAAATCTCTTCTGTAAAATCAATTGCAAATTAAAAGGAATCTGGTACCATAAACTTAATGTTTTGATGTAAAGAAATTTATGAGCGTAGGAAGTTTTGCTCAAGACACCATTCTTATTTGTGGGTTACACGGGACAAATGAAATATGATAACTTATTTTAGGAAAGAGAAAAAAGAAAAGAATGCAGAGAAGGAAAGAATTAAAAAATCTAGAGAAGATGGTGAAAGAGATGAAGAAAGCCACGACTGGTCGAGGTATAATGCCAACAGAGGCAATAGAAATCTGAGTAGTACCGGACAGAGGCCGTTTAGACATGAACAGCATGACAGAATTGATAGGGTTATCCATAGTGATCACAACCGTTGGAGTAATAACCAGCAACGAGAACGTATAGGCAGGGAACACAAAAGAGAACGTTTTGATTATCAACAACGGTATCATCGAGAGCACCCCAGAGCACCTGTAGATAAAAGGTATTTGCAAACATTTAAATATTTGATTTTTATTTCCATATTTAACCAATATTTTACAACCCTTTTTGTTTTTGATTGCCTGTTTAGTTTATTACTGACATATCCAAATATCATTTGAATTCAAATAAGAGTGCCAGGAATACAAAATAATTTTGTTAACAGCCACAATTATTTTTTGAAAATGTTCACATCGGCAGCAAAATATAAAATAATATTATATACACTGGAGAAAATGTCATTATCATAAATTTCTTTATTGAAGTTGTATAAAGGTACTGAATTATCTTAATCCAGGGTAACTGAACACAATGTTTTCAATTTCCAGATTACCCAGTGGCAAAGATGATTGGCGCCAATATCAGAGAGGTGGGATTGACCCCATGGTTCCAATAAACCCAAGACACATGTATGGCGCCCATTATAATCCTGGTTTTGGACCAGGTTCAACAATGTATCCACCAAATGAGCAAGCACCTTTTCCAAGGGATAGGTTTTCACCAGGAGACTGGAGAGCAGATCGAGATTATAGGCGTGATTACGATCGACGGCAACCATAATTGAATATTTAAAAGACTTTAGTGTTACAGTGTATGTAGCAAAAATCTCAAGTGCTGTTTGGAAAGTTATTGAGAATTTTCGGTTTTATATTTATATGTTCGTTGTTTTAATTCGTAATTTTTTCTTCTCAATAATTTTTCAGATTTTTAATTTTTTCAAATGCATTTTGTTTACCAAACTTTTTGTATATTTTACTTTGTAAATTTAATTTACAAGGTGGCTGTGGAGTGTATTAATTGAAAATGTGAGTATGTGGCCTACCTTATTGTAAATATGACAAATTGGTGTAAATAAAAACAGATATCTTTTGATAAATTTTGTTATTTTTCCCATTTTATAAATCGTTTAACCATTTTAACTGTATCCATTTTTATTTGCTCATAATCTAGCGAAGCTGCAAACCTTTATTTAGCATAATTACAGGAAACTGTAAAACACTAAATTTACATTTAGTTCGATTTTTTACCACCAAAGAACCAAACACCTTATGACGTCACGATTCTACTCGCAACTCCTGTGACCCTGATACAAAACTCAAAATTTGTTTAATTTCTCCGTAAAAATTTTCGTCTAAAAATTTGTTTCTTGGATCAGGATCACAGAAGTTGCGAAAGGAATCATGACGTAACAAGAGGTGTTTGTTACGTTTTCTTGTAGAAAATTCAATTGCCTTTAAAAAACATTAAGCATGTCCTATACCTAAAATTGATAGTTCTCCAGTAATATCGAATTTTATACTTTTTCGAAACAATGAAACTTTTACACAAATTATTTTTTTGCGTTATTATTTAAGGAGAAACAAAAAAACTTTAAATGCAAAAGTTGTTTGGTATTACTAGCTGCATGATCTTGCGTTATTTTTGAATATACAGAGCGTTTAGTTTTTGAGAATTAACATGCAGCTTTGTTATTTGAAATACAACACCCTGTATATTGTTACGTTTTCTTGTAGATAATTCAATTGCCTTTAAAAATTATTAAGCATGTCCTATACCTAAAGTTAATATTTCTCGAGTTATTGGTCGCATTCAGCTACGTAGCGGTAGCTGCTCCGAAAACGTCTCCTTTTAACAACCGCTAATAGCCTTTGCACTTTTCCCATTTTCCTCGAAAAATTAAAAATCGTATTTAGGGCCAAATAATCCTTTATTTGTTCATAAATAACGTGTATAAGTAGTTTGAAGCTATTTGAGTTAATTTTAAGAAAATCGATTTTTTTGTCTAAAAAAGTGCAAAGACTATAGCCTTTGCACTTTTCCCATTTTCCTCGAAAAATTAAAAATCGTATTTAGGGTCTAATAATCCTTTATTTGTTCATAAATAACGTGTATAAGTAGTTTGAAGCTATTTGAGTTAATTTTAAGAAAATCGATTTTTTTGTCTAAAAAAGTGCAAAGACTATAGCCTTTGCACTTTTCCCATTTTCCTCGAAAAATTAAAAATCGTATTTAGGGCCTAATAATCCTTTATTTGTTCATAAATAACGTGTATAAGTAGTTTGAAGCTATTTGAGTTAATTTTAAGAAAATCGATTTTTTTGTCTAAAAAAGTGCAAAGACTATAGCCTTTGCACTTTTCCCAATTTCCTCGAAAAATTAAAAATCGTATTTAGGGCCTAATAATCCTTTATTTGTTCATAAATAACGTGTATAAGTAGTTTGAAGCTATTTGCGTTAATTTTAAGCTAATTGTTGAAAATGCGGACAGACAGGATAGCGTTAAAATGCAACAGTGTTATTCTCATGTAAAGATGCCTTAGATAAACGACTTCTGTAAAATTCAAATAAAAATTAACAGCAGTTTGGTAATTATTTATAGTTACGTCTCTTGACATTTGCATTTATTAAGCAAATCATGGTGTATTAAAAAAATCGATTTTTTTGTCTAAAAAAGTGCAAAGACTATAGCCTTTGCACTTTTCCCATTTTCCTCGAAAAATTAAAAATCGTAGTTAGGGCCTAATAATCCTTTATCTGTTCATAAATAACGTGTATAAGTAGTTTGAAGCTATTTGCGTTAATTTTAAGAAAATCGATTTTTTTGTTGAAAAAAAGTACAAAGCCTTTGCACTTTTCCCATTTTCCTCGAAAAATTAAAAATCGTATTTAGGGCCTAATAATCCTTTATTTGTTCATAAATAACGTGTATAAGTAGTTTGAAGCTATTTGAGTTAATTTTAAGAAAATCGATTTTTTTGTCTAAAAAAGTGCAAAGACTATAAGCCTTTGCACTTTTCCCATTTTCCTCGAAAAATTAAAAATCGTAGTTAGGGCCTAATAATCCTTTATCTGTTCATAAATAACGTGTATAAGTAGTTTGAAGCTATTTGCGTTAATTTTAAGAAAATCGATTTTTTGTCTAAAAAAGTGCAAAGACTATAATATCCTTTGCACTTTTCCCATTTTCCTCGAAAAATTAAAAATCGTATTTAGGGCCTAATAATCCTTTATTTGTTCATAAATAACGTGTATAAGTAGTTTGAAGCTATTTGAGTTAATTTTAAGAAAATCGATTTTTTGTCTAAAAAAGTGCAAAGACTATAATATCCTTTGCACTTTTCCCATTTTCCTCGAAAAATTAAAAATCGTATTTAGGGCCTAATAATCCTTTATTTGTTCATAAATAACGTGTATAAGTAGTTTGAAGCTATTTGAGTTAATTTTAAGAAAATCGATTTTTTTGTCTAAAAAAGTGCAAAGACTAGCCTTTGTACTTTTCCCATTTTCCTCGAAAAATTAAAAATCGTATTTAGGGCCTAATAATCCTTTATTTGTTCATAAATAACGTGTATAAGTAGTTTGAAGCTATATGAGTTAATTTTAAGAAAATCGATTTTTTTGTCTAAAAAAGTGCAAAGACTATAGCCTTTGCACTTTTCCCATTTTCCTCGAAAAATTAAAAATCGTATTTAGGGCCTAATAATCCTTTATTTGTTCATAAATAACGTGTATAAGTAGTTTGAAGCTATTTGAGTTAATTTTAAGAAAATCGATTTTTTTGTCTAAAAAAGTGCAAAGACTATATAGCCTTTGCACTTTTCCCAATTTCCTCGAAAAATTAAAAATCGTATTTAGGGTCTAATAATCCTTTATTTGTTCATAAATAACGTGTATAAGTAGTTTGAAGCTATTTGAGTTAATTTTAAAAAAATCGATTTTTTTGTCTAAAAAAATGCAAAGACTATAGCCTTTGCACTTTTCCCATTTTCCTCGAAAAATTAAAAATCGTATTTAGGGCCTAATAATCCTTTATTTGTTCATAAATAACGTGTATAAGTAGTTTGAAGCTATTTGAGTTAATTTTAAGAAAATCGATTTTTTTGTCTAAAAAAGTGCAAAGACTATAGCCTTTGCACTTTTCCCATTTTCCTCGAAAAATTAAAAATCGTAGTTAGGGCCTAATAATCCTTTATTTGTTCATAAATAACGTGTATAAGTAGTTTGAAGCTATTTGAGTTAATTTTAAGAAAATCGATTTTTTTGTCTAAAAAAGTGCAAAGACTATAGCCTTTGCACTTTTCCCATTTTCCTCGAACAATTAAAAATCGTAGTTAGGGCCTAATAATCCTTTATCTGTTCATAAATAACGTGTATAAGTAGTTTGAAGCTATTTGCGTTAATTTTAAGAAAATCGATTTTTTTGTTGAAAAAAAGTACAAAGACTATATAGCCTTTGCACTTTTCCCATTTTCCTCGAAAAATTAAAAATCGTATTTAGGGTCTAATAATCCTTTATTTGTTCATAAATAACGTGTATAAGTAGTTTGAAGCTATTTGAGTTAATTTTAAGAAAATCGATTTTTTGTCTAAAAAAGTGCAAAGACTATAATATCCTTTGCACTTTTCCCATTTTCCTCGAAAAATTAAAAATCGTATTTAGGGTCTAATAATCCTTTATTTGTTCATAAATAACGTGTATTAGTAGTTTGAAGCTATTTGCGTTAATTTTAAGCTAATTGTTGAAAATGCGGACAGACAGGATAGAGTTAAAATGCAACAGTGTTATTCTCATGTAAAGATGCCTCAGATAAACGTCTCCTGTAAAGTTTTAATGAAAATTCACAGCAGTTTGGTAATTATTTAGTTACGTCTCTTGACATTTGCATTTATTAAGCAAATCATGGTGTATTAAGCTAATTGTTGAAAATGCGGACAGACAGGATAGCGTTAAAATGCAACAGTGTTATTCTCATGTAAAGATGCCTCAGATAAACGTCTCCTGTAAAATTCAAATGAAAATTCACAGCAGTTTGGTAATTATTTATAGTTACGTCTTTTGACATTTGCATTTATTAAGCAAATCATGGTGTATTAAGCTAATTGTTGAAAATGCGGACAGACAGGATAGCGTTAAAATGCAACAGTGTTATTCTCATGTAAAGATCCCTAATATAAACGTTTCCTGTAAAATTCAAATGAAAATTCACAGCAGTTTGGTAATTATTTATAGTTACGTCTCTTGACATTTGCATTTATTAAGCAAATCATGGTGTATTAAGAAAATCGATTTTTTTGTCTAAAAAAGTGCAAAGACTATAGCCTTTGCACTTTTCCCATTTTCCTCGAAAAATTAAAAATCGTATTTAGGGCCTAATAATCCTTTATTTGTTCATAAATAACGTGTATTAGTAGTTTGAAGCTATTTGCGTTAATTTTAAGCTAATTGTTGAAAATGCGGACAGACAGGATAGCGTTAAAATGCAACAGTGTTATTCTCATGTAAAGATGCCTCAGATAAACGTCTCCTGTAAAGTTTTAATGAAAATTCACAGCAGTTTGGTAATTATTTATAGTTACGTCTTTTGACATTTGCATTTATTAAGCAAATCATGGTGTATTAAGCTAATTGTTGAAAATGCGGACAGACAGGATAGCGTTAAAATGCAACAGTGTTATTCTCATGTAAAGATGCCTTAGATAAATGTCTCCTGTAAAATTCAAATGAAAATTCACAGCAGTTTGGTAATTATTTATAGTTACGTCTCTTGACATTTGCATTTATTAAGCAAATCATGGTATATTAAGCTAATTGTTGAAAATGCGGACAGACAGGATAGCGTTAAAATGCAACAGTGTTATTCTCATGTAAAGATGCCTCAGATAAACGTCTTCTGTAAAATTCAAATGAAAATTCACAGCAGTTTGGTAATTATTTATAGTTACTACTTTTGACATTTGCATTTATTAAGCAAATCATGGTGTATTAAGCTAATTGTTGAAAATGCGGACAGAGAGGATAGCGTTAAATTGCAACAGTGTTATTCCCATGTAAAGATGCCTTAGATAAACGTCTCCTGTAAAATTCAAATGAAAATTCACAGCAGTTTGGTAATTATTTATAGGTACGTCTCTTGACATTTGCATTTATTAAGCAAATCATGGTGTATTAAGCTAATTGTTGAAAATGCGGACAGACAGGATAGCTTTAAAATGCAACAGTGTTATTCTCATGTAAAGATGCCTCAGATAAACGTCTCCTGTAAAATTCAAATGAAAATTCACAGCAGTTTGTTAATTATTTATAGTTACTTCTCTTGACATTTGCATTTATTAAGCAAATCATGGTGTATTAAGCTAATTGTTGAAAATGCGGACAGACAGGATAGCGTTAAAATGCAACAGTGTTATTCTCATGTAAAGAAGCCTCAGATAAACGTCTCCTGTAAAATTCAAATGAAAATTCACAGCAGTTTGGTAATTATTTATAGTTACGTCTCTTGACATTTGCATTTATTAAGCAAATCATGGTGTATAAGCTAATTGTTGCAAATGCGGACAGACAGGATAACGTTAAAATGCAACAGTGTTATTCGCATGTAAAGATGCCTTAGATAAACGTGTCCTGTAAAATTCAAATGAAAATTCACAGCAGTTTGGAAATTATTTATAGTTACGTCTCTTGACATTTGCATTTATTAAGCAAATCATGGTGTATTAAGCTAATTGTTGAAAATGCGGACAGACAGGATAGCGTTAAAATGCAACAGTGTTATTCTCATGTAAAGATGCCTCAGATAAACGTCTCCTGTAAAATTCAAATGAAAATTCACAGCAGTTTGGTAATTATTTATAGTTACTTCTCTTGACATTTGCATTTATTAAGCAAATCATGGTGTATTAAGCTAATTGTTGAAAATGCGGACAGACAGGATAGCGTTAAAATGCAACAGTGTTATTCTCATGTAAAGATGCCTTAGATAAACGTCTCCTGTAAAATTCAAATGAAAATTCACAGCCGTTTGGTAATTATTTATAGTTACGTCTCTTGACATTTGCATTTATTAAGCAAATCATGGTGTATTAAGCTAATTGTTGAAAATGCGGACAGACAGGATAGCGTTAAAATGCAACAGTGTTATTCTCATGTAAAGATGCCTTAGATAAACGTCTTCTGTAAAATTCAAATGAAAATTCACAGCAGTTTGGTAATTATTTATAGTTACGTCTCTTGACATTTGCATTTATTAAGCAAATCATGGTGTATAAGCTAATTGTTGCAAATGCGGACAGACAGGATGGCTTTAAAATGCAACAGTGTTATTCGCATGTAAAGATGCCTTAGATAAACGTCTCCTGTAAAATTCAAATGAAAATTCACAGCAGCTTGGTAATTGTTTAAAGTTACGTCTCTTGACATTTGCATTTATTAAGAAAATCATGGTGTATTAAGCTAATTGTTGAAAATGCGGACAGACAGGATAGCGTTAAAATGCAGTAGTGTTATTCTCATGTAATAGTATGAATATATAAAACACTGACTTTTTTCTGGGGATAATCAATTGCTGTAATTTTTTTTTAAGCAACCATGTGTTGATTAGATAATCAACAACAACAAAAATCAACAACACAAAAGTTTACAAATCTTTATTACACTCTTAGTACATAAATGTTCTAATAAGGAATACATTACCTGTTTTCATCACAGCAAATGCTCTTTATATTCTAATATCATTGATATTTCAAACTAGTAAATATTAAGATAAATAACAAATATAATTAACAAACAAAACTTAATTTTATTCACATACCTAGTAGCCTACGAACTATAAGACACTTGTTGGCTTTTATACTAAAAGCATTATTCAATTACCACAATATTCGATGAAAACTTTTTAAATAATTGTTTAATAATTATTTAAAAAAATACTTGTACGGACAAACACAGGCCTTCTATAGAGCCTCTAGCAACATTTAAATAACTAATTGTCATGACACTGCTATTTATTTAACTAATAGATTTCGGATCAACAATTACCTAACGTTAAAACTAACGAAAATAACTTATGATTTCTAGGGGTAGAATCGAGTTAAAATTTACTGGAATATATTTTACGTAGCACTATTCAAAACACTGTATTTGTGATTAAAAAAGATAATGAACTGATCTACGACAAGACAAACATGTCCACTAGACACAAAAAATATGAAATATTTTACGTATGCTCAGTACATGGGCGTCCGCAGAAAATTTTCCAGAGGGGGCAAAGCATAGAGACAAACAATAATACATGTAAATTGTAATTTAATTTTTTAATCTTTATGATTTGTTTTTACAAGTACTATTTTTACTCGATTCCAGGGGGGGGGGCAAGTGCCCCATATGCCCACCCTGCGGACGCCCATGGCCCAGTAGAGCCTCGACATTGATTTATTGTTTAAATATTTCAAATAACACTTTGTAAAATATCCTTAAAAATTAACAAATAAAATATAAGTGGCTTAAAACAAAATTATATTCTACAGTTTATGGGTTCAATTACCTAAAATATATCAAAAAATTGGCTTTAGACTTAATAAAAATCACGAGGAGGACTCTACTAGAACATATGTAAAACATAAATACACAAATACAATTAGCTATCACATAACAAACACAAAAAAGATGTAAAATATGAATCTTTTCATTATAAAACTACTACTGGACTATCTAATATGGTTTATAAAAACTAAATAACATTAAAATATGGTACCTACACAAAATGCTTGAGTTTATTTATTGACTTTTGATTCTCATAAATTTCAAATCGATTCCTTATAGATTCCCCCACAAACTAACAGACAGCAAGCACAAATCATCAATAATAATAAAATTAGTTAATTTGTTTTAAAAAAGTTACAGATTTGAAAAAAATACAGGGTGGCCTATTTTCGACGCCCATACAGGGTATCTGAGTTATTATCAGAGGTAGAAAAAAAACTAAGTGCGTATACAAATATTAAAATAAGTAAGTTAGGTGTAATATATCAATATTAGTAAGAGTAAAAAGAGAAATGAACATCGCTATCTTGTTAAGGACAAAAAAACCATGCCAAAATGTCTTTAAAAGTTTTCTCTATCTTTTCGTTTAAGCGAGATATATAACATTTTTGAAAAGTGCCAAAAATAGGTTTTTGGCTATATTTCTAAAATTAAAAATGATATCAAAAATCTTTGTACGATAATGAATTTCTCTCGAAAAAAGAAATCGAGACTACGTACTTAGTTTTTTTCTATGTCTTATAATAACCGAGAATAGGCCACCCTGTACATTTCGCCAGGAAAAAACTGTTTTATTTAAATCGAAAAATTAGTTACGGGAAAAACTGAAATTGGTGATTATTTGTATTTTTGTGGGAATCCACAACTTTCTTACTGCATGATCGTCACTTTAGAGCTACAGATTCCCATAAAAAAACAAACATGTTACAACAAAAAAGCATGTCCTTTGCGAAAAACGGTACTTTCTAGGGAACAACCGTTAAGCTACACGGTGAGAGGATTTTCTTAGGAAGAAAAATTTATTTAGACGAAAAATAAATTATGAATTGACCAAAGGGGTACTTTTCAACCTCTGACGAGATTTTAAGGACGGATCTTTTTTTTACAACCATTTATAATTTTTTGTTCACAAGATTTAAACAACAAATAATTTTGCTAAAGACACCGGTCGATACTGAGAAATCATCAAATACGTCCTCTTAGAAACGACCGTTTTTCTTCAACGACATATTGCCAACATAGGAGCTCCATTGTCCCCATGGAAATACTTCGTTAATACTAATTCAAAGATCTACTATGCATAATATATCGAAGTAAATAAATAACGTAAAATAATAAATTAATTCGAGATGGTATCAAAATCAAATCATAAAAATATTAAATTTGATTTAAAGGTTTTGAAAATTGTACAGGCAGGTCGCGATTAGTACAAGCCAGGCGAATTTCGTACTATTCGAACTGGTATCAAACGCGATCTGCCTGTATAATAATACACTTATTCTATCTATGGCCTCTTTGACGCGAAAATTCGTTTACCTATATACACAATATCTTTGACTGTCACACCTTAATAATACGTTTGTGAGCAAATTATCCATAGATTTCGTTTATCCTTAAGTCTACATATATTTTTTTAAACATATTTAATAAAGAAAAATATTCTTGACTGATTTTGTAAATGATATCATACTTGGCAAGTTAATGGTCTCTTAAATTATAACCTACAGAGCCGACGTTTTTAATTTATTAAAATTTAAAGATAAGTCGCTTAACAACTGTGGAAGTGTTTCGCAGCTACATAAAAATACAACACAACATTCAACCTGTCCATAGAAATGTTACAAATAATACGAAAGTCATTTAAAACAAACTTAACTAAACAATTCATTAACATCAAGTAAGACATTCATGTAAATATAAAATAAAATATGACATGTAAATAAGCTCTCTAAAATACTTCACATTAAAGCTTTTTTATAATCACATCACTTGATGTTTTTTAAACTTAAAACAAGCTTAACATTAAAGTTTTAAGCGACTCTAACACGGGGTATACAAGCTTTGCCGAGGTAAAGCTACCAAGTAAAGTACACCCTGTGAAAGTTGTTCATTATCATTGTCTGACAAAGTAAAACTTACTAAATCTGACTGGGAATTGATTTTTTACGCCAAAACTTAGGCAATGCTGCGGGCGTGCAAGAGCCGCTTCATAAGAAGATCGAAATATCGTTGTACAGATTCAATAATTCATCTCAGTATTATTTTAAACATTCATTACTTTTCTCTTAAAGCAAGTTTTGTGTAATTGTCAATGAATGCAGTTGTATATAATTAGTAACTATTTGGCTTTATTTCAATCAGTTTTTGGGCAAAGAAGTTTTTTTTATGAAAACGTGTATAACATTTAGTTTTAATTTCATAAATAATGTTATACTAATCTTTCAAAAACATCGAAATTTCAATTTTTCTTCTGTTTAGTACCATAATGGAAAGTGATAAAAAATCTGGTAACATGTGTGTGTTTATCTCAAAAAAAAAAAAAAAAAAAGTCCCAGAGACCGATATCAGATTTTCGCTATCTATTATGGTAAGCGAGATACCCTGTAATACATTCGAATTTGGTCCACCTTGTACAGATTTTTGTAAATGTTTTCTTCTAATTTGGTCTAATCCATATCATTAATCATTTAACCAAACCATTTCGAGTGGCGTAAAGTTTTGATTTGTGGAACCAAAAATGTTTTTAATACCAAATGCTACGAAAATCTTTGTAAAAAAAAAATTGATTGGCCCTTGAGGACATGAGTAATTATGGCACATCTGATTTTTAAACAAGTTGTACTACTTTTTGTATGGCAACTTTAAAAAGATTTTAAATTAATAAAGATATAATGGCAAAATAACAGTGTTTTATTAATCTATTTGTTACGTAGAATGAAAGTAGAATTGGTACATAAAAACCAAGACGTCACTGTTGGTAATTCCATGTGACGAATTATCATTTATAGGTAGGATTTAAAGTTGTTACCAGTTGTAAGTTGTAAGTAAATTAGAAAGTTTTACCGATGATAAAAACAAATGTCCAAGCATAAAATAAAACGAATAGGGGCGGACAGGGTTTAAAATACAATTAAAAAATATCCAAAATAATCAAAAATTAGTGACGATTATTATATATTTTAGGTTCACACAGTTCTAGCCTGGATGGCAATGTTTAGAAAATTCTGCACGATATTCAGAAGTGCACCAGATTTTAACATATCCAAATTACACTTTTAATTCTTTTCATTTAAGGTTCAAGGCATTACAAATGAAATGAAATCTGCACGTGTTAAAACTAGTAACGCTATACAAGCTCAAAAAATGTTACATCCATCCAATATCCGCCTAGGTCTAGGTGAACCGGTTTTGCTGTAGGTCAGTTTGTGAAAAAAAACAGAACCAACTTAAAACAATGCTATGATTATTACGTTATAAAACAATGAACTATTTACAAGAAATTTTTTGAAAACAATTGAATCATGCAAATATCTAATAGGGGTTTGCTAAAAAGATATTTTAAAAGGTGTTTTATAAACAGTTATTTTTAACCTCGCTTAGTCGCTTCAAAATGACAATACGATAGCAATGATCCCTCGAGTTTTTTTTATTATAACGTTGTTTTATTCTAATTTTAATCGAAACTAATAAAAGTCAAGAGCAGTTTAAGAAACTATTACCCAAAAAGTTTCAGATTTTTTAAGGGAAATCTTCAATCACATGAAAATATCTACAGGGTGGTCCAAATTCGATGGGATTACATGGGTATCTTGCTTAACAGTCAGGATAGAGGAACGGTTAAATTACCAAAAATGTGCAGTTTTTTGACCGTCTTCAAAAATATTCTATCATTTCCGATTGTTGAGTTATTAGGAAAATGTGTTTTACTGTCATATTAATAATGCGTCATATCTGAGTTTGTCTCAAAGAAAAGCACATTTTTGGTAATTTAACCGTTCCTCCATCTTGAATATTAAGCGAGATGTAATCCCATCGAATTTGGACCACCCTGTACTTGCCGCGAAAACTTATTTTCAAAATTTAGTACTGACGGAAGTTTTAAAGTCATAGAAAAACCCAGCTACATAACGTTGTAAAAATAATATGATAACTTGAAACAAAATTTAACAAAACTGATAAAACGTTTAATTGGCACATACCATAGATATCTTTAGTAATATGTAAAGTTACATTGTGTTTTGAAATGGTATTTACAGCCATGTAGTAAAACAGCTATTTGGTTAACACGTTTTTTATCAGCAATTAAAATATTAACAACCTGCATAAACAATTTATCTGTTTATTTCGTAGTCATTTTAAGGTATTTAATAAATTAGTTGATTTTGAGACGCAAAGTGAAATTACAGGTAAAAACTCAAATATAAATATCCCATTTGGCGGTTAATCCACGCGAAAGGTATTATATTTAAACCACAATAATTCTACAATCAGAATCTATGCAATGCCCTTGCTTTAAGAAAGCTTTAATCTAAAACCAACAGATCGAATCTATTCACCATTAAGGTTATCACAAAACGAAAAAAATTTATCGGATGGTTAGACATCCTTGATAGAAATACTTTTTGTGAAATTACATTAATCAAATTTTTAATTAGCTTCTTCAGTTTAACGCGCATGCAGTAAATGAAAATGTGTGCAAGATGCAAGAATGCTAATATATTAAATTATTGTAAATAAGTTTTCTACTGGAAGAAAATATTTTACCGAACCAATATTTCTCAACATTTATTTAAAAAATACTTTGATAAAATTGCTATTTGCGTAAGTAAAAAAAGCATTTGCCCAAGTCGATAACAATGCACGGTGTCAATAACGTTATTGATAGTAAAAAGTAAATAATACGAAATTTCTTATAAAAAATTAAATGGATAATTTGCGATTGGGATTTGATTTGTTACTTCCTGCTTCGTTTCTTAAAACTTCAGCCGTTTATTTTGCAAGTGGCATGAGTCACTTTTTGTTTAGTTAAAGCTGTTTACGGTTACAAAATTGTATGGTATTTTTATGTTTAAACATTTATACTGAGAAAAATATAATTAACCGAAATAAGAAACATGAGTGAAATTTATCTATAGTACCTAAGCATAATTCTTTTTATGCATATTTAAATCAAAATATCTCAAAATAACATATGCTTATGCCACTTTAAAATAATCGGCTCACTTATCAACATTATTTTTAAAGCATTTGTTGGCCAATTTTATCAACAAAGTAACAACAGCATAAATTCATATTCAACTTGTCTCGATTTTTAAATCATATTCTTTATATATTTTACGTAGCTTTCAAAAAAAATTGTTGAACTTAACCGCTACACATCTTAGTAATGAAACAACTAATTTTTAAATCACACTGAAGGCTAAAAAGCCATTTCACCTGCGTAAATTTAATAGCTTTAAATGCAATTCACAAAAAAAAATTGAAAATGATTTTATCAATGTTCTGGAGGCATGTTCCGAGTTGCAGTTCTTTTCGTGCTTATTCGAGAAGCATCATTCGTGAAAGGCAAAATAATGCTTTTCAACAATTTTATACTAATTAGAAATTTTATTGCGGAACAAATTAAGACAACCGTCCTTCAAAATGAATGTACATAATTTTTTTCACAGCGCATTAATTTTATAATAAAGGGCAAACCATTCACGGTTGTATTATCGTTCGTTATTTCAATTACTTTGTTAAATAGAACCGAGTATATTTGATTTATATATGCAGTGCTGTAAATACGATAATTTCGGTATAAATTATTACGAATCAAAACGAAATTGCCTATTAAATACTAAAAAGAATAATTTACTTTTGACTAGAAGGTTATTCAGCCCCAACTTAAATTAATAATAACACCAAAGCAAAGGTAGCTAAAAGATTAGTATGAATAATAAACCACTTAAAAAAATATTATTCACAATATTTATGTCAAGTTTAGCCGGAACGCGTTGCATTTAAAAACATGCACGGTTAGGGCTTCTAATTAAAAAAAAACCTATACGAATTATCGTCCTTGCTTGTCACTTTAGGTGGTTATTAGCCCATTAACTTATTTTAGTCGACTATTATTCAATTAATGTTCCACAATTAACACAGAGAAGAGCCCCTTTTCGATAAAATTATCTAATAAAAGTGTTTACAATCATTTTCTTTTGGCAAACGGTCGGATATGTTGCGAAATATGTTGAAAACCAGTTCAAAATTAACATTTTATAAGTTAAATTAAGTAATTTAATTGCAGGGCTGTATTTCCATTTCTGGAGATCTGAGTTGCAATTTTATGGACACCCCTACGTATGTTACTTGAAAATTTAAATTATATATACAGGGTGTTTCCTAAATATTGCAAAAAAAACGGGAGGTGATTCGTCATTAAAAATTAAGGGGGTCTTTCATATAAAATGTTTTCCTTAGACGTCTCCTTTCGGAATTACACCTCCCTAAAGGGGAGCTGTAAAATTAGGTTTTTATTTTATATCTCAAATTTGGATATATGTAGGAGAATGACATTTGGTAGATGTTTTATACTTATTAAAAGGTTTTCCATAGTAATATTTTCAATCATCTCCCACATTCACAGGGGGCTGAAAAGTGCGACCCCAGTTGTTTTTTTTATCAGAACTTTCTAGTGGGTTAAAATTTGACAATAAAAAAATGTTTTTTGAAAGCTTGATGTATTTGGAAACCATGGTAACCACCAAAATTAATCGTTTTATATTGAAATATTTAATCGTGCATGTTTACTTATTTTATTTTATACTCAAAAACTGTAGGTTTTACGAGAAAAACTAAGAAATAAAGAGTTTCTAAATGAATCAACTTAAAAAAAAAAATTTAATTGCAAAATTTCAACCCACCAAGAAGTTCTGTTTAAAAAAAACTTTTCAGTCCCCTCTGAAGGTGGGAGATGATTGGAAATATTACTATGGGCAACCTTTTAATAAGTATAAAACATCTACCAAATATCATTCTCCTACATTTATTCAAACTTAAGAAATAAAATAAAAACCTAATTTTACCGATCCCCTTTAGGGGAGTGTAACTCCGAAAGGAGACGTCTAAGTAAAGAAAAATATATAAAACACCCCCTTTTATTTTCGATAAGGAATCAACTCCCGATTTTTTTGGGCAATACTTAAGAAACACCCTGTATATACGCGAGATGAAAAAATTAAATTTGGTAATAATATTTTTATTACTCAAACAATTGAGGCCGCTGAAGAGGGAGGGCCCCGTGCTTGCGCATAGGCCTAGTATTAAATAAGGCCCTGGCTGTTTGTATCAAAACAAACAAAAAAACATAACTTTATCGAAAAAACTGCCAAAAAGGAGGAATAGAAATGATGTATCAAGTCGAATTTTAAATCAAGGTTATTAAAAATAAACTATTTAATGTTAGGGATGATAAAATTATCGAAAAATGCTACTGTTTAAGTATGGCACATAATTATTTGATTGGCGTAATATACCAATAAGATTGAAAACGAAAGAATTGCAATGTACCCAACTGATTGTAATCAGGGCGAAATAGCCAAGTTGCGTTTATTTTATACATTAGCAACAAATAGGTGTTACGTACACTATACACTTCCACAATTGTCGACTTTTATCAGTTTTTTTAAATTAACTATTACCAGTACCACGCAATCAGTGAACGAAAATGCACGAGTATTGACGAACCATAGTTATTAAAGATCACTTACAACTTTATGGTACCTAGTTAAAGATGTAACGCCAACACTTATCTTGTAGTTTTGGTGCGACGAGGTATATTCCTCAACTCGGTGTACTGCGCCGAAGATGATGGAATGCGACGTTTCAGCAAATCGCTTGCTGAAAAACTGCCACTTCGTTTCTTATAAATCGAGAATCTACAAAAAAAAAAAAAAACAACAACATTAAACCAGTGTGGTGGTGCGTGATGCTAAAATAAATTGCTTAAAAAAAAAATTTAGGGCGTAAAAATCACGCAAAATCGGCGCAGAGTGTTCGTGTAGCAAAAAAAAAGGTTGTAAAAATAATTTTCGTATGAGCTCAAGGCGATGAGATTGGTCCAATTATTTCTCATTGTCTTCTGTGTTAAAATTGAATGCTCTTTAGCGTTAAAATCACGTCAAACTAACGAATTGCGATCGATTCAAGATATTTTTGTGGCAGTTTACGTGAGCCCTTGGAAGTAGCCGTAAAACTTCTTCTAAATGGAAGCTTGTTCGCAGTGAAGTCCTTCAAGTTTTATTTCGCGCGATAATTAGAAAGAAAACAACGGGGTTAGCGGAAAATTTGTCATGATTAGTTCGGCTGAAAATGACGAGAATTGATAGCGTGGGTAGGTCGTGGGAGCAACTGACTGTGCGTACCTCATCAGTTAACTGTTAAATTCGCAATTTCCTTTCGTCTGGATTTAATGGTGACATGTCGGTCGCGTTAAAATCACGGGGCTTCCACGCAAAAAAATACAAAAAAAAATTAGCGCTCGTGTTACGTACCAAAGCGTTACTGTTTGCCATTTCAAGGACCCTCTTTTTATATATTGTTAGTAGATGTAAAACTTTTTACTTCATGCAACACTAGATACAGTTATATAACGAGCCTCAAAGCGAGAAGAATTGGTACACTCATACCAACTAATTACCACATGCTCTTTTTTTATTAATTTTAAACTTAACAGGATAAGGTTGGTTTACTATCAATTATTTTATTTCAAGAAGCTGTACAATCAACATCAAAACAGTTAATGCGCGCATTCGACTGCTAAACATGCTAAAACTCTACTAACATACGAGTATCATCATCCCACTGCCTAAAATCACTTTTCAGTAGGATGAAGAACTTCAAAAACTATATTTCACTTTAAAAAAAGTTCATTCAGTTTAAATCAGTGTTTCCCAAACTTGCAGAGGATCCCAATGAATTGTTTTGTAGATAATATTTAAGCCTGGCAAATAAATTCGAATGATTTTAGAATAACATGAAAATTTCGAGGACCTCTTCAGAAGGATTCAGAGACCCCCAAAGGTCCGCGGACCACACTTTGAGAAACACTGGTTTAGTTGCACACAAATTGGAGATGCGGTTTTGCGAAAAATTAACTGAAACATAAGCAGTTGATTATTTGCAAACCGCGTACTTCTATTTGCGTTTACGTTAAGGGTAGATTAGACAATCTGGCTGTATTTTTTCGGCGGCCCGCCCGGTTTTTTTTTTATACAATCAATAATCCGAGCCATGAACTTGTATTACAATTTTGGCAAAGTTTTCCCCTTGAAGTTTCAAAATTTCACGAAATATTGCTTAATTTGGTTGAAAAAAATACTGCCGTGAGCTTTTGATTGTTCATACCTTCCTTAGAACATTCTTTATACACTCAAAAGCGTTTATCATGCTCTCCTAAAACAAACTATACACTTACGTACATGCGTATCACATTTCTGCTAATTAACTACAGAAATACGGACGCACTGGCGATACTCGACAGGCACAATATAATATTTAATCGGCCCAGGGTTTGAAAACTAAAAAATTATGTACCTAATATTTACACACGAGTACACCACCAAAAGGGCAAAGATTTCTTTGGTACTAACAAAAAAAATGTATATGCTGTTCTAGTGGGCCCTTCGGATTATTACTCTAACGTTTGTATAGCCAGTCCGTCCCTGTCTAAAAGAATATTTTTCAAATGCGTAGCAAGGCTATTGTGTTTGGATCGCTATATACAAAAACAACAATTTCGATCAAATTAACTTGATACTATTACAAATTTATATAAAGGATTCAATTAAACAATTTCAACAAACAAGTTAACAAAGCAATAAAATTAATTTTTCTACAACTATACACAACTTATATACATATTTATGTTAGTGGTTAATATGTTTTATACAACTACACATTTCAATAAATACTTGTATCACCATATTATTTTTAAATGTAAAAATAACCAACAAAAAGGTTTAAAATGAAAATAAACATTTGAAAAACGAAAATTGTGTTTTTTTTTAGTAATCAAAATATTCATTTGGCTGTGACTTTTATACTTTGCACCTCGTTGCCCAAAGATTAAGTATACAACCTGTTCGAACCTGTTTTATCACAAAGGAACCAATATGATACGGCAAATTTTTTTTCTAATGCAAAAAGACCGACAAACAACAAAAGCAAAGTTTTCGAAACTATTTATATTACAAGCAGACAGAGAAAAACTAATAAAATTAAGGCAGCTCTTTTCAAGAAAAAATATGCAAGAATGAACACGTTGGAAAAAAATAATAATGGAACGTTACAGACAAAATAGTTTGGGGCCTTAGACAACGTAATTTTGAAAATACCGGCTCGGGAACAAAACACTCACTAGTTTGAATTTTCTTGTTTTAACTGCTAAAGAAATAAAATTTTAATAACACGTTACCCTTGTGTCAAAGAATTTTTAAAGACCTTTGTTCTGGGCAGCAAAAAATTAAAAATGACGTTAATTTAAATTTCATCAATCATTTAGTTTTTTGGAAAATAAGAATTTTTATTTGCAGCACAAGTTTTGATTTCACATGCCATCACTAAGTTATTAATAATTTAGTATTTACAAGCAAATTTTAAACTTTAATCACCTAACGATCATCATATTTTTATTGCTTTGCAAATCAATAATTTAGTAACAAAAAAGTGTTAAATAATAACCACATTAAAAAGTAAATTTGTAGCTTGCTGCCAGCGATAAAGCATTTAAAAATAATATTGTGCTCAAAAAGTAACTCTTTCACAACAAACTTGCAACTTTTTGGCAGTTTTACAAGCCTAAGACGGGTTTGTTTAATATAAATCTCGATTTTGGTCGTCGAAGATTGCATCAAAATAGAAGAAACGGTACGGGAAAAAATTTGCAAAACCGTTCGCCGGACCCAATTAAACTTATGAAGGTTTTTATAAAGGTTATTTATTAAGGTAGCAGTTAACTTAAGCGTGTCCGTTACCACAAAAAGCCTTAACCGATTAGCCTTTTACTGATTTTTTTTTCATACGTTTAATTCCTGACTTTAACTCTTTTATTTTTCGAAAGGAGATCGCTGTAATAAACCACTTCAGATGACCAAATCTTACATATGAATTTCCTCCGAGTGCTCTATAAAATCGCTATATCGATTAATAAACAAATATTTTTAATAATTTAATAATAAATAATTACGCATCATCGTGGTAACGTCAATTTTTAGTACGTAGCTATGTCGAGATGTAAACGCTTTGTTTTCTTTCCACGTACCGTCACAGACATTGAATACAAACAGGAATTTTATAAATCACCTATCACACATTTTATGTAAAAATATATAGGGGAACAACAAAGTTATGATGAACTTATTATAATTTTGCTACGAGAGTTTTAATACGTAATACTTTCATTAATAAAACGATTAGTAATTTGGAACGTCTTTGTTAAACCACTAAGATCGGCATGATATTTTTAAATAAGAATACATAATCACGCAGTCATTTTTTTAAATATTATATTACCCGCCTCCACTGTTCAATAAGCCTTTTGCTACTTCTATACTACATCACGACTTGTTAAGTCAACATTTTCGTGTTAGCAGTCCTATTACTAATATATCACAACTTTTACTGCTTAAAAAAAAAAAACTACTACCAAAATAAATACTGGATCGTCGCCACTTTAAAATGGAATTCAGACATTAAATCAGGTTGAAATGTAACGTGCTACCTGCTACAGAGCACGTGGTATATACAGCTCATCTAAATTACGGGAGAACAAATAACTGGTTATAGTTATGCTTTACAAGGAACTTTGTATAATACTCAATACCGTACTAGACAGAACTAATAAATTAAACAGGAATGTGCTTATAGCAGTGGCGTAACTACAACAGCGCGAAGGGTACGACGGAAGCCAAGCACAAGGCTTCAAACCTTGAACGAAGATAACAACGAAAAATGCTTGAACTGTTGTAAGTAAAACATTTACTAATACAAATAAGTTTACCTAAGATCAGTTATCTTTTTCCGAAGAATATCTCGTTATTGGCTGAAACTAGTAAATCCAGTAAGGGAGGGTGATCCTTGCTGGCCAAATAAATAAAATTGCAACCAACGACCAGTCTTGAACCTCGAGTTGCATTTTAACAAGAGATCATTCGATGAAAAAAAAGATAACTGATTTATAAGTCAACTTATTTACACGAATCGTTACGAAAAGTTTTTAGGACCGTTTTCTATCTTCACTATTAAGTCTTTGTATTTAAAAAAAAACGCCGGTACTGGACTGTGTTTACGCGATTTTTAAAAATGAAATAGCATGAGGAATGAAAATCGTCTGATTCCGTGACACTAGTAGTTACGCCCCTGGTAAAGTAACCAGTTTCGAATTTATCACATCAAGTGTACGGCATGAAATTGGTACACCTTTCTAAGTTCGCCGATTTGATATAATCGGCGAAATTTCAAATAAATAACTTAAGAAGAAAATGAATTCGTGCATGGTTACAGACGAACTTATATACAGACAGACTCATCTAACACAATAAATACCCTGAGGTATGAATCGTCAAGCGACGATTTGGATAATAATATCCACTTAAGCTCTATAAATATTTACGTATTAGCACCAAATACTGTTGGCAAAAAAAATATATCACGATACGAAGTCGAGGATAGCGTACAACAGAGTTGAACAAACAGATGAAAAATCCTGAAACAAACAACGTGCATTAGAAAATATCAAGTTGGGGGCGTTTAAAAATAGACTTAAACAAGCTGTTAACGATATTTACCTCACCCTATGAAGCCTGCCGTTAACGAGACAATTAAAGCTAAAAGCGCTGTCGCAACTTGACCAAAGGCACTAGGAGAACTGGCGATAGCCGTTTGCGCTAAAGGTCGTTTTTCACTTATAGGAACGTCGTTGACTCGAAGCAAATCACCGTATTTGTATAATAAGTCCATGATAACACCGTTACTCCAACCGAATCCCAACTGCACCGCGTATTCACCTCCGCCACCATGACCCCCTGATATTGTGGCGTCGTACTAAAAAAGCAAAAAATTAATCTCTCGCTCCGGATGATACAAAGCGACGGGGTTTACCTTCTCGTACATATTTTGCGTTTCATTGTAGGCCTTATAATTTGAACGAACCCACTTCTCTGCCATTTCGAAAGCTAGACGTTGTGCCGACGCATCGCCGGTGTCGTTCAAAGCAACGATCATCATGTGCTGTAAGGGCGGCCAGGCGTTTGGGAAATCCCACTGTTCACCAGTGTGTTCTTTAGTTGTGGGAACACCACCCGGATACACAGCGTTCATAGTCTGTAGATACTTTAATACTAATCTAATAATTTTCTCACGATCGTCTTTGTGGTAACAGCCGGTCCAGAGAGGCGCGATATTTGTTGGGTAGAAATAATCTCGTTTGATAGAGTTTTGCAGATCGTAATCTAACCAGACACCGACTTCTTCGTGCCAAAGAACCGCGGTAATGGCCTCTAACCACTCGTTGGCTATATCTTCGTAATGTCGGGCTCTCGTAGTGTTATTATTTTTATGATTAAATTCAGCTAGAAGGACAGCGTTCCAATAAATCATTGCATTAAGATCAACTGGCACGATGGACCTTGTGTTTATATTACTGAGATTGCCTAAAAAAGAATTAATCTACAATGTGCACGTTTTCTTGGTGAAAATTGTGCGGTTTACCTTTGTTGGTAGCGTTGGTGATAAACCATCGGCTAGAAAAATCCCACCCTGATTCCGCGGCTGCTTTTAATTCTGAGTAAAACGCTTGCTTTTTTTCTTCGTCTTTAAACATATGTGCACCCTCAACGTCTTCGGAATAAGATTCCGGCCGTGGACCTTCGGATTGATCTCCAAAGACGGCTAGGGTGTAATTTTTACCATTGTGTAATACTGTTCGCGTGTGATTTGTCAGCCAGTAATCAAACTCCTTCTCCATGATGGGTAAGTTATCGACAGCGAATTTGTAATCTTGCGTGGCATCGACGTATAACTTGACCATGGGTACCAGTAAAGGCGGCTGAGATCTTTCCATATAATAAATACGACCGCCATTAGGCACATGGCCGTATGTTTCTACGATGTACAAGAAATTTTTTAACATCCCTCTAACGGTAGTATACATTTCGGATAAAAGTAAACCGTGCAAGATCCAATAAGAATCCCAATAATAAAATTCACGGAAACGTCCCCCTGGCACTATCACAGGATTAGGAACCCAAATTATACTGTACAATTCCATGTTTTCTTTTACTTTACTTTTCATTTTTCGTCCTAAATCTTTCCATATGGCGTTAAGTTCGTAAGCCCATTTACGAAAACTATCGTCGTGTATATTTTCTAAAAATGATGGATTTTCTATCCAGTCTTCAGGTAACCAGTCTTCGAATTCCTGACCGGCAGGTTCGAAATTTTCATCTAAAAATCTCTTAATATGAAATTTTGTTGGAGCATCGCTGTTTGCTGCCATAAACTCGCTAAATCTATGCATAGTTTCATTGGGATGAAACCGCATTTTCATGTCTACGAATGTTTTAGAATCTGGATACATTTTAGCCATTTGAATTGTGTGAAGGAGAAGTCCATGACAGTAGATATTGCTGTAACATTCGTGGATTAATTACAGTGGTGCTGGCAGATAGCCAGAGTGACGTGGGCGGCTATGGCCCAGTAGCACAACCTGGCCCTGCTTTTGACAAAGTAAATAACCCAAAAGTATCCTGATCAGCGCACAAAGGGTATATCTTTTGCGCTGATAAGTAATACGCGAGGTCAGATAATCAGCGCTACACATGCAGAATCCTTTGAAGGAAAGCAAGCAACTTGGATAACGGACCATGCAAGGCCTATTTCCAAGGAAAACTTTCCCGGAAGGGTAGCATGAATGCGATCAACTTACCTATCACATGGAGGAAGAGGTTCTATGGCGCAGGCAGCGTGCTGGGCCAAGCCGATGAGCACCACGTACAAAAAAAAACTAACCACTTGTGCGATCGAGTTATGCATTTTAGTAATTATATGTCAAGGATAACTGAACAACACTTTTTAACTTTTTATAATTAATTCAGTCAATTCAACAATTTATTAACACTTTAAGAATAAATATTAAATGTTCTTGCTACAAGAAATGCAACTCATCTATATTTTACTAAATCACTCTTACTTTCTTGTATAACTTCTTCGTTGAACGCTTCTTCCCCAAACGTCTTCAGCATTCTTCGGTAAGGTCCTGTGAAGAGAAAACCGTATAACTACTCGTTACTGACTGCGGTCAACTATTGCTATTTTCCGGCGGGCTGCAGCCGGCGAACGAAGCAAGCAAAGCTCAAACACAGTAACTAACTGCCTTGATACTAAAATATGTTGGGGCGTGCAGGTGATAGTAATGCTTGTGCAATCGTCACAATCTGTGACGACGAGTGACGTACAGACGAGCCCCCTTTTTCCATTGGCCGATCCAAACACTCCTTACTATGCGTTTCTTTGTAAAGAACGCAACAAGTTCATTATAATAATTAATTTTAATTCCTACCAGTTTCCAGTTAGCCAACATTACACAAAAACTGGCAACAACGATTTAAAATACACGATTTAAATTTTAAAAAACGTAACGGTGACCATTAAATAAGAACAAAAAACGAATCGTTTTAATTACCAGCTAACAAAAGGACATTCTGTTTTAAACACATAAATAATTCAATACGAAAAAGCAACGTGGCATTTTTTTAAATTATTAAAAATCATAGAAAAATTTACGAAAAATAGAATTTCCAATTTAAGAGATTCAATAATAACACCGATAATTTCGTTAAAAAACGCGGATGTTTTGACTTCATTACAAATACTAAACTATATGGCATTTTTATAGACGTGTACCATTTGTGAGTTACAAATCTCATTTCATTACTTGCTTTCACCTGGAATACCTAGATTTTTATTTAACGGAAGCTATTTTAGCGCCCCTCTTTAAATTGCAAGACATCGGATGATTGCTATCACAGTTTAAAAATAATTCGAATTAATAATAAAGATGACTATACAAATTTTTGTCACCGGAATATGACGAAATACATTCATAAACAACGATTACTACACTTCGTTGATATAGATTATTCAACTTGGTTTTTTAATACAGCAATATTGGCCAAAGTCGAACAAGTAACAACAATCTATTTCTTACATTGGTTTGAGAAAAAAGCTATTGCAACATCACGTAAAACACGAGACGACAAGTAACCGTAAAGCTGTTTATTTTTTATTTGTGTGTTAATAAATTCCGATAAGAAAAATTACTCGTGTAGACAAAACTTAGAAACTCCCTGAAGTAAACAGATTTTATGTTGACAAACTTATATTTCTTTATCGGAAATGTTTATTACTTTTGCTTTAAAAAAAACACAAGTTTTATAATTCTTGGTAATTGATAAAAACAAATGATTCCAATTCTTAGCCATTTTAGATATTTACCTAAATCGATATCGTTTGCTTTTCTCTTTTCAATGGTGTTACTCGTAGCTAAAAAGAAAACCAATAAAAATATACAGTGTGTCCAAAAGGAATGGAATATGCTATATATCTCAGTAAATATCCACTTTAGGGAAAAATGTTTTGTATAAAAGTTGTTTGGTACTTAGTTTTCCACCATAAGACAAAATTTAAATATTTTTTTTCGAATAGAAAAGCGCAATGAAAAACAATTGAATTTTTTTAAATGACAAGGTACCCCTATATTATACTCATCTGATAGAGATTTTTTTTCTCTTTTCAATGATGCAAAACTGTAGTACCCTTACTTAAGCAACTTTTTGAAAAAAACACAAAAATTATTTTAATTGACTAGTATTTATTTCTATCAAAAACATCATAAGAACTAAAATTTTTTGACGAAATCTACAATAAGTGTGAACCATTTACAGCTTGGCAATGATAAACTCGGTTTTTAACACGTTTATAACATTCCCAACAATTTCAGGTGTAATTTCTCTAATACGATCTTTTAAATTTTCGATATTCTCCGGCGTCTTAGCATAAACTTAATTTTTAAGGTGATCCCATCATTGAAAAGAGAAAAAAATTCTTTATCAAATGAGTATAATGTAGGGGCTATTTAAAAAATTCAATTGTTTTTCATAACGCGTTTGTTATTAAAAAAAAATATATTTAAATTTTGTCTTATGATGGAAAACTAAGTACCAAACAACTTTTATTAAAAATTTTTTTTTCCAAAATAAATATTTACTGAGATATATAGCATATTCCATTCCTTTTGGACACACTGTATACGTACACCGTAAATATTTTTTGGGAAATTTTATATTTAAATAAATATATTAAATTAATGTTACTTTAGTGGCTTTTGTTCCATTGAAAAAAAGCAACCACCGTTTATGGATTGCCATAGCATTTAAATGATACACCCAGTACAGACGTACAGACAAACTAGCGAGCAAGCGTATTTTGCCTCCAATAGCTTTTTTTTAGAAAGTCAAGTTCCCTGTCCCATTTTATAATCTTTAATTTTATTTCACCTTTTATTTTAATACCAAATCGATAAAAAAAAAATCCTTGGAGTTTATGAAATGTAAAATTACTTTACATCACTAATATAATCGGAATTTAAGCTCTGTACGAAGAGATTGCTTTTGTTTACATAATATTTGTTATTGAAAAAATGTTGAAATGTTACAAAAATCCAGAGGATATTTGGATAATTTTTTACGATTATACGAACGTTGATAAACAAAAATTAACTTAGAAAAAAACGATTATTTGGTATTTACCCTGACATCGTATTTTATAATGTTAATCAGCGGTTCTAAACTTTTTTCGTTCTAAACGATCTTATATTTTTAACGATAGCTGGGAAATTTCCTACATTTAAAAAAAAAAAGAATTAATTGATAACGCCTCCTGTGGCATAATTTTGCGAATAATTTATTTAAAACTCTTAACAGACATGTGGCGCCGTTTTTGAGAGCGTCTATAATGTTGCTGCATCTATGAGTGAAAGATAGATAAGCTAATCATAGCTATATAGGAAAAACCTAGATTAAATAACGGCCATGGTCAACAGTACTGTAAATGAAATGTATAATATCAATGTTAAAATAATATTCTTGAATGCAAATTAGGTGTTAATTTGACGTAAACACAGCCTATTAATATAAACTAATTTCATGCAAAATTTATATTATGAGCAACTGAATTAAACTTTATATAAATACTTTAAACAGTAAATAGATATTTATAAATATACAGCAAACGCCTCTTAGGGTGTATATTTATAAGATGGATTATGGATATAAGCATAAATGTTTAAACAATCACAACTTTTTTATTCAACGGTGTCAAAGCATTAAATTTTAACCACATGTGTCCTATGTTCATACAAATAAAGCCCCAAAGTCAAAATCAAAAAAATCCAACGAAGAAACATCCAATTTTAGTTTTTTAAAATTTTTCTGAATGTATTAATAATATTGATAAAATATAAATTTTAAAACAATCACAACTTTTTTTTAACGATGTCAGAGCATCAAATTTTAACCACATGTGTTCAATGTTCATACAAATAAAGCCCTAAAGTCAAAATCAAAAAAATCCATCGAAGAAACATCTAACTTTATTTTTTCAAAATTTTTCTGTACGCACTAATAATATTGATAAAAATATAAATTTTAAAATAATCGCAACTTTTTTTTTAACGAACTCGGAGCATCAAATTTGAACCATATGTGTCATATGTTCATACAAATAAAGCCCTTAAGTCAAAATCAAAAAAATCGAACGAAGAAACATCTAATTTTAGTTTTTTCAAATTTTTCTGTATGTATTTATAATATTGATAAAAATAATTTTTAAACATTCACAACTTTCTTTTTTCAACGATGTCAAAGCATCAAATTTTAATGACATGTTCATATAAATATATTCCTAAAGTCAAAATAAAAAAATCCTGGGAAGACCACCATTAAAAAAATTATCGATCTTCTTTATCGAAATTAGTTATTGAAAATCATAATAAAACATACTCGAACGCTATATTGTTTTCCAGCTTAAGCTACGTCAGTCAGTCCATGTTTAAAATTGATAAATCATTAATAAACATCTTAATTATAAATATCCGGTCATTATTGTGTGTGATTGCTTTACATCCAAAACTAAATTTATTCCTGTTATGACAACTTTATTTGTTATGCACACACAAAACACTTCATATAACTGGAACAGTGCATTATCAATGGATCTAGTTTGGCATCAAAAGAACGTCAAGTGCCACTTGAGGAGTAAAATCCGTTTTAAGTACATGTCATTATTAAGAAAACAAAGGTAGCACAAAGGCAAAGATACAAGAAATTTTTCTATTTCCGTTCGTATGTGTACTGCTAGCATGTGTTGCGTTTCAATTCAATCATTCGGAGTTGTATAAAGTTTTAATTACTTTGATAAAGCCGCAAACACTCTTGCTTCACCTGTAGAGTAATTATAAAGCAATCAGATAATCATAGTATCTATTTTAATGTTAAAAATATTCCAAGATAGTGCTGCTAATATCCTGAAAATAATACTGATGTAATTTTTAAGGCTATAAAAAAGCTTTTTATGGATTATACGTCTACAATACGGCGCAATATTATGCAAACCACGATTTTTTTTTTGGACTTGGTAAATCTCTAAGTATTCATACGACACAAGTTGTTAAATATTACTCAACTAAATAAGTATACCTACTTAAAAATCACATTTTTTTAAACCCATCTATTCATCTGATGAAGACACGAAACAATACCAAATTGTAAGAATCTTAATTTTTCTATGCAACCGGTCTATAGTTTTCTCTTAAGAGTCTCGTCTCCCGCTTTAAATATTGGTACCACGTGAGCTTGTTTCCACATTAAAGGGAATCAATCGACACTCTGACAGCGATTTATTAAAAAGTGCAGTAATTGGCTCTGCTAATGATAAAGAATGATTCAATAGTTGTACAAATGTGCATGTATGAATTAACCTTTAAAATCAATGTGCCAAAATTAATTCTTAGGGCCAAGTTGTGACGCAGAAACACACCCACAAGACTACAACTACACATTTGTTGAATTAATAACTCGTGTTGAAGCATGTGACTATATTTATTTTTTAGCTATTTAGGATCATTTCGTGTAGATGCGAGTATATTTAGACCGGTACAAAATGTCGCGTGATATATGACGGCAAAGACACAAACATTTTGACACACCTTTGTTGCGGTATATTTTATAGGCTTACGTGGAAAATTATTTTAAGATCATACTTTCATTAGCTTATTAGGGCTAAAAGTCGAATAATAAAAGCGTGATAGGTCTGTGGATGAAAAAAATACTGTATTTTGTAGAGTAGGCTGCGTCCAGAGGCGTTACGGCCTTAAGGTAAACGGGCAATGGTCAAATATTTAGCAACGTCGAATGCGTAAATCTTGGCAAAGTTTTAAGTTTAAAAAACAACAAAAAAATACTGTTTTCAGGGCAGTTTAGAATCTGTGGTTTGACTACTATTTTGCAGATATTTTTGGACTGATTACATGACAAAATTATCAAAAACGACTTCAATCAGACGGTGCTTCACAAAATTCATCTCATACCTCCATGACCCATTATGAAAATTTGTTTTTCATTTGATTAAAGTCCTTCCCTGGACATATTGGTTAAGTAAACATATTCCGCTCAGACAAAAAAACCAAAATGAACAATCAAATTACCAAACTATTTATTTAAAATTATTTTTAACAATCACGATCAGGTCGGGCTAAAATGCAACGGTTTTTGTTATTTTGTGCACTGGAAAAATAGCTCAAAGTGGCGTATTTTTCAGTATCATGAAATAGTCAGCAAGACAAAAGTCGTTTACCTCACAGCAACTGTTTGGGATTCTGCCAAACACAACACAGTCAGGAATATTTCTTTAACTTCAAAATAAAACAGTCTCTGAGATAAAGTTCGTAGACAACAATTGAATTATATACGGGGCATTCAAAAACTAAGATTCGAACAATATTCTACAAGGTATTAAATCGGTAAATTTGGTATTAAAAAATAACAAAAAAAGATAGGTGATTTTTTTATATTAAACCTTAGAAAACTATAATTTGCGCTTTGAAAAAATGCATTTTAAAAAAATAATCAACGTGACGCTTCAAGTATATGCAAAATTGTAAATAATGAATGTGTTTCTATGTACTGATTGCACCCAATGTATATTTAAAGTAAAGTAAAATCTAACTACTTAAAATGACGCAGTGAAATGATAAGAAAACGGACAATTAACTTGCATGTACAATTATTCTTTAAACTATTATTCTTGGTCATGCTATTCGTGATATCATATCATAATATATTATTTTTTTGATAAAAGAGTCATTTAATAACATTTAAATGAATCTTATTATTTTATATTTACTGTTCATACCAAACGATTAAAAGAACCATGAAATTAGCCAGTTTTGTTCGTCTGTGGTGCAAAAGAGAGATGTCATAATACGATAATGCTTCTTATTTTACAAAAATTCCACCTCTAAACTCTACTCTTTTTTCTACTAACGCATGCAACGTTAACACTTCTGCAAACAATTAGGCCGAAAACAAAATATTTTTTTTTTACATACAAGATGTGAAGGGTATACCCTTGGAAAAAATTTTAAAAACTAAAAACAGCTATAAAAAATATTTTTAATCGGTTTCTAAGCAAAATAGTACGCGTTAGTGTGTAGCAGACAAAAATCTTTTTATTTAATTTGTTTTCAAGCAGTTTGGATGGAAAATTCATACCAAAATAACTTTTGCAACGTCGTAAATTGAAATCCTTCAATTTAGATTGTTATATTTGCTCTCTTAAGTCAGGGAAGAATAAATAAAATTGACTTAACTTTTTATGAGTGCATAATCCTACCGCAAAATTATATTTCGAGCGAAATTTATTAACGTAAGTCATTATGAGTAATCTGCAACGAACGATAATTATCTTTTATTGCAGATAACAGCGTAAAGTGTATATAAATATAATAACAGTATACATTTAATCTTCCAAGGAAAACCTAAATATGTGTGTACATTAGTAATTATCTTCACGCGACAAATATTTTTTTATCTTCAAACGATTTACTTCTCAAAACCTGTTAGTATCAAATACTTTGAACGATTTTATGGTTTTGCAGTTTTCCTATAATTGGCGTCGAGTTTGTCAATACTAGGTTATTTGATTATAATTAGTCAACTATTTATTTTGTGGTTTATCCGGCATACGGGGTTTGTGCAAAATAATAGGTAAATAATACAATTGCAATGAAAAAAATGCATCTTTAAATTTACTTATATGGTTCGTAGAAGACATTGCAATGTGGAGGCATAATAATGCTAATACTTTGAATGGAGCTTATACATACAGCCAAAATAATAAGAGACCAAAAAACCACTCACTTAAAACCCATTGAGAGTCTTAAAGGTACCTTTGTGAAAATGGCATTACAGTTTATAAGCCTCAAAATAAATCTTAATTTAAGAAATATTAACTGACAGTATTGACTACAATGCCTGTCAAAAGATGCCAAAAATTAATTGATTTGATGAGTCGAAGATATAGGACAATAGTTAATAAAAAAATTGACTATCAAATGTTAAAATAAATTTAACATTAAGTTCCTTTTTGAAGCCATTGGTTTATTTTACTGTTATTGCCTATGTTTTTTTGCACATTTATATTTAGCAAAGAATACATTTTAATATTATATGTTATTGTGAAAATTGAAATATCTTCGATCGATTATTTTTAATAAAGTAAATACGATATGAATATTAATAAACAGTTTGTTTTCATTAGATGGGTCACCTTAAGTTATTTTTTTTATTTCAGTAAAGTCATAAAAACACATTCGAGTTTTATTTTACACCAGAAGTCTTCAAAAATGACCTAACTGACGCGATGCTATAATATTGTTCTTATTTTAATGAATCTCTACTGTCAAAATCAAACGTAAACAAGAATTATTTACATAATAACGTTGCATGCGGTCATATTTATGATTTAAAAGCGAAACACCCAGTCAATGTTATTGCCAGGAACAACATAATACGTAAAATACAATAACAGCCAGAGCCGGACCAACATATTTTTGGATCTGAAACTAAAGGGTTGAAGTGTGTAAATTTTGATGAAAAAAAAAACACCTTTAACCCTTACTTTGACGACAGCGTTTTAACAGTTTAATATTTATTTTTATAATTACGGCTATAGTCCATAGCAGCCCTGCAACCCCTCCAGATTAAAATGAAATTATGTATATTCATCAAAACAAAAATTCTGTTCAATTTTACAAGGAATACATTTTTTGCCTTTAGCTCTGAGCAAGAAAATGAAAAGTTTTGCACATTCTATGTCCGATTTAATTATTTTTGATTGAGAATATAACTAATTTCAACAAAAGATTGATCGATTAATTAGAAAACTAGGAAGAGCAAAGGAATTTGATAATATTCCATAGTTTTATATAACAAGAATATTTTTACTATAATTTTACTGGTAACCCCCGTCCGTACAGCCCTTTCTTACGATCCGCCACTGCACATTGCAAAAAAAAGTGAAACAGTGAAGTATAGATTTTTTTTAAACCATGATCCAAACAGACCTAAACCTTGCCTTCAAAATTTGTTACGAAACGACAACACGAATATAACAACAAACAAAAAACTGGACCTTGGAACGTTGTTTAATTTATATAAAAACAGAGTTAAAATTAAAGTTTGTATACAATCGTAGGCACGCGTGCAATCCACAATTAAAAAACCACACGTGATTAATGTGACAAATCAAAGGAAAATAACGGACGACACTATTACGGAAAATTCCAATAAAACAGTGAATGAAAGAAAGCAAATTTGTTTGTATAATTGTCTCACTAATTAACTTTTGGTTAAGGTGTAAAAAAATAATACCCAAATTGAAACTTTCTCGTAAAACTATTAAGTTTATGGATTTTTTACTTGGGTTTTCTTAAAAAATAAGTACGAATGTCCAGCCAGATTTAAGGCTAAAATTGAATCTTTTCCTCATGATATACAGTTGTTATGTGTTGTTCTTTCGTATTTTATTCAATTTCTTTTTTTCTTCTTTTTATTCTTAATCGGCTCCTCTTGTACCTTTCGGTGTCGGGGTAGCTTTACTATTTCTGTGTTATGTTTCTCCACTCCTGCCTATCGTTAGCGAAACGAAACAAATTTGGAACGTGGCTTTAGACAGGGTTGAAGCACGCATGTGAATACAGTTATGTGAAAAAACAATGGAACATTCAAAGATGCTGTTTATCGATCTCTCTAAAGCCTTCGATAGAGTGCCAAGGGAAAAGATCTGGAAGATATTGAAACAAAGTAGAGTAGGAGAAGGATTATTAAACGCCATCAAGAGTTTATATAAGAGTGGTAGAAATTATGTGCGAACCCATAACAGCAGTTCCCAGGAATTTATAACAACAGTGGGAGTAAGGCAAGGAGGCACATTAAGTCCACTGCTCGTTATAATTTTTGTAGATAAAATAATTAAAGAATGTAAGCAAAACACAAAGAAAGCCTACTGGAGTTGGAATAAACTAAAACCAATATACTTAACAGAATTAGCCTTTGCAGATGATGTGGTGATATTAGCTAAAAGCGAAAAGGACTTGCAACTCAATCTAGACGTATGGGCAGAGATATATTAAGTAGATATAATATGAATATTAATATAACTATGACAAAGGTTATTGTTATAGCGAAAAATCATGAACCAGTTACAATAAATATAATATATAAAATAATAGTGTCCCATTTACACGAAGCAACCAATTTTATAAAAGAGGCCCAACAATTTGTTTTTTTGTTCCAGGAACTGTATTCAAAATAATTTTATTCCCTTATTAATAATTATCATTCTTGGAAACTAAGAATTTCATTGTTTAAATACAAAACTAAATGTGACAGTAATTGTCACAATTGCTTAAAGCAGTCTACCATATAATTTAAAAATTACATTATTTTTAAGTTCAGGGCCAACGCGGTGGCAATTAGGTAGAAAACACTTGCTTAAAAAATATGCAACATATCATTTTACTGTAAGTTTTTCTAGAAAAATACATATGCTTCCGACCATACATGCACACAATGTTTATGGGACTTTGAAAGTTAAAATTTGGTGTTGTTTAAAGTATGATTATTTCCTTCATTTTGAAAATATTACAAATGTATAAAGTTCGTTTCATATAAAGGACAATTTTGATGTAAAACTCTAAATATATTCCTCTGGTCAAAACAGCATTACATTCTTTATCGCCCACTACTGCAAATTCTAAAGAAGTCATTCATAAAGAATCGAGTTGGCTATGCCCATACCTTGTTGAAATGCGTAACACTTTAACAAATACGTAACGAGACAACTCTGGAAAGGCAAAATTTTCGAATCGGATAAATCCAATAATAACTGTTCTTCAAGTCGAAGTGTTACTCGCCCGTTGAATTTTTTAAAACTAGTTGTTTTTAAAATAGTAAGTCAGTCACATATGTCAGTTCTTTTATTTTAAAACCGTTGCCAAATTTTTGATTGCTTACAACTAAGAGCTTGCCATAAAAAATACAGACTTTTTAAGTTTTTGTTTGTATGTACCGGGTGGGATTTAAAACAATACGGGTTTGTCCTCTTTTGTTTTACATGCCTGGCGCAAATATTTTTCCCACAGCAATTTTTTAAAGAAATACACTCAGATAAGACTTTCTTCCTAACTCCCTCTTTCGATTTTTCATATTATTTAAAAAATCAGAAACAAATCAAATGCAATAATGACACAATTTCGATATTCACATCTTAATTCGGTTTTAAATGGATGGCTATGGATCCAAACTCTTTGGCTGCCTAAAATAAATACGCAAATACATCATTTTACATAATCAAGAATTTCGTGATGTTAAAAGAGACAATTTTACGATAATGAATGAAACAATAACGACTGGGCTTAAAATACGTTGGTAGAGCGTCGCGACGCTGTCTTAGTACAAAAATACCGGTACGAACTTTACTTCAGTGACTAATGTATTCTATAAATTATTTCAGCGCTGACAGAGCAAAACTCATATTTAATTAGAGTGCAGTAATATTTTTTGGTTGGCAATTATATAATATTTTAGGTGAAGATGTTCCACACACAGAGAACTACGTAAGAATATGGAGTGAAGCATACAAAAAAAGCCGCACACATAAAAAGGCCCACACGGTAGAGAGGCATAAGAATAAAAAAAATATAACACTGGAACATTGTGGTTATGCACTTAAAATAAATAAACCGCCCTTTTCTTTACGAGTATCGTGTTGTATAATGTTTTTGTTAATTTCAAACGCATAAACTTAATCGAAAAGATAATTGTTAAACATATTCCAAGAGCAAAGTGTCGCCTTTACCGACGGCTTAACTAACTAAAATTTCAGCTCGGTCAAAAACAAATAGTTGCATAATCACAATTTCTAATAAACACTCGGTATATCGCGCTAACAGTCCATGATATAACCAAAAATACTGTTGTAAAACTTTTTATAGAACAAAATTTTAAAACATCCATTTTATTACTGCAGAATATGTCCACGATAAAAATACAGTAGCAATGCTTTTCATGTAACTGCGCAGTTTTGCAAAAACCTGTCAAGATAATAACTTATGTTTTTAATCTTCATAAATTAAACTTATTAAATTCCATCTGTAATAATTTGATAAATGAAAAAACTATTTAGACTTCCATATAATTATGAAACGTCATCGAATACGAGTTTTTTATAGCTTAAGTTTTTTCTTAACAAATTACAATGTGCAACCAGGATGTTCGTTGAAAAAACGCACCAAGATAATGATCATAAAAATTGGAAATTGCATGTTATTTTATAAAAAGAACAGTGTACAAAATAGTACTTAATCAGACTGATTATTACAAAGAAAATAAGATGTTAAAACGACTAATTTAATCTTGTATTACAGTGATCAGCTGCAAAGAGAAGGAATGTACAACTACACGCAAATTTATTTGAAATAACTTCGATTCTCTTTACACCAAATTCCGAATAATTTTGGGCGGTTGTCCTATTAACACATAAGTGCATTCTTAAATCCAGAGCTGATCCTAGGGTTTGCGGGGCTGTGTGCGAAAACAAATGCGGGGCCGGACATTTTGATAAAGGGCCGAGTTAATGTAAAATGTTACTAAAAAAAACTGAAAAAACAGGCTAGTGACCTAAAAAAAAGCTCCTCCTCCTCATTCCTCTAGCACGGGCCGGCCTGCTGTGTGCGTGTGTTTTGTATTTTCGCACAATGCCCTGCAAACCCTAAACGGCTAGTGCGGGCCGGTCTAGGCGCGGGGCCGTGTGCGGTGCACACTCTGCACACCCCTATATCCGGCCCTGTTTAAATCGGCTCAATTTATGTAAAATTTGTGGAATATTTACTGATGAAAAAAAAAATTCTTAACGTAATCACAATTAAAAAATAAACTACAAATTGTTTTATATCATTTCATTCCTTATATATTTAAAAACATGCAAAATTTTCAAGTATATACATATAAAACAGAAACCTTTACGAATTTATTGCTTTACGACTCTTTAAAACGAATTATATCGTAAATCAGGGTTTACCTCTACTTCTGACAAATAAAAAATGTGGTAATATCACACACAGATTTATTTTTCATTAATCTATCAATATTAATTATTCAAAAAACTTCACAAGGACGCACTAAAAATAAAACCGATCAAACGGGTATTTAAAAATTGTAATTAAAAGAGGATTTGATTATTCGATTATTTTTAAAGATTCTTCACATATTAAGTATTTCTCGTACTTGTGTGAAATATGTCTAATAAATGCCAATCAAATCATTTAAACTTGACCTTTGATTATGACTGACAATTAGGCATTTTAGCACAAAAATTTTAACATTCCTCAAGGACGTCGCAAAAGTTATTACATTTACAGGAATAATAATTCATGTAAACGACAGGCGTAAAATGAATTAACTGGTTCATTTGATTATTACAATTGAACAAAAGTTGTGTGGCCAGTCATGTTAATTTATCATAAAAATTGGTGGTAACAGTCTGCCGGTCGCCTTTTAAAGTGTTATTTTTGCACTTTACGCTACAATCAAGTTATGTTATAGTATGTTAATTCCGAGACAACTTTGTGTTATTATTAGAAAGTGTATGATGCAATTATATCGGCGCTTGTTTCATCTTCTAGTCATAACCAAGTTGGACCATGGAGCACTACACATTATCACACACGTGTAAAAATATTTATTAATCAAACGTGCAATTTAAATTATACAAATACAGTTAGAAAATTATATTTACATATTAACTTATTCATTCGCTGTATATGTAACTCGGATCAAAATAGAATAAACACTGCTTACTGTGATCACATGTAGGTATAAATTAATCAACGATTCCAATGAGCGGCGGCTCCATTAACAGGAAATAAACTTCGGAGGTTATTATTTTATTATTTATTTAGGCATGAGTCCTTCTCCTGTAGGACTGTTGAGTTGTGTTGTGCTGACTTTTTCCCATGTTTTTCTGTCTTGTGCTAACCTTTTTATGTCTTTCCATTTGATGTTTCTATCCGCTGCTGCTTTTTTAACTTCGTCGTGCCAGGTTTTTCTCGGTCTACCTGTCTTGTTTTTTCCCAGTGCTCTTGCTTCGTAGACTTTTCTGGTTAATCTTTCATCGTATAAATGTAACCCAACCATCCCAGCTGCTTTTCCTGTATTTTTGTTTCAACTGATTTTATCTTTAATTGTTCTCAATATGTTTCATTTCTGATTCTATCTGGTTTGGTTTTTCCATGGATTTTTCTTAGAAAACCCATTTCTGTTGCATTAACATGACCACTATTTGTGTTTGTGAGTGTCCACGTTTCACTTTCGTATAAAAGTGCCGGAGTTACTACCTTTTTGACCACTTCCACTTTTGTTCGTTTTGAGACTTCTCTATTTCGAAAAAATGTTGTTCTTAAACTGTTCAATATTCTTCCCACATTTCCTGTCCTTTCGCTTATTTCCTTGTCCATTCCTCCATTTTTCTCTATGATCACTCCTAAATATTTAAAGCTTTCTACCTGTTCTAACCTAAGCCCATTTAAAGTGACCTTTGTTCTCTGTTGTAAAGATCATAGTTTTAGTTTCGGGGGTGATCCATCAATAAAAGAGAATATTTAAGTTTAAGTTTTCCAATTATCTACGTCATTTGGAAAGTACCACGGCAAATTATTACCTGACCCAGAAAAAAACAGGGCCAAATCAATTTTTATAAGCCTTATGCACCTTGAAATTGGCTTTAAAATTTAATTATTTAACCTGAAAATACTTTTTTCACTGGATCCTTTAAAACCGATTATAAAGCAAACGATACCAATAACCAGTGATCATAACAAGCGATGATTACTATATTTTCAAAAAAAAATTGTAATCATTTCACTGTTAATTTACGATTTGTATTTAAGAAATTAGGATACAGTGTTCTTGGACGAGAAAATATCACGTCATACAGAATCACACGCCATTCCTGCCCGAAATAACTTTTGAAAGAGCAAGCGTCAGTAGGTGAACAGTAGCGGCCTTTATTTGAGAAGTTTTTTGTTTGGTTGCTTTAACGGCCAGTTAAACAACCTCAAAACGTTATCATTACCGAAGAGTAGCAACGGGCACCTTATTTAACAAAATTAAAAGATATTTACGTAACACAATTGTAGTTAAGAGTCAACAGATAACGTGACATTAATTTCTAAAAGAACGAAAATAGAATATACGCACAATAAAATCTTGAAACGAGCCGCCACTAGTAACAAACACATTCAATTGTGTATTTCAAAGTATTATCAAAGATATAACAAATAAAAATAATTACAAAACAAAAATGTCATACAAAAACGTAGGTTTAAAAATGTATAACATCCTCTATGGCCTACCGAAAAGTTGCTTTGGTGATTAAAATCTAGTTAAAAGACGTGTAGAATACAACTACATATTTGAAAAAAAATTGGCCTACAAAAAAATTCATAACTCCGTTAATTTTTGTCCAAAAAACTTGGTCCGGTGATCAAAATGTAGCTAAAAGAACGGCGCACCCAATGACGTGTAGGAAACAACTATTTAAAGAAATTTTGGTATCGTCCTTAGCCGTCCGAAATTGGTCCTTTAAAATAGTCATACTTGTGATCGCGTTGGCTATGGGATCGTGTTAGGAAAAAAATCAAAGTTTGTTATTTTCTGATGCACGCATCCTTTGGGAGTAGGGCTGTGCAAAGTTTTTGAAATTATCTTTAACGGTCTCTGAGAAAAGTGCGAAAAACGAGAACCCGGCAACATACCGAGTTCGCTCGGAAAGTATTAGGTTGATGCATAATTATCCGCCGTTTTTTAAAAATTATAATATAACATAAATTATAATGTAACATAATCAAAAACGAAAACAAACTCAAAGCGGTAGGTACAATTATCATTTGGGGAAGTAGTCACCATCAACGTCGATTACTGCTTCCCATATGCTTGGAAAACGGTCGATTCCGCCTGCGAAGAAGCACTGGTTTTTTGAGGCAATGCACGATTTGACATCCCCTACCAAATCCGAAGATCGACCCTTTCCTGACTTGTCGTCTAAGCTTTAAAGCGAACAAACCGCTATCGGCATGACCTTTCGCTAATCGTTCCTTCGCCGAAAAGATCGTAGAGATCGAGAAATGACAGCAGTTTTCCATTCTCCCTCGAAGTGATACAGCATAATGTGGCTTATATGTGTATGATTTTCGATGCGCCTTTTTTCCCAACCCTTTTAAAGAATTATATTATGACAAATGTCAATTAAACGACAAATTGAATATCAAAACTTCGCGGGAAAAAACGGGGGATAATTATGCATCAACCTAATAAAAACATTTCGGTCTACAAAAAAATTTATAACTCCGTTATTTTTTGTCCAAAAAACTTGATTCGGTAATCAGAATGTTGCTAAAAGAACGGCGAATCAGATGACGTGTAGAAAACAACTATTTATAAACAATTTGGTATCATCGTTGGCCGTCCGAAATTGGTCCTTTAAACTGGCCATACTTGTGATCGCGTTGGCTATGAGATCGTGTTAGAAAAAATCAAAATCCGGTATTTTCTGATACCCACATTTTTTGTGCGTAGAGCTGTACAAATTTTTTTAAATTATCTTCAACGGTCCCCGAGAAAAGCGCGAAAAACTAAAACCCCGCAAAAGAAGTAGTTCGCTCGAAAAAGAAAAACATCTCGGTCCACAAAAAAATTCATAACTCCGTTATTTTTTGTCGAAAATACTTGATTCGGTAATCAAGATGTAGCTAAAAGAACGGCGCATCCAATGACGTGTAGAAAGTATCCTCTACGGCCGTCCGAAAATGGTGCTTAAAAATAGTAATTTTTGCGAACGAGTTGGCTATACATAAGAACCTTTTACGAAGTCTCTGAGAAATAGGCATTTAAAATTTGAATTTTTTACTAATATTGTAACATTTTATCAACTAACCTATTTATCTTTATTGTTACTGATTAAACTGATACGAAAACAAAAAATTAAAGCTGATTTGGAAATCGATTTAAAAAAACAGTACAAAACTTTGGCGTTTTCTGTCCTATACATCTTTTTGCAATAGGGCATTAACGATCCCGGATCAGCCACTGACTTTTTTTATAGAAATAAAATTTAACATAATTCATATTTCGACAAATTATTCGCAAAAAAAAAAACAAGAAATACAAGTTCCCTCTATTTATAGCTCTGCAGTCGACTAAAATAAACATAAATTTGAAGAATTTCGAGCTAATTAACTATGTATAAAACTGCAAATGAATAATTTAACGACAACTGACCTTGCTAACATTTTTAATCAAACACCTTTTAACGGCTACTCAAAGAAAATAGTTGCAAATCGTTTCTCATTAGTTACAAAATTAATAGTAAAAAATATATGTGTATATAATAATACTGGATTTTTCTAGAAAAAAAGCTTTTTTTTAAATTCCTCTTGCATAATTCAATGTTTACCAAAAGCCAGTAGGAATATCCTAGGTGGCTTAATTAGCATTAAAAACAAAAAATCTATTTTCAGCTAACAATTTCCTAAACACAGCGTAGTTAGGTCCACAGACAAATATTTTAATATTGTCAACAAAACAATGTGTAATTGATTTATAGTAAACAATAATCTTCAATGCAGTTTTTTCTCCATTTTAAAATCTAAGATATCCACTAATTAACAATTAATAAAATGTGGATTTAATGAGCTTACAACCCTGTGACTTCTTTTTGTGCAGAAATTAAAAAAAAAACGGGCAGAAAATTCACCGCCAATAATGAGCTAAAGATTTTTCCTCAAAGGGATGCGGCAACTCGAGAAACGTCGGTTTACAGTGTACAAGTGTTGAAAGTAATTATGTAGAAAAATAAATTTATTCCTAGTGCAGTGTCGGCAAATTCATTAGTCAACAGAGCCAAATATCAACAGTACAACGATTGAAATTTATTTTGAGAGCCAAATTTTTGTTTGTTCGCATGAATATGTAGACCCGAATAAGGTAAGAACAGCAAACGCTAGTGTTTTCAGCTGATTATATGAGTCAGGAATACTATTCCAGGTGTTAAAAATCAACATATCCTCCTTCTCCAGGTCTTTCAAAGCAGTCAAACCAGTAATCACGAAGTTTCAATCGTACTGTACGTGCGCGCCCGCACGTGGTATTTTGTAGAAGAGCCACACTCAAGGGGCTCGCGAGCCGCGGTTTGTCGATCACTGTTCTAGTGCTTTCTTTCACGGCTAGCCATGTTACATAAAATTGTGCCTCCTATTTTTATTTGGGTTTTTCACTTTCGCGTAATAAGGACGCCAGTATTCGCGATACAAAGACACTTCCGGTTTAGTTGGAAGTGCAAACTCAATGATAGTATTGGACTTAAAACTAGAAAACAACTTAATAAGTCGCACGAAACGCGTTTTGTTTTTCATAGGCCACAGGAAAAAAAAGCAACTATTTAAAGTTTTCCTGGCGTTTTCCATATCGGTAGTTTCCTTGACTCTTAATTCATTATCATTTCCTTAGTTCCAATTTCTTTTATTTATTTGAACGTTAACAATGCAAGGCACTCACGCTGAATCACAGTATAACAAAAAGACTGAATGTTTAATATGTAATTTTCATTCATGAAACGTGTAAGTAATTTTACTTAGAAATGCAGCCACACGTGACAAGGACAAAAGATTAATATACTGTATTGTTCTTCAGCGCTAAGCTAACATTGACATTAGTTAATTTTATTTAATCGAGTATATTTTAGTTATCATAACACTGCACGTGTTAAGAATTTTTATATACTCATATATGTTGCTTAGTTGATCTAAGGCTAGTAACCTTTTTATTTTTCACTTAACATAAACGCGATACAAAAAAGTAGATGTGTTAAAAATGCGAGAAAGTCCGATCTATATTCTTTAATTCTATAGATAAAATCTTACAAACAAATAAAACTGCAATTGTTAAAAAACCGTGAGAAACTGGCTTTGCACCAGAAATACTTCTTAAAAAAAAAGGATTTGGAATTTAGCTTATTTACAATAATAAAAGGATTACTTAAATAATCAAACAATTTATCAAATGATAAAACATTGTACGATGCTAAAAAAATCCTGCAGCATCTGTGGACGTTAAAAAAGAGTTTGGTTTAGCATTCACTCGTTAACAAATTAGGAGAAGATAAACTGAACACAACTTATGTACAAAAATGACATATAATTTGCATCTCTAACTGAATTATGTATCTTAAAATATTTAATTTGCCGTTAATTTCTGAAAACCCCTCGTATACAGGGTGGTTCTTTTTTTAGTAGCAGGACTTCAACAGTCGATACAAAACTTATTTTAAAGCGAATATTCCATATCAACGTGGGTCCAAAAACGCTTCATTTTAAAGATACAGGGTGTTGAAATTTTCGAAAAAATATCGATAATGGTTAACCGTTTCTCAACCAGTAGATATATTAAAACCAAATTTGGTATAGAGCACCACCTTACAGGTTACCACAATCGGTGAAAATTCCAAGTCCCACAAGCAACCAGTGGCGGAGTTGTGGGGGTTCAGTTTCAATAAATTTTATAAAAAACTAGTACGGCCCTGTTTAAAATCAAACTTGTAGAAAATTTTATTCTAAACAAAAAGTGTCTCTTGACTTTTCTTCGTATCTGCCACCGTTTGGCGCGGAATTTGATTTATTATATTATTTTCGCGAAACTCCGCCACTGGTTGCTTGTGGGACTTGAAATTTTCACCGATTGTGGTAACCTGTAAGGTGGTGCTGTATACCAAATTTGATTTATATATATCTACAGGTTGAAAAACGGTTAAACATTATAGTTATTTTTTCGAAAATTTCAACACCCTGTATCTTTAAAATGAAGCGTTTTTGGACCCATGTTGATATGGAATATTCGCTTTAAAATAAGTTTTTCTATCGACTGTTAAAGTTCTGCTACTAAAACGTGGACCACCCTGTATAAGAATACTGCTGAACTGTTGGAGGTTTGCGGAGGTGCGAACAAATATCTCGATTAAATTGTATTGGTTTTGTTATAAGAAAGCCCGTTATTAAAAATTAGTGACACTGCACTGTACGACACCAATGATGGCACAAAAACTGCTGATAGATAAATTATGTTGTAATTTTTGCAGGCGTTTATTTATTTACTTGTTCGAAGAGGCGAAGCAAAACATATTAAAAAAACCACAACGAACTTAACGTGCTATTAAACCTGAATTATATTTGTCATTCTTAGAATAATTACACGTGCAAAGGTTACATAATTTCAATTACCCAATTGTAAGTTATTCTATTGAAGATTAACTCCAATATTGCAATTGTTAATAATTTTAATTCAAGTGGAAATTTACAATGGCCTTCAGAACAGCTAATATTAATTTTAATATGTTATAATTATTATGTAACACAAATTAGCTACGGAAATTCGTATAAAATATACAAAAACTACATATGTATACACAACTTAGGTACTTATGGACGCTACAAAAACGATTATTAAAACATACCAATTTAATAATCAGTTCTTTGGGCAGGACCTTGAAAACAATTAAGCTGATTAGAATTGATGGAAAAAATTGCCAAAATGGAAATTAAATGTAATTTTGTCTTAAAGTTCATGGCTAACAAAAGTAATTTAAATAAATCAAACCCAAGTTTGATTTACCTTCAGGGTTTCAAAATAAAAATACGCGCTCCAAAAATAAGAAAATCAGGTATCAATAACAGTTAACGCTAAGATATGAATTTTTGCATATTTTTAACCCCAAAACATTTAGGACATCTGATACAATCTTCGTTCCCGGGTTTGCAACCGAGTCTTCTATAGTTGAAAGTTGACGTTTCGACCATTATATCTTGGTCTTTATTAAAACAGTCGTTTGTATCACGGACAAGGACCGCGAAGGCCTAAAGAATAAAATTTAGGACTCTGGCTAAACAAACCCAAATCAAAAAAATGATGTACTACTTTAAAATAAAATAATTTAAATACAGTACGGACCCGATGATAAATGAGTCGCTTTTAACCGACGTTCCGATTATCCGAAGTAAAACTCCAACAGCTGTTATTCATGAAACTATGTTATCTTATAATTGAAAAGCCGTTATGATCAATAAAGTAAAAAAAAAAAACGATAAAAATAATAATTTTACTGTAAAACTGGTTTACATGTAAAACACTTCGAGTATTCTTATATTTCCATTACGTAAGTTTATAATTATTAACTGTTTGTACGTAATACAGTAAGTTCCTTTACATAAACGGTTTCATTAAACGCATAACTGAACACGCAAATTGGATTTCAGTTTGAACAATTAGTCATTCCAGCTTAAATAATATGATACAATGGTAAAAAGTATTGTTCCGAACAAACAGGTAACTTAACATAAATACAGTATAAATAAAACTGAAGGGAAACGCGATAATAACTAATACATTATAGATACAGTTTCGGTTCATAAATAAGATATCTATGGGGTGACAACTATATCACGGTAAACAGTTAACTTGGTTATTATCACTATAATTAGCAAAAATTTGATCTGCCCTTAAAAATTCTGCAAAGGTTCACCACTATTAAAGTTTGTAAAAACAGAAACTCTGGAAACCGTTGGAAAAAAAACATACATTTAACGATTTTTCAGGAATAACCCCCACAATTATTGATATAAAACCACTTACGAGGTACGCGTGTGTCCTATAAAAAAAAAAAAAAAACACACGAAGAACACCACAATAATCGTTTACTGAAGTAAGTAAACCCAATAATAATTAACTGAAGTATTTTATAATTTAGTTGTCCACGTTTGCTTTAAAACGGTAACGTCAGCAAAACTCTTTTGTTAAAATTGTTATGTGCATACATCAAAAAGATCCTTACCTGGCGATTAAAATACGATATTGATTTTCGAGAAATTAATTAAAATAATTGCGAATATCATATAGCTTTACGTAAAGGTGCTGTAAATGAACTTAAAACACAATGTAAATCGATTGTGTAACGTTTATTTATCAATTAATGAATTTAAAATGATAATTGGTTACAGAAAATCTAATTTCGCTGAACAGATTTAGTTATGCAGTGCCTAACAAAGAAAATACAGTGATTAACCTGAAAACTTTGTGATTGTAGTAATTTAAATTATGAGTAATTAACAATAATGAATTGTTTATGCTAATGAACATAATTTTGATGTTAATTTTGTCCCCAAAATCATTGTTTTACTTTAATATGAATTGTTTGTTTAATAACCTCTCATGAGTATTTCGAAACCAAGTTTTGCTTTTTATCAAAAACTATTAACAGTATACAGGGTGTCCCAGATTACATTTCCAGCACGGTGATCCCGCTTATTATAAGAGATACAGGTTTGTTTAAATCAAATGAATTATTCCCAAGTGTGAGAGGAGCTACAATCAATTTTTAAAAGTACAAAATTCCTCGTACTTTAGATGTTATAACAAAAAATATGAAAATGTCGAATTTCGTTTTTCGTTTTTCTCTCATAACTTTTTTGTGTTAATCATTAGAAGAATTTTATTTGTACTTTCTTAAGGTACTTTTTAAAGGAGAATGTAACTGTTATTTTAGTTTTTTTTTAACACCTACCATTTTCGAGATTTTACCCCTAATTTCATTTTTTCTTGTGGGTCGCGAAGTTGGCGATGGAATAGTTAAATGTGCTTTTTTTCTCGTTTAAATGAGTTATTACTTGCTATACCTATTTTTATAAATAAGTCACAAAATGAAAAAAAAAAAACCTATTTTACCCATCACTTATCAAGCTATCTATGAAAATAAAAACAAAAAACAACTAATTAAATGTCAAATGATAGTTACTATTTGTCTGCGGTATCATTTATTAGAATATCATATTATTGTTGTGTAATGCGGTAGTCTTTGTAGGAATTGTTATAATGATGGCTAAATTTAAAAATAGCGAAAAATTAAACATGTTGAGATGCTACATTTTTTACCATAAAAACTGTGTAGAAGCTGAGCGAATATACTTAAAGCTATATCCCGAAAGATGGCAACGAAGGGTTCTAAGTTTGTCCTAAAAAACTGCACATTTTTGGTAATTTAACCGTCTCTGCTGTATCTTGACTATTAAGCGAGATACCCATGTAATCCCATCGAATTTGGACCACCCTGTACACACGCATTTGCACAACTTTTTGCAACAATATACTGTAACCAAACTTACTAGGAAACTATTTTGATAAATGTGTTTCTCAAATTACTCATACATTTTCACGAAATGTGCTCATTTACTACTTAACAGAAACGTGAGATGTCTAATTAGACTAAATCATCATTAAACATTCTTTAAATATCACTACATAACGCGAAAATGGCCATGGTCTTCTTGACCGTGGAATGAATGTATTGATGGTTTATATCCAGAAGGGTTCTACAAACCCTGAAGAGAATTTGAAAATTGCTTTACAAGAAAAAATACCACAAGCTTGATGCCCATAAAGTTCAAAAAATTATCCAGGATTCTGGTTTTGTTGAGCTAAGGCATCCTTTTTACAGTCCTGATTTGGCATCCTTATCACTTGGAGGAAGACGATTTGAATCTGATGATGGTTTAATGTAAATGGCAATATTTATAAGTGGTGAATAACCAATAATCTACCTATTTCTTGTAGAAATATCCTATTTTTTTCCGACAAAATACAGCAAGTTCCAGCCGATTGCTATTGTTCTTATTTATCGTTTATTTTTATCACGAAAAGACAAACAAAAACGCATCCTTGTACAGTTTTATCACACATACGTGTCAAGTATACTGTTACTTTGAGCAAAGGAAAATCCGATTCCTGATTCTTATCATTGATTGTCCCCAAAATGCGTGTTTCGATAGGGGCACAAGGTCGTTTGGAACAATCACTTAACCGGAAAACCCAATTTACAAGAACTTCAAATGAAACCCTAGTGTTAGAATAACCTACATTTTTACACTTTTTAAGTAACAATAAATTGCCACACGATTAACTAGCGATTCATAAAAAGTTATTGTCATAAAAACGAGAACATTATGTGGGCTCGTCCTGGTTTGTCCTGGATTTGTCAATAAAAAAATAAATAAAGAATAGATTGTAAATTAATCATATATTGCCATACAAAAAAGGCAACAATAATTCTTAATTACGCGTGTTTAAACACATTAGAGATAAAATCTAATTTCAAAATTGCAGTAGGGACGCAAAGAAAAAAAGGATTAAATTATTGGGTTGGGCGTACACTGGGAAGCGAGGATTTAACGACTAAAAAATATGCAACCCTGCAAATAAAAAGTTGCCAAAAATATCCAGTTTTAAATCATTATACAGGGTGTCCCAAATTCGAGTAAATTCATGGGGATCTCGCTTATCTTAAGAGCTACGAGGTCGGTTAAATTAGGGCAAAGTTGCGAAATTAGATGCTCATCAAATATCTGCAAAGAAAATTTTCATAGCTGTCTTAGTTCAAAAGTTATTCAAGAAAAACTGACAAAATTGATTTTCTTTTTTTGTCCTATTTCCTACATTTTTTAAGATATCGACAATCTGGAAGCACTTCTCGATGGCAACTTCTAAGGCTTTATATTTTGAGATAACTTGGCATTTTCAACAACGTTTCGTCTCTTCAGAACCATCATCAACTTCATTTTTTTAAATACGGCGAAAAATTTAAATTTGACTACTCTATAATTAAAATACTTGTTCTCTTTCACAAAAACTACTTATATTACAATCAGCAACTCGTGTATCAATTACAACTGCCTTTGTTTTAATAATATTTTTATTTTTTTGCAGTTTTATGAAAGGCTTCTGCGATTTTCAATCTTTTGATTGTTTTAACAGAGAGCTGTGTAAATAAATTACAAATATTCGTGTAGCAAATATTTAAACAAATCTGAATGATACTGCACAAAAAGTTTACATCAAAGTATTAAAAGTTTCAACTCGAAAATAGGGCTGAGCGTTGTGAAAAACCCTTCGGGGTTTTAAAAACAAGTTTTGCAGTTAAAAACTATGGCTACAGATTAAATTATATGTTATAGGTATACAAAAACAATACCGTTGTGTTTAAAGGATTGCATATAAAGCTGGAGCTAGATTAGGAAGTAAATCAACAAATTAAATTTAATCTGAAAAACGTCGGACTAAAAAATCAGCAAAAGACCGAATACCGATTATTAGTGTAATTAATAATCACTAGAGCTTTTAAAAAAATTGCTACTGGTGAAGAACGTATTTTTAAAAACTTTAAAGGGTTATAAAAAGTATTTTTAATGGGTCTTTTTACGAATTGATAGCCGTTGTGCATTTCTTAAATGTTGTTTAAGATTTTTTTAAACAATTATGTCTGTGACAATATTTTTTAATTTTTGACCAAAAGAATTGTGAGGGTATATACATTTGACAAACTGTAAAAAACTTTAGAGGGCTATAAAAATATTTTTAATCGGTTTCTGAACAAAGTGGTGTCCAATATAAGTTGATACAATGTTTGTTTAACAATTCTACAAAGAATAAAGCCTATTACATTTTTTTTCAGATTTTAGCAACAAAAAATCCAATGGTATACATTTGCTGATTTTATAAAACTTTAAATAAAGCCAGTTGCAAAAATTTTTGGCAAAGAAAAATCCAGCAAACGTTATACAAACGTTAAAGGGCCATAAATTATAACAAATGTACATCAATATGCATTGATTTACGATGAGCGAAAAAATATTTTTATTTGGTTTTTGAACGAAAACTGGATATTACATAATTTATGTTGGGCGCAACAAATTTCCAAGTTGACAATAAATATGCGTGCAATAATATGTAATTGTTGTTTGTAGTTAATATAACGTACGTCATACGTCCACAAATAGCATTGTATCAATGTGGGATCTATTTAAGTTATGGATGTACAAACAAGGGCAAGGGTTTATAATTTGCAAGTAACGACACCTCAATTTAATTTATTAAAGCGCTAGTCATGAATTTTAAACGCATGAACGAGGGCCAAGAGCATACCAAAAGATGGCAAAAATGTATTCTCTTTTTAAAACTAAAGCAATTGGCTTAAGACTTCTTACACACGCTATTTATATACTAAAAGTCGCTTATTCTGTCCCAATTTGTTCAAATTACGTTAAAAGAATGTTCAGCAGGAACCAAGTATTCAAAAATTATGGACTTTACAATGTTTTCGGCAATAAATCGATTTTTCAACTTAATAAATTGTCTTAAGACCTCAAACACACGTTATTTACAGAAAACTAGTAACGCTACTTTGCTCTACCTATGTGGCGTACCCTCTATATTGGAAACAAGGGTCCTATTCAAATATTTTTTTAAATAATTTTAGTTTTAAATCGAAGCAAACAAATTATTATAATACGGAACTTTGCTAAGATATTAGATTATTAGCTCTTAAATAATATATTTAATTTTTCGTGAAAAATGGGAAAGGTACAAAGGCTATAACAAAAAAATCGATTTTCTTAAAATTAGCGCAAATGGCTTCAAACTTCTTATACACGTTAGTTATGAGCTAATTAAGGATTATTAGCTCTTAAATAATATATTTAATTTTTCGTGAAAAATGGGGAAAGTACAAAGGCTATAGTCTTTGCACTTTTTTCAACACAAAAATCGATTTTCTTAAAATTAGCGCAAATGACTTCAAACTTCTTATACACGTTAGTTATGAGCTAATTAAGGATTATTAGCTCTTAAATAATATATTTAATTTTTCGTGAAAAATGGGGAAAGTACAAAGGCTATAGTCTTTGCACTTTTTTCAACACAAAAATCGATTTTCTTAAAATTAGCGCAAATGACTTCAAACTTCTTATACACGTTAGTTATGAGCTAATTAAGGATTATTAGCTCTTAAATAATATATTTAATTTTTCGTGAAAAATGGGGAAAGTACAAAGGCTATAGTCTTTGCACTTTTTTCAACACAAAAATCGATTTTCTTAAAATTAGCGCAAATGGCTTCAAACTTCTTATACATGTTAGTTATGAGCTAATTAAGGATTATTAGCTCTTAAATAATATATTTAATTTTTCGTGAAAAATGGGGAAAGTACAAAGGCTATAAGTCTTTGCACTTTTTTCAACACAAAAATCGATTTTCTTAAAATTAGCGCAAATGACTTCAAACTTCTTATACACGTTAGTTATGAGCTAATTAAGGATTATTAGCTCTTAAATAATATATTTAATTTTTCGTGAAAAATGGGGAAAGTACAAAGGCTATAGTCTTTGCACTTTTTTCAACACAAAAATCGATTTTCTTAAAATTAGCGCAAATGACTTCAAACTTCTTATACACGTTAGTTATGAGCTAATTAAGGATTATTAGCTCTTAAATAATATATTTAATTTTTCGTGAAAAATGGGGAAAGTACAAAGGCTATATTATAGTCTTTGCACTTTTTTCAACACAAAAATCGATTTTCTTAAAATTAGCGCAAATGGCTTCAAACTTCTTATACATGTTAGTTATGAGCTAATTAAGGATTATTAGCTCTTAAATAATATATTTAATTTTTCGTGAAAAATGGGGAAAGTACAAAGGCTATAGTCTTTGCACTTTTTTAGACAAAAAAATCGATTTTTTTAAAATTACAATGGCTATAGTCTTTGCACTTTTTTCAACACAAAAATCGATTTTCTTAAAATTAGCGCAAATGACTTCAAACTTCTTATACACGTTAGTTATGAGCTAATTAAGGATTATTAGCTCTTAAATAATATATTTAATTTTTCGTGAAAAATGGGGAAAGTACAAAGGCTATTATAGTCTTTGCACTTTTTTCAACACAAAAATCGATTTTCTTAAAATTAGCGCAAATGGCTTCAAACTTCTTATACACGTTAGTTATGAGCTAATTAAGGATTATTAGCTCTTAAATAATATATTTAATTTTTCGTGAAAAATGGGGAAAGTACAAAGGCTATAGTCTTTGCACTTTTTTAGACAAAAAAATCGATTTTCTTAAAATTAGCGCAAATGGCTTCAAACTTCTTATACACGTTAGTTATGAGCTAATTAGGGATTATTAGCTCTTAAATAATATATTTAATTTTTCGTGAAAAATGGGGAAAGTACAAAGGCTATAGTCTTTGCACTTTTTTCAACACAAAAATCGATTTTCTTAAAATTAGCGCAAATGACTTCAAACTTCTTATACACGTTAGTTATGAGCTAATTAAGGATTATTAGCTCTTAAATAATATATTTAATTTTTCGTGAAAAATGGGGAAAGTACAAAGGCTATAGTCTTTGCACTTTTTTCAACACAAAAATCGATTTTCTTAAAATTAGCGCAAATGACTTCAAACTTCTTATACACGTTAGTTATGAGCTAATTAAGGATTATTAGCTCTTAAATAATATATTTCATTTTTCGTGAAAAATGGGAAAAGTACAAAGGCTATTATAGTCTTTACACTTTTTTCAACACAAAAATCGATTTTCTTAAAATTAGCGCAAATGACTTCAAACTTCTTATACACGTTAGTTATGAGCTAATTAAGGATTATTAGCTCTTAAATAATATATTTAATTTTTCGTGAAAAATGGGGAAAGTACAAAGGCTATAGTCTTTGCACTTTTTTCAACACAAAAATCGATTTTCTTAAAATTAGCGCAAATGACTTCAAACTTCTTATACACGTTAGTTATGAGCTAATTAAGGATTATTAGCTCTTAAATAATATATTTAATTTTTCGTGAAAAATGGGGAAAGTACTAAGGCTATAGTCTTTGCACTTTTTTCAACACAAAAATCGATTTTCTTAAAATTAGCGCAAATGGCTTCAAACTTCTTATACACGTTAGTTATGAGCTAATTAAGGATTATTAGCTCTTAAATAATATATTTAATTTTTCGTGAAAAATGGGGAAAGTACAAAGGCTATAGTCTTTGCACTTTTTTCAACACAAAAATCGATTTTCTTAAAATTAGCGCAAATGGCTTCAAACTTCTTATACACGTTAGTTATGAGCTAATTAGGGATTATTAGCTCTTAAATAATATATTTAATTTTTCGTGAAAAATGGGGAAAGTACAAAGGCTATAGTCTTTGCACTTTTTTCAACACAAAAATCGATTTTCTTAAAATTAGCGCAAATGACTTCAAACTTCTTATACACGTTAGTTATGAGCTAATTAAGGATTATTAGCTCTTAAATAATATATTTAATTTTTCGTGAAAAATGGGGAAAGTACAAAGGCTATAGTCTTTGCACTTTTTTCAACACAAAAATCGATTTTCTTAAAATTAGCGCAAATGACTTCAAACTTCTTATACACGTTAGTTATGAGCTAATTAAGGATTATTAGCTCTTAAATAATATATTTAATTTTTCGTGAAAAATGGGGAAAGTACAAAGGCTATAGTCTTTGCACTTTTTTCAACACAAAAATCGATTTTCTTAAAATTAGCGCAAATGGCTTCAAACTTCTTATACACGTTAGTTATGAGCTAGATAAGGATTATTAGCTCTTAAATAATATATTTAATTTTTCGTGAAAAATGGGAAAAGTACAAAGGCTATAGTCTTTGCACTTTTTTCAACACAAAAATCGATTTTCTTAAAATTAGCGCAAATGACTTCAAACTTCTTATACACGTTAGTTATGAGCTAATTAAGGATTATTAGCTCTTAAATAATATATTTAATTTTTCGTGAAAAATGGGAAAAGTACAAAGGCTATTATAGTCTTTACACTTTTTTCAACACAAAAATCGATTTTCTTAAAATTAGCGCAAATGACTTCAAACTTCTTATACACGTTAGTTATGAGCTAATTAAGGATTATTAGCTCTTAAATAATATATTTAATTTTTCGTGAAAAATGGGGAAAGTACAAAGGCTATATATAGTCTTTGCACTTTTTTCAACACAAAAATCGATTTTCTTAAAATTAGCGCAAATGACTTCAAACTTCTTATACACGTTAGTTATGAGCTAATTAAGGATTATTAGCTCTTAAATAATATATTTAATTTTTCGTGAAAAATGGGAAAAGTACAAAGACTATAGTCTTTGCACTTTTTTCAACACAAAAATCGATTTTCTTAAAATTAGCGCAAATGGCTTCAAACTTCTTATACACGTTAGTTATGAGCTAATTAGGGATTATTAGCTCTTAAATAATATATTTAATTTTTCGTGAAAAATGGGGAAAGTACAAAGGCTATAGTCTTTGCACTTTTTTCAACACAAAAATCGATTTTCTTAAAATTAGCGCAAATGGCTTCAAACTTCTTATACACGTTAGTTATGAGCTAATTAGGGATTATTAGCTCTTAAATAATATATTTAATTTTTCGTGAAAAATGGGGAAAGTACAAAGGCTATAGTCTTTGCACTTTTTTCAACACAAAAATCGATTTTCTTAAAATTAGCGCAAATGGCTTCAAACTTCTTATACACGTTAGTTATGAGCTAATTAGGGATTATTAGCTCTTAAATAATATATTTAATTTTTCGTGAAAAATGGGGAAAGTACAAAGGCTATAGTCTTTGCACTTTTTTAGACAAAAAAATCGATTTTTTTAAAATTACAATGGCTATAGTCTTTGCACTTTTTTCAACACAAAAATCGATTTTCTTAAAATTAGCGCAAATGACTTCAAACTTCTTATACACGTTAGTTATGAGCTAATTAAGGATTATTAGCTCTTAAATAATATATTTAATTTTTCGTGAAAAATGGGGAAAGTACAAAGGCTATATATAGTCTTTGCACTTTTTTCAACACAAAAATCGATTTTCTTAAAATTAGCGCAAATGGCTTCAAACTTCTTATACATGTTAGTTATGAGCTAATTAAGGATTATTAGCTCTTAAATAATATATTTAATTTTTCGTGAAAAATGGGGAAAGTACAAAGTATAGTCTTTGCACTTTTTTCAACACAAAAATCGATTTTCTTAAAATTAGCGCAAATGGCTTCAAACTTCTTATACACGTTAGTTATGAGCTAATTAAGGATTATTAGCTCTTAAATAATATATTTAATTTTTCGTGAAAAATGGGGAAAGTACAAAGGCTATAGTCTTTGCACTTTTTTCAACACAAAAATCGATTTTCTTAAAATTAGCGCAAATGGCTTCAAACTTCTTATACACGTTAGTTATGAGCTAATTAAGGATTATTAGCTCTTAAATAATATATTTAATTTTTCGTGAAAAATGGGGAAAGTACAAAGGCTAGTCTTTGCACTTTTTTCAACACAAAAATCGATTTTCTTAAAATTAGCGCAAATGGCTTCAAACTTCTTATACACGTTAGTTATGAGCTAATTAAGGATTATTAGCTCTTAAATAATATATTTAATTTTTCGTGAAAAATGGGGAAAGTACAAAGGCTATAGTCTTTGCACTTTTTTAGACAAAAAAATCGATTTTTTTAAAATTACAATGGCTATAGTCTTTGCACTTTTTTCAACACAAAAATCGATTTTCTTAAAATTAGCGCAAATGACTTCAAACTTCTTATACACGTTAGTTATGAGCTAATTAAGGATTATTAGCTCTTAAATAATATATTTAATTTTTCGTGAAAAATGGGGAAAGTACAAAGGCTATATATAGTCTTTGCACTTTTTTCAACACAAAAATCGATTTTCTTAAAATTAGCGCAAATGGCTTCAAACTTCTTATACATGTTAGTTATGAGCTAATTAAGGATTATTAGCTCTTAAATAATATATTTAATTTTTCGTGAAAAATGGGGAAAGTACAAAGTATAGTCTTTGCACTTTTTTCAACACAAAAATCGATTTTCTTAAAATTAGCGCAAATGGCTTCAAACTTCTTATACACGTTAGTTATGAGCTAATTAAGGATTATTAGCTCTTAAATAATATATTTAATTTTTCGTGAAAAATGGGGAAAGTACAAAGGCTATATATAGTCTTTGCACTTTTTTCAACACAAAAATCGATTTTCTTAAAATTAGCGCAAATGGCTTCAAACTTCTTATACATGTTAGTTATGAGCTAATTAAGGATTATTAGCTCTTAAATAATATATTTAATTTTTCGTGAAAAATGGGGAAAGTACAAAGTATAGTCTTTGCACTTTTTTCAACACAAAAATCGATTTTCTTAAAATTAGCGCAAATGGCTTCAAACTTCTTATACACGTTAGTTATGAGCTAATTAAGGATTATTAGCTCTTAAATAATATATTTAATTTTTCGTGAAAAATGGGAAAAGTACAAAGACTATAGTCTTTGCACTTTTTTCAACACAAAAATCGATTTTCTTAAAATTAGCGCAAATGGCTTCAAACTTCTTATACACGTTAGTTATGAGCTAATTAAGGATTATTAGCTCTTAAATAATATATTTAATTTTTCGTGAAAAATGGGGAAAGTACAAAGGCTATAGTCTTTGCACTTTTTTCAACACAAAAATCGATTTTCTTAAAATTAGCGCAAATGGCTTCAAACTTCTTATACACGTTAGTTATGAGCTAGATAAGGATTATTAGCTCTTAAATAATATATTTAATTTTTCGTGAAAAATGGGAAAAGTACAAAGGCTATAGTCTTTGCACTTTTTTCAACACAAAAATCGATTTTCTTAAAATTAGCGCAAATGACTTCAAACTTCTTATACACGTTAGTTATGAGCTAATTAAGGATTATTAGCTCTTAAATAATATATTTAATTTTTCGTGAAAAATGGGAAAAGTACAAAGGCTATTATAGTCTTTGCACTTTTTTCAACACAAAAATCGATTTTCTTAAAATTAGCGCAAATGACTTCAAACTTCTTATACACGTTAGTTATGAGCTAATTAAGGATTATTAGCTCTTAAATAATATATTTAATTTTTCGTGAAAAATGGGGAAAGTACTAAGGCTATAGTCTTTGCACTTTTTTCAACACAAAAATCGATTTTCTTAAAATTAGCGCAAATGGCTTCAAACTTCTTATACACGTTAGTTATGAGCTAATTAGGGATTATTAGCTCTTAAATAATATATTTAATTTTTCGTGAAAAATGGGGAAAGTACAAAGGCTATAGTCTTTGCACTTTTTTCAACACAAAAATCGATTTTCTTAAAATTAGCGCAAATGGCTTCAAACTTCTTATACACGTTAGTTATGAGCTAATTAGGGATTATTAGCTCTTAAATAATATATTTAATTTTTCGTGAAAAATGGGGAAAGTACAAAGTATAGTCTTTGCACTTTTTTCAACACAAAAATCGATTTTCTTAAAATTAGCGCAAATGGCTTCAAACTTCTTATACACGTTAGTTATGAGCTAATTAAGGATTATTAGCTCTTAAATAATATATTTAATTTTTCGTGAAAAATGGGGAAAGTACAAAGGCTTATAGTCTTTGCACTTTTTTCAACACAAAAATCGATTTTCTTAAAATTAGCGCAAATGGCTTCAAACTTCTTATACACGTTAGTTATGAGCTAATTAGGGATTATTAGCTCTTAAATAATATATTTAATTTTTCGTGAAAAATGGGGAAAGTACAAAGGCTATAGTCTTTGCACTTTTTTCAACACAAAAATCGATTTTCTTAAAATTAGCGCAAATGGCTTCAAACTTCTTATACGTGTTAGTTATGAGCTAATTAGGGATTATTAGCTCTTAAATAATATATTTAATGTTTCGTGAAAAATGGGGAAAGTACAAAGTATAGTCTTTGCACTTTTTTCAACACAAAAATCGATTTTCTTAAAATTAGCGCAAATGGCTTCAAACTTCTTATACACGTTAGTTATGAGCTAATTAAGGATTATTAGCTCTTAAATAATATATTTAATTTTTCGTGAAAAATGGGGAAAGTACAAAGGCTTATAGTCTTTGCACTTTTTTCAACAAAAAAATCGATTTTCTTAAAATTAGCGCAAATGGCTTCAAACTTCTTATACACGTTAGTTATGAGCTAATTAAGGATTATTAGCTCTTAAATAATATATTTAATTTTTCGTGAAAAATGGGGAAAGTACAAAGGCTATAGTCTTTGCACTTTTTTAGACAAAAAAATCGATTTTTTTAAAATTACAATGGCTATAGTCTTTGCACTTTTTTCAACACAAAAATCGATTTTCTTAAAATTAGCGCAAATGACTTCAAACTTCTTATACACGTTAGTTATGAGCTAATTAAGGATTATTAGCTCTTAAATAATATATTTAATTTTTCGTGAAAAATGGGGAAAGTACAAAGGCTATATATAGTCTTTGCACTTTTTTCAACACAAAAATCGATTTTCTTAAAATTAGCGCAAATGGCTTCAAACTTCTTATACATGTTAGTTATGAGCTAATTAAGGATTATTAGCTCTTAAATAATATATTTAATTTTTCGTGAAAAATGGGGAAAGTACAAAGTATAGTCTTTGCACTTTTTTCAACACAAAAATCGATTTTCTTAAAATTAGCGCAAATGGCTTCAAACTTCTTATACACGTTAGTTATGAGCTAATTAAGGATTATTAGCTCTTAAATAATATATTTAATTTTTCGTGAAAAATGGGAAAAGTACAAAGGCTATATATAGTCTTTGCACTTTTTTCAACACAAAAATCGATTTTCTTAAAATTAGCGCAAATGGCTTCAAACTTCTTATACACGTTAGTTATGAGCTAGATAAGGATTATTAGCTCTTAAATAATATATTTAATTTTTCGTGAAAAATGGGAAAAGTACAAAGGCTATAGTCTTTGCACTTTTTTCAACACAAAAATCGATTTTCTTAAAATTAGCGCAAATGACTTCAAACTTCTTATACACGTTAGTTATGAGCTAATTAAGGATTATTAGCTCTTAAATAATATATTTAATTTTTCGTGAAAAATGGGGAAAGTACAAAGGCTATAGTCTTTGCACTTTTTTCAACACAAAAATCGATTTTCTTAAAATTAGCGCAAATGGCTTCAAACTTCTTATACACGTTAGTTATGAGCTAATTAGGGATTATTAGCTCTTAAATAATATATTTAATTTTTCGTGAAAAATGGGGAAAGTACAAAGTATAGTCTTTGCACTTTTTTCAACACAAAAATCGATTTTCTTAAAATTAGCGCAAATGGCTTCAAACTTCTTATACACGTTAGTTATGAGCTAATTAAGGATTATTAGCTCTTAAATAATATATTTAATTTTTCGTGAAAAATGGGGAAAGTACAAAGGCTTATAGTCTTTGCACTTTTTTCAACACAAAAATCGATTTTCTTAAAATTAGCGCAAATGGCTTCAAACTTCTTATACACGTTAGTTATGAGCTAATTAGGGATTATTAGCTCTTAAATAATATATTTAATTTTTCGTGAAAAATGGGGAAAGTACAAAGGCTATAGTCTTTGCACTTTTTTCAACACAAAAATCGATTTTCTTAAAATTAGCGCAAATGGCTTCAAACTTCTTATACACGTTAGTTATGAGCTAATTAGGGATTATTAGCTCTTAAATAATATATTTAATTTTTCGTGAAAAATGGGGAAAGTACAAAGTATAGTCTTTGCACTTTTTTCAACACAAAAATCGATTTTCTTAAAATTAGCGCAAATGGCTTCAAACTTCTTATACACGTTAGTTATGAGCTAATTAAGGATTATTAGCTCTTAAATAATATATTTAATTTTTCGTGAAAAATGGGGAAAGTACAAAGGCTTATAGTCTTTGCACTTTTTTCAACAAAAAAATCGATTTTCTTAAAATTAGCGCAAATGGCTTCAAACTTCTTATACACGTTAGTTATGAGCTAATTAAGGATTATTAGCTCTTAAATAATATATTTAATTTTTCGTGAAAAATGGGGAAAGTACAAAGGCTATAGTCTTTGCACTTTTTTAGACAAAAAAATCGATTTTTTTAAAATTACAATGGCTATAGTCTTTGCACTTTTTTCAACACAAAAATCGATTTTCTTAAAATTAGCGCAAATGACTTCAAACTTCTTATACACGTTAGTTATGAGCTAATTAAGGATTATTAGCTCTTAAATAATATATTTAATTTTTCGTGAAAAATGGGGAAAGTACAAAGGCTATATATAGTCTTTGCACTTTTTTCAACACAAAAATCGATTTTCTTAAAATTAGCGCAAATGGCTTCAAACTTCTTATACATGTTAGTTATGAGCTAATTAAGGATTATTAGCTCTTAAATAATATATTTAATTTTTCGTGAAAAATGGGGAAAGTACAAAGTATAGTCTTTGCACTTTTTTCAACACAAAAATCGATTTTCTTAAAATTAGCGCAAATGGCTTCAAACTTCTTATACACGTTAGTTATGAGCTAATTAAGGATTATTAGCTCTTAAATAATATATTTAATTTTTCGTGAAAAATGGGAAAAGTACAAAGACTATAGTCTTTGCACTTTTTTCAACAAAAAAATCGATTTTCTTAAAATTAGCGCAAATGGCTTCAAACTTCTTATACACGTTAGTTATGAGCTAATTAAGGATTATTAGCTCTTAAATAATATATTTAATTTTTCGTGAAAAATGGGGAAAGTACAAAGGCTATATATAGTCTTTGCACTTTTTTCAACACAAAAATCGATTTTCTTAAAATTAGCGCAAATGGCTTCAAACTTCTTATACATGTTAGTTATGAGCTAATTAAGGATTATTAGCTCTTAAATAATATATTTAATTTTTCGTGAAAAATGGGGAAAGTACAAAGTATAGTCTTTGCACTTTTTTCAACACAAAAATCGATTTTCTTAAAATTAGCGCAAATGGCTTCAAACTTCTTATACACGTTAGTTATGAGCTAATTAAGGATTATTAGCTCTTAAATAATATATTTAATTTTTCGTGAAAAATGGGAAAAGTACAAAGACTATAGTCTTTGCACTTTTTTCAACAAAAAAATCGATTTTCTTAAAATTAGCGCAAATGGCTTCAAACTTCTTATACACGTTAGTTATGAGCTAATTAAGTATTATTAGCTCTTGAATAATATATTTAATTTTTCGTGAAAAATGGGAAAAGTACAATGGCTATAGTCTTTGCACTTTTTTCAACAAAAAAATTGATTTTCTTAATAATTCATTTAAAAAAACAAGGCTTGGTTAAATTATTCTTATATTACAGCAAAATACAATAAGTTTAAAACCGTAAAAGTATCAATTTTTAGTTAAAAAAAAATCGGTATAGGTTAATTACCTTTTAAGAACGCTTATCACTGCACCCAAAATCATAATATGAGTTTGGCACTGTCTTTATCGCGAAATTTGAACAATTTCACTTCATATCCTTGTGATTCAGGTGACATTGCAATAACATATGATCTATAATTGTCTTTTAAACACCTTAGAGTCAAATCATTAACATTTATTATTATTTAGAATAAAAAATACGCCAACTTTCATGCCTAACTACACTGATAAACACGTGATAATTGCACACATACTCATTGAAAACAACGTATCGATAATTTGTTAACATCTGACAAACATAAACACCTATAACAAAGTATTTACATTTTCGAAGTTTTTCGTATGGTTGTAATTATGTGACCTAATGCACTAGTTTACATAATGACTACTAAATAAACTTTGACCTATGTATGAAAGACGGGCATTGTGCCTTTCTTGCCCGTTATAAAATCGCTAGAGATCAGGAAGTGATACGTATTAATTTGTAGTTTTCCAGTACCAATAAAAATAAATCACTATAATTTTAAAGTAGAAACTCAAAGTCAGTATGCTGAGTCATTTTTTTCCCATTTGAAGGCGAAATTTAATTATACAGTCTCGTGCGGCAAATAATATGTACATATACAGGGTATGCCAGAAGTTTTATTCATTATTGGATTGAAAAACGTATCATGTTCACTATAATGCACGATATTGGCCTTTTGGGAAGACAGATTGAGTGGTCACCATTAGTAATCAAATTAAATTAAAAGTGAGTGTAACACAGAATTGACAAATGCAAGAAAAGCATTTAATTTTAAAGGTTCTTAGAACGATCGTAAAATACATTGCTTTGCAAAGGTAGGAACTATTATTTAAAAAAAAAAAACATGTGCAGAAGGCAGTAGTCTAAGGGATATGGCTAAAATAATTGACTGCCCAATTGATAAGAGTACGCAATAGTAATTTAAAAAAAAAACAAAAATTATTTGAATCAGATTGTCCCAATATATTCAAAGACCTTTAGACAAAAAAAAATATAATCTGGGATATACAGGGTGCTTCAAATTCGATCGGATTGCATGGGTATCTCGTTTAATATTTAAGATAGAGAAACGGTTAAATTACCAAAAATGTGCAGTTTTTTGATACAAACCCAGTTTCCGGTTTTTGATTTAATGAATAAAAAGTGTTTTTTTTGTCATATTCTGGTTCTGACTTTGTCTCAAAAAACTGCACATTTTTGGTAATTTAACCGTTTCTCTATCTTAAATATTAACCGAGATACCCATGCAATCCATCGAACTTGGACCACCCTGTACAATCACAACTGTTAAACATGATGGAAAATAAGACACAAGAAATGAATCTGAAGATATTACAAAAGATTATGATTTCGTTAACAAAAAGAAATATATATCACTACTTTTTTAATATAGGCAAAGTGGTAATTGTATTAAAAATTGTAATTACAGAAACATCAACTCAATTTTTAAAATGGTAATTGTTTAAAGTTCAAAATAATCATGTTCAAGGACTACAAAGTAATTATTTGCACGGAAAAAGTTAGAATCCTTTTAAAATGATTTTTTTTAGACATAATTCAATTTTAAATTAATTTAAAATCTAAGCTAATAAAAGCAATCGACTGCTTAGCAAGGTTTAAATTTTATATGTGAAAAACAAAAATACGAATACAGTTTTGGCCGTCCGCGTACAAAAATGATTTCGCAACACCATTCGTAAGCGAAAATAAACGAAAATAAGATTGAAAATTTTTGCAAAAAGTGTACCTACTGGCTTAAGGAATGTCCCTAAAAGTATAAAAATTCAGGTTTTTATAGTTTCGCCGTACAATCGTGTTTTCATCGAATCAAGGCAAACGCGAGGCATAAATACACACGTGTTGATAAAGTACATGAACGATAATTTGCCAACATTGTTTACAATATTAAAAAATCAATTCTTTGTACTGCGTTAACTATGTATTACGAAATAAAATTATGTAACTGTTAGATCAATAATAAACATTGTACTTCGAGTAAATATATAAAACAAACACAAATAAAAACACTTACCAAAAATAACACCTTTGTAAATAAAATGGAGCGTCTAAATTACATGAATAAAAAATTGTTCCTGTTTTTAAACGCGTACCATGTATCTTGCGATAAACACTCATGTTATAAATAAATGTTTTTAAGCAACGTATCATTATAATTTAAAGTTTTGGTTGATTTAGGCAACCAGTAAACGATTTTTAAATCAAACGCAACAAAAACCCCGCCAAATACTACGTTTTGCTGCGTAGACTTATGTTCAACAATGCATTCGATTGTCTTTTATTTCAGCGATTCGAAAACAAAAATGTTTGCAAAGATGGCGAATTGACGCGATACAAAGTATTTTAAAAAATTTTACCAGATAGCGTCCACGCGTGTTCTCAGCAACATTTTTCATTTTTAAAATGAATCCGTGTGCAGCCTACAAGAGCAATAATCACATGGCTGGCTGCACAGGTCATGTCACTAGTAAATTTGCATAACTCGCGACATCGAAACGCCACAATCACTTAATAAATTATTACGTTTAAGTCAACAAGTCCATCTTCTTTAGATTTAACAACAAATTACTTTTACTACGCGGTTGACTCACAACCTCCTCGACACGATCAAAGTAATTTTAACCTCAAACGTTAGCATAGCGTGTCACTGACTTATCAGCTGATGAATCTTTCACGCAGCTGACAATAAAAAAAAATACAACAAAATCATCAATATACTTTATTTACCGATACAAAAGTTAGCGAAAATTTCATAAAATATATAATGGAATGTAAATATTAACATTTCAGGCTTAAATCTTCAGTACACGTTTACATTTTTAAAACTTCTTTCACGGCTTCGACAATATGTTTAGCTGACAATCCGTAGTAATCCAATAACGCAGTAGGGGTTCCGGATCTAGGCACTTTGGGCACAGCCATTTTTTTAACCAAAATGTCTCTTTGTTCGGCAACAGCAGATAGTACGGCTTCACCCAAACCTCCTTCAGGATAATGTTCCTCGACTGTTAAAATACGACCTCCAACTTCTTTAGCGTTTTTAATAATACCGTCTTTATCGATAGGCTTAATGGTAAACGGATCCATTACACGAACATGTATACCACTTTTAGCCAATTGTGCAGCGGCAGTCATAGCTTCTTGTAAAGTAACTCCAGCTCCAATCACTAGTACTTGATCGTGATTGCTCTTTTTCACAACCTCAGCTTTGCCAATCTATTAAAAAACAAACAATATACTAAAAAAATTCTACTCATAAGGGTTTTAAATTACCTGGAACACGTGATCGTTGCCATAAATAACGGGAGTAGTTGGTCGATTAGTACGAATAAAACAAATTCCTTTCTTATTCGCAGCGAGTTCAATAGATCGTTCACAACTCACAGCATCAGATGGGTAAAAGACAGTGCTGCCAGGTATAGAACGGAACATAGCAATATCTTCCAAACCCATCTGACTGGGGCCATCTTCTCCAATGCTGACGCCGCAGTGAGAACCAACAAAGTTGACATTAGTTTGAGAAATGGCACCCATACGAATCTAGGAATGTTTACAAACAAAACAAAAAAAAAAAAAAAACATGAGATTCTGTATATAAAAATTATTGAGGAGAATTTTATTTTCTATGGACAGGGTTGGACTGAGGAGAAATTCTCTGTGGATCCATACTTATTTAGTTATTTAAATCAAAATCATAAAAGAAAATTAAAAACAGTAAAGCCAAGATTATACCTACACAAAAAAATTATTGAAAATCAAATTTCATATTCTTATGTACAGAGTTGGACTAACCAATTTTCTGTGTTCCGTATCGATTCAGTTGTTTAGATCAAAAACAAACTGTTTGTAAGAATCATTGAGATTTTTTTATTTTTTTATGTACAGGGTTGGACTTAACAGAAATATTATTAATTTACTTTAAAATTTACCAAGGTATTTTATAGAATTTAGATATAATTGTATGTGTTTTGATATTAAAATTTGATATTTTTATTACCTGATCAAATGCTCTTGTAAAGAATGTTGCGAAAGTGGAAACAAATGCAACAGTACGATCTCTGCATGCAGCTCCAATGGCAACTCCAACTAAATTCTGCTCGGCAATGAAGCATTCAACAAATCTTGCCGGATCGACCTTCTTCATTTTTTCAGAAAATGTCGAATTTTTCATATCTCCATCTAACGATATAACCCTTGGATTATTTTGGGCAATCTTCGCTAGGGCTGTTCCATATGCTGCACGTGTAGCTATAGTTTCACCAAGTTTATAGCTGGGGGGAGAACTTAACTTAATGTTTGTGATATCAATAAGAGGGGCATCATCTTTTAATGGTTTTTGAGGATGGATGAGAAGAGGGCCATCATTTTTGATAAGTCCCTTAAGATGCTGAAACAATTCAATTAATAACTATTTTGAACCATCTCTAGTATCAAAAATCACACACCTGCAATACTCGATCTGTTTGGTCCCCTAGTGGTTTTCCATGCCAATTTTCGAGATCTTCAATTTTGGGGAAGTTTTTACCCTTCAATGTTTTAGCAACAATGGCTGTTGGTTTATCTTTAGTTGTTGAAGCAACATAAAAAGCTTTGACCAATTCTTCAACATCGTGACCATCTACAACCATTGTGTTCCATCCAAAAGCTTCCAAACGCTTCTGGTATGTATCGGTGTTATGTTGAAGTGAGGTAGGCTCAGACTGTCCAAGACGATTGACATCAAAAATAGCGCATAGGTTGTCTAGCTTGTAGTGGCTTGCAAAATGCACTGATTCCCAAATAGAACCCTCAGCACTTTCACCATCACCTACAAGGCAATATACCCTGAAATATTAAAAAACGTACATTAGCAATATTTTCAAATACATAATACTGCAGAATTTCGTATGGTATTTTGCAGAATGTCTTGAAATCAACTAAAGACATGAAAATATCTGAAGTCCTGCCCTGGGTACACATTAAAGCATGTTGATTAAACAATGGTTTTAAAAATAATTTACCTATAGCTTGCTTTATCGAAATTCTTGCCAACATATCCCATGCCACAAGCAATGGCCAAGCCTTGACCAAGGGATCCAGTTCCTACATCAATAAAATTAAGGCGAGGTGTAGGATGGCCCTCAAGATCGGATCCCAATTGTCTCAATTTCTGAAGATCCGCAACTGGGAAAAGTCCAGCTTCTGCCCAAGCAGCGTAAAGAATAGGAGCAGCATGACCTTTTGAAAGGACAAATCTGTCACTAGATGGATCTCTGGGCGAGGATACTTTGTAACGCATGGTATGGAAAAATAAAACGGAGAGAACTTCGGCTATTGATGCACATGATGTAGGATGACTGAAAACAAAAATTATCTGTAACTTAAAGATGATTAAAAAAAACTAAACTGGCTTGATTCAGCAAAAGGACCATTAAATGCAGAATTAAAAGTTGCATGGTTAAAATTGTAATAAAAACGTTAAGCGTAACGAACAACAATTTTTCAGTTTTCATAAAAACGTTTGCAGATATTAGAAATCTGTTTCCTCACTGTTGATCAGCATAAAATTGAGCACGTTTTTCATATGTAAACCTGTAATCTATCTCTAATAATAAACGAGATAGCAATGGTCGACCGCCAATATGAAACAGCTTGTGCTTATAAATATAAAATGTATGATGAAATAACATAAAAACTTAAACAATGCACGCCCATACTGCACAAGAGTAATGTTTCTGATTTAAAAATATGATTAGTAAATAAACTATTGGCCTCATTATATTCGACAACACATCTGATTAAAGTTGGCTGTTAAATAATTTATTACACTTTGAATAACAAATGTGAAACATAAATATGTCCTACATGAAGTGGCACTTTGTAAGTAAAATATAAAACATAGTAACAAGAATGTAACAAGATTGTATGACAAAATTTTTGAACTTGTAAATTGTACATTTTCAAAAAGTATTCTCAATCAAAATGTTTATAAACAAAATTTTTATTGCAATTTAAACATATTTATATATTATTGCACAAAAGTGTTTCTAAAGCAAATCATATTATTGGCAAGTACCGAAAAAATGTATGTAATTGTTCAACAAGCACACAGATGGCATTACATAATAAAATATTAATTAATGTAATATTTAACGCATGATTATCTTATGATTAGCGGCTGGACAGGTCGTGGGGAAGTCATCGTAATCTAACAGTCTAAAACATTGTTATCAATCAAAAAAAGTTGAGAAACACTGCTTTAAGCAATAAAATGTAAGTGTGAATTAAATAAGTGCATGTAACGATTAGGACCCCGATAAAAGTTCTGCATTTTGAAATATAGTAGGGAAAAAAAACATTTTAATTTTGTAATAACTGCAAAATTTCAAAAACACGTTATTACAATCCTTAAATTTTTCAAGAAAGGAAAAAAAACAGAAGTCTTTAATCAGTTGATTTAAATAACAATTCGGTGTCCCAATTTTAACAACTTTCGACTTGAAAAAATGTTCAACTTTAATGCATGTAATTAGATCCAAAAGTTAGTTATAAATAATCATTGATATCATTTTAAAAAACCAGTTTTTTCTACATCCCACTCATCTACCACAAAAGTTTTAAAACTAGTTGTGCAACATAAAACAGTACTTTTAGCGATATGTGAACGTGTGTTTTTTTTAAACCAGCCTAACCACAATAAAATTATCAACAATCCGGTCTAGCCTTATTGCATAACTGACAAATTAGGCACGAGAAAGTAAATAATTAGATAAAATTGCAGCTGATGCGATTAAATAACTGGGAGAGCAGTAGCACGCTTAAATTTTTTACTTAAGATTTATTTTATAACTAAAGCTTTTTAAAAATTACCGTAGTATAGTAGACGTAAGTGCATGCACAAATTTATAAGGGCTTTAAATATTTTTTTTGCAATTTTTGAATGAACTAAAATGTTATAAGATCAAAAATATTTTGAAGGAGTCCAAACTTGAATAATTTTTGGGAAAAAATCATTCCAGAGCAATCCAGTCATTGTTTAGGAAAAGGTTGTGCCCCAAATTTATTTTACTAAGCCCCCGAGTCATGAAGCGCCACTGGTGACCGGATGTAGATAATTAACTAACGCCGAACGGAAAAACAATAATTTTGAAAATACGCTAACTATTTTTAAACTCAATCATTATACAATAAGCTAATCGTTTTTGATAAATGTGAGACTTCAAGATGAGATAAATTATCAAGTAATTAATTAATCAGGGGTCGATTGCACAAGATGTGAACCAAAAGTCATAGCCGCTTTTAAATTCGCAATGATGTGATTAAAAACGTCCGGTCAAATTAATTGAAGCATTTTTCAAGGGCTATTAAAATGCTTAATATATGTAAATAAGTGTATATAACAATGTAAATGAATAATTTATTTTGTATAGAGGTGATCAGCAATATTTAAAAGTAAATTCAAAAAAAATGCACTGAGTTTCATCGAAAGACCACGTGTTTCTCGATTATCTGGAGAATGCTACTTATTTTGGCGCGAAGAAAGTTGTTACGATAAGTTAAAGAAAATGTCATACCCAGAATTACAAGCGCTGGTAGAAGTGACGCTATGAATTCTTAATCTATTGGCAATGTCTTGTAAAGTCTCCAAATCGGCTTGTTTTTGGCCCGGCATGGTTGTCTCGATGGATAAATCAAAAATGAGAACGAACTATAAGCTGTTTCGGTTAAGTAACTAAAAATTTATCTCGATTCGACTTATCACCGGCCAACAAGACAATAGTTTATCTTAGAACTGGATGCAGCAGCTCTTAGGTCATCTGTGCACTTTTTTAAGCAACCACCTGCTACCCCCTCTACCCAAAAATATGCGCGTAAGCCAGACGAAATAATTGATCTAACTTACCCCGAATTGGCAGTGCTTGTGGATGACACTGAATGAATTCTTAATTTATTTGCAATATCTCGTAATTCTTGAACAACTTTCGATTCAGGTTTATGATAGTTAGCCATCGTTTAATTGAACTGAATAGTTTAGGTAAAGGGTCAGCAAAAGTATACGCGTTAATCGTCAAGTTATTTCGTACCGGCCACACTTCCACAATTTGATCAACAAGTGGTTTTGTTGAACAACTGTGGCGTGCACCTTAGAATCCAGCCCAATATAATTCTGAAGTGATACCACTAACAGTAATTCTATTGGTAGCTGTAACTATTGCATAATTGTGACGAGAATGAGAAAGCGCTTTCTATGATAAAATAGAGGCGCGTTCACGTGTAAAAAGTGAACTTTAACGTCAATCGAATTTTGCCGCGCTTAAACACAATTGGACGTTTGGCGAAACAGTTGGACGTTCGACCAATGACCGACGCAATTTTCAAATTTTCGAGCGTTTTTTACTCAAATTTGTAGTAAATAAGTACAATACAACGTTTTTAAATACCATTTCAAATAATTTTAAGCTTAAATTTTTGTAAGAAATATAAAGCGTATTTAATACAACAACGCAGAGTATATAAAACACAAATTTTTATTATTAAAATTGTTATTCAACCAAATATTCAAATTTATGTTATCACTGAATGTACATTTAATGTCTTTATCACCACAATTCCGTTGGCAACGATTATATACACAGATAAGATAACATTTGTTTGTATTTCGCATCGGAATAAAAATAAATCGATAACGCTTCCTGTCGCAATGGTTGCCTATATGTTTTGTTTGCAAATTGAAAAAATCGATATCGGCGGTCGACGCTAAGATGTACAATTACTCCCATTTTTAAAGCAAAAACCAGGTGAATAAAAAAACGATATAAACACGAAAAATCTTCACCTATATTAAATAATAATTGCTTAAAGCAACAATTACCGAAGTTTTAAGGAATGTTTAAGTCATCTATATATATAAAAATCAATGTATGTGTGTATGTATGTTTGTATGTCCTTTATGCATTCCTATACCATTCATCCGATTCTGACCAAATTTGGCACAGACAATCTATGGGACCATGGGAAGAAAATAGGCTATATAAGAATTCCCAAAAAAATCGTCCGGAAAAGATATTGAGGAAAACGTGCCAAAATCTTACATGCAACATTTAAATCGGGTCGTCTGGAGCGAGAATTTCGTCAAAATTTGACAATTTGACATTTTGACGTAACGTTTAAACGAATAATAGAAGCGCTCAGACCATTCTGGACCAATCTCCAATTAAGCTTTATGTACATGTATCATACCTGGACGTAACTATAAATAATTTCCAAACTGCTGTGAATTTTCGTTTGAATTTTACAGGAGACGTTTATCTAAGGCATCTTTACATGAGAAAAATACTGTTGCATTTTGACGCTATCCTGTCTGTTTGCATTTTCAACAATTAGCTTAATACACCATGATTTGCTTAATAAATGCAAATGTCAAGAGACGTAACTATAAATAATTTCCAAACTGCTGTGAATTTTAATTTGAAATTAACAGGAGACGTTTATCTAAGGCATCTTTAGATGAGAAAAATACTGTTGCATTTTAACGCTATCCTGTCTGTTTGCATTTTCAACAATTAGCTTAATACACCATGATTTGCTTAACAAATGCACATGTCGAGAGACGTAACTATAAATAATTTCCAAACTGCTGTGAATTTTCATTTGAATTTTACAGGAGACGTTTATCGAAGGCATCTTAACATGACAGAAATACTGTTGCATTCTAACGCTATCCTGTCTGTTTGCATTTTCAACAATTAGATTAATACACCATGATTTGCTTAATAAATGCAAATGTCAAGAGACGTAACTATAAATAATTTCCAAACTGCTGTGAATTTTCATTTCAATTTTACAGGAGACGTTTATCTAAGGCATCTTTACATGATAAAAATACTGTTGCATTATAACGCTATCCTGTCTGTTTGCATTTTCAACAATTAGCTTAATACACCATGATTTGCTTAATAAATGCAAATGTCAAGAGACGTAACTATAAATAATTTCCAAACTGCTGTGAATTTTCGTTTGAATTTTACAGGAGACGTTTATCTAAGGCATCTTTACATGAGAAAAATACTATTGCATTCTAACGCTATCCTGTCTGTTTGCATTTTCAACAATTAGCTTAATACACCATGATTTGCTTAATAAATGCAAATGTCAAGAGACGTAACTATAAATAATTTCCAAACTGCTGTGAATTTTCATTTGAATTTTACAGGTGACGTTTATCTAAGGCATCTTTACATGAGAAAAATACTGTTGCATTTTAACGCTATCCTGTCTGTTTGCATTTTCAACAATTAGCTTAATACACCACGATTTGCTTAACAAATGCACATGTCGAGAGACGTAACTATAAATAATTTCCAAACTGCTGTGAATTTTCATTTGAATTTTACAGGAGACGTTTATCAAAGGCATCTTTACATGACAGAAATACTGTTGCATTTTGACGCTATCCTGTCTGTTTGCATTTTCAACAATTAGATTAATACACCATGATTTGCTTAACAAATGCACATGTCGAGAGACGTAACTATAAATAATTTCCAAACTGCTGTGAATTTTCATTTGAATTTTACAGGAGACGTTTATCTAGGGCATCTTTGCATGTGAAAAATACTGTTGCATTTTAACGTCATCCTGTCTGTCTGCATTTTTAACAATTAGCTTAATACACCATGATTTGCTTAACAAATGCACATGTCGAGAGACGTAACTATAAATAATTTCCAAACTGCTGTGAATTTTCATTTGAATTTTACAGGTGACGTTTATCTAAGGCATCTTTACATGAGAAAAATACTGTTGCATTTTGACGCTATCCTGTCTGTTTGCATTTTCAAAAATTGGCTTAATACACCATGATTTACTTAATAAATGCAATTGTCAAGAGACGTAACTATAAATAATTTCCAAACTGCTGTGAATTTTCATTTGAATTTTACAGGAGACGTTTGTTTATCTAAGGCATCTTTACATGACATTAATACTGTTGCATTCTAACGCTATCCTGTCTGTTTGCATTTTCAACAATTAGCTTAATACACCATGATTTGCTTAATAAATGCAAATGTCAAGAGACGTAACTATAAATAATTTCCAAACTGCTGTGAATTTTCATTTCAATTTTACAGGAGACGTTTATCTAAGGCATCTTTACATGATAAAAATACTGTTGCATTATAACGCTATCCTGTCTGTTTGCATTTTCAACAATTAGCTTAATACACCATGATTTGCTTAATAAATGCAAATGTCAAGAGACGTAACTATAAATAATTTCCAAACTGCTGTGAATTTTCGTTTGAATTTTACAGGAGACGTTTATCTAAGGCATCTTTACATGAGAAAAATACTATTGCATTCTAACGCTATCCTGTCTGTTTGCATTTTCAACAATTAGCTTAATACACCATGATTTGCTTAATAAATGCAAATGTCAAGAGACGTAACTATAAATAATTTCCAAACTGCTGTGAATTTTCATTTGAATTTTACAGGTGACGTTTATCTAAGGCATCTTTACATGAGAAAAATACTGTTGCATTTTAACGCTATCCTGTCTGTTTGCATTTTCAACAATTAGCTTAATACACCACGATTTGCTTAACAAATGCACATGTCGAGAGACGTAACTATAAATAATTTCCAAACTGCTGTGAATTTTCATTTGAATTTTACAGGAGACGTTTATCAAAGGCATCTTTACATGACAGAAATACTGTTGCATTTTGACGCTATCCTGTCTGTTTGCATTTTCAACAATTAGATTAATACACCATGATTTGCTTAACAAATGCACATGTCGAGAGACGTAACTATAAATAATTTCCAAACTGCTGTGAATTTTCATTTGAATTTTACAGGAGACGTTTATCTAGGGCATCTTTGCATGTGAAAAATACTGTTGCATTTTAACGTCATCCTGTCTGTCTGCATTTTTAACAATTAGCTTAATACACCATGATTTGCTTAACAAATGCACATGTCGAGAGACGTAACTATAAATAATTTCCAAACTGCTGTGAATTTTCATTTGAATTTTACAGGTGACGTTTATCTAAGGCATCTTTACATGAGAAAAATACTGTTGCATTTTGACGCTATCCTGTCTGTTTGCATTTTCAAAAATTGGCTTAATACACCATGATTTACTTAATAAATGCAATTGTCAAGAGACGTAACTATAAATAATTTCCAAACTGCTGTGAATTTTCATTTGAATTTTACAGGAGACGTTTGTTTATCTAAGGCATCTTTACATGACATTAATACTGTTGCATTCTAACGCTATCCTGTCTGTTTGCATTTTCAACAATTAGCTTAATACACCATGATTTGCTTAATAAATGCAAATGTCAAGAGACGTAACTATAAATAATTTCCAAACTGCTGTGAATTTTCATTTCAATTTTACAGGAGACGTTTATCTAAGGCATCTTTACATGATAAAAATACTGTTGCATTATAACGCTATCCTGTCTGTTTGCATTTTCAACAATTAGCTTAATACACCATGATTTGCTTAATAAATGCAAATGTCAAGAGACGTAACTATAAATAATTTCCAAACTGCTGTGAATTTTCGTTTGAATTTTACAGGAGACGTTTATCTAAGGCATCTTTACATGAGAAAAATACTATTGCATTCTAACGCTATCCTGTCTGTTTGCATTTTCAACAATTAGCTTAATACACCATGATTTGCTTAATAAATGCAAATGTCAAGAGACGTAACTATAAATAATTTCCAAACTGCTGTGAATTTTCATTTGAATTTTACAGGTGACGTTTATCTAAGGCATCTTTGCATGTGAAAAATACTGTTGCATTTTAACGCTATCCTGTCTGTTTGCATTTTCAACAATTAGCTTAATACACCACGATTTGCTTAACAAATGCACATGTCGAGAGACGTAACTATAAATAATTTCCAAACTGCTGTGAATTTTCATTTGAATTTTACAGGAGACGTTTATCAAAGGCATCTTTACATGACAGAAATACTGTTGCATTTTGACGCTATCCTGTCTGTTTGCATTTTCAACAATTAGATTAATACACCATGATTTGCTTAACAAATGCACATGTCGAGAGACGTAACTATAAATAATTTCCAAACTGCTGTGAATTTTCATTTGAATTTTACAGGAGACGTTTATCTAGGGCATCTTTGCATGTGAAAAATACTGTTGCATTTTAACGTCATCCTGTCTGTCTGCATTTTTAACAATTAGCTTAATACACCATGATTTGCTTAACAAATGCACATGTCGAGAGACGTAACTATAAATAATTTCCAAACTGCTGTGAATTTTCATTTGAATTTTACAGGTGACGTTTATCTAAGGCATCTTTACATGAGAAAAATACTGTTGCATTTTGACGCTATCCTGTCTGTTTGCATTTTCAAAAATTGGCTTAATACACCATGATTTACTTAATAAATGCAAATGTCAAGAGACGTAACTATAAATAATTTCCAAACTGCTGTGAATTTTCATTTGAATTTTACAGGAGACGTTTGTTTATCTAAGGCATCTTTACATGACATTAATACTGTTGCATTCTAACGCTATCCTGTCTGTTTGCATTTTCAACAATTAGCTTAATACACCATGATTTGCTTAATAAATGCAAATGTTAAGAGACGTAACTATAAATAATTTCCAAACTGCTGTGAATTTTCATTTGAATTTTACAGGAGACGTTTATCTAAGGCATTTTTACATGAGAAAAATACTGTTGCATTCTAACGCTATCCTGTCTGTTTGCATTTTCAACAATTAGCTTAATACACCATGATTTGCTTAATAAATGCAAATATCAAGAGACGTAACTATAAATAATTACCAAACTGCTGTGAATTTTCATTTGAATTTTACAGGAGACGTTTATCTAAGGCATCTTTACATGAGAAAACTACTGTTGCATTTTAACGCTCTCCTAATTTGTTTTATATTAAATTTTGAGCTATTTATATCTCAGGAACGAAGTCAATTATGGACAAACGAAAGATAATTTTTTGCGCAAGAAGAAAAATACGCGCAAGGCGGTGTCTAGCGGTGAAGGAAGGAGTGTTGTAAATAAAAATTTGAGCCAATCGATTGTTCACGACACGCTTAGCAATAATCGATATATCTAGGGAACATAGAGACATGTAACGTGCAACAAACGAAAGGTCATTTATTGTGCAAAGAGAATTCTACGTGCAAGCCGGGATCTAGCGGTGAAGGAGCCCCGAAGGGGCTCAGGAATCGCTAGTTAAAAATAAAACGAGTACTAATTTAATTATAATTTTTTTTAGTATAAATCCCTCTTCGTCAGGTGTAGGACCAATACTGATTTAATACACATGTTAAATTATTTTTCAAAAGTTTGCCACTTTAAGTAGGTAAATCCTCAATAGTTCCGAAATTTTACACAAATTAAAATCCCATTTTGGCTTTTTGGTTGTGTACTACTGTTTTACTAAATTTTAATTATTAAATACACTAATGTGTTTTGTGTTATCATGCTTGATTAGAAAAAACATTGGATGTATCAATAAATATTTATTTCTCGAAGTTATTAAGTTACATGTAATTAAAAGTGTAACAACGCATAAATTTTACAAAAAAAAAAAACAAACAACTATGAACAACAAAACAAATTATTCTCTACAAAAAAATTAAATTATTCTCTACATAAGAATGCTCCGAATGTTAACAATGCAGCGTCAGATGCAGCTATGTGTATTTCACAAAAGTCATCTGTTTCATCGGCTGGCTGGCTGGCTAAAAATATAAAACATTGCTTAAGACTTTTTTATATAGGCATTTAATAAAGCACATTTCCACAAGCTTCTTATGTTAACCCATGTTTCTTCCACCTTTGCAAGAACATCTTCATGGTACTTGTTACTTAACACTATCAACAATGAAATATATTAACTGTAGTATGAACTCTTTGATTATAAACCATATACAAGGTGATTTTCAGACATTTTAAATAATGAATTTAAAAATATAGGACATTTGAAAGAAAAAAATTAACTGAAAAATAAATTATCCCAAAAACAATTCAGTATAGGTAAAAACAGATGTCCTATAATAATAATAATAATAATAGGCTTTATTTAGTTATAAAAGAAACTATTTATACATCAATCTTTACAACTAGTACTTCAAATTAAAATTGCAGTTTTACATGGGTCTTACAACCTTCTTTAAACGCATGCAGATTAACAGAATATTTTAATTCGTTTGGTAATTGATTAAATAATTTTAGCCCTTTGTAATAGAGCGAGTTCTGTGTACTACTTTTTTTACATTTAGGCAGTCTAAAATGTTCTCTTTGTCTTGTTTCATAATCATGCTGTTCTTTGTTGTATATCAGATATTTACTCATATATCCTGGCATCATATTGTTTATACATTTATATATTAGAACCAAAACGTTATACACTGTATTTTGCCATATATTAAGGAACCCCAACTTATTATGCATATATTCAATTTTAGTTAATTTAGAACACTGTAATATGATACGCAAAGCTCTGTTTTGCTGCTTTTGTAATTTTTTCAGATCCCCCTCATTACTTAAAAATATTATGCTACTGCAATAATTAAAGTATGGTTCTATTATTGTATGATAGACCAATATCCTAGCTTCAAAGTTTAATTTATTCGATATTCTCCCAAAATAACTAATTTTTGCACCAACTTTTTTTACAATATAATCTATGTTCTTTTTAAATTTTAAATGATTATCTATAATTACCCCTAGGTATTTAAACTCTTCAACTATCTCTACCTTATTATTATCTATAAATACGTTAAGATTTGACATATTGCTGAATTGTGTACTACCTATTACCATGCATTTTGTTTTAGATACATTCAACTCCAGTTTATTAGCTTTAAACCAATCTGTTACTTCAATTAAATCTTCGTTTATGACATTAACTGTTGTTTGTAAATCTTCACCTGATACCGAAATTAAAGTATCATCTGCAAATAAATGCATGTCAAACGATTTAACTGTCTGCGTAATGTCATTTATGTAAATATTGAATAAAACTGGACCTAAAACTGATCCTTGTGGTACACCTAACTCGTTAATAATTGCCTTTGATTCTACTTTTCCCACCCTGGTTTTTTGAAATCTGTTTGATAAATAACTTTCAAACCATTTTAGTTCATTCGCGTGGATTCCGTACATTTGTAATTTTTGCAAAAGTCTTTTTCTACAGATGGTTTCAAATGCTCGTTTCAGATCGACAAAAACTGCCAAAATTATTTTATCGTTTTCAATTTCATCTCTCCAATTTGTTAAAACTAAATTCAATGCTGTTTCGCATGAATGCTTATGTCTAAATCCTGATTGAGAATCTGAAATAGTTTTGTTACTGTTAAGAAATTCTACGAGTTGTTGTTTAACTATAATTTCTAATATTTGTTCTATTTTAGGTAACATATTTATAGGTCTAAACTCACCGCATTTTTTAGTGTTAATAATTTTTGGAATAGGAATAACCGTATTAATTTTCCAAATTTCTGGTACTACCCCGTACTGTAATGATTCATTTATAATGTTAACTAATGTTTGCCCGATTACTGGTAAGGCATCCCTTATTGTACTAAGTGAAATATTATCTGTACTACTTGAATTTTTGATAGTATTCACTATTTTGTATACTTGGTCTAAGGTAACACATCTAAATTTAAAGGTGTCACTAGCACTTTTTATTTTAAGAATTGGATTTATTGGTGAAGGAATATTTTCGTTAATATCTTTTATGCTGTTTACAAAGTATTCGTTAAATTTCGTGGCTAAATCTGATTCATTCGTAATTTCCAAGTCACCAAAATTCACCTTTTTAATTTTAACATTCTTGTTTCCCCCCAGTATTTCTTTAAGAGCTCTCCACATTTTAGTCGAATTATTTTGACAACTTTTTAATTTATTTTCGGTATATGAATTTTTAGCAAATTTAATTAATTTAGTATATTCATTTCTTGCTGATTTGTACATTTCCCAGTAGTGTCCTAATTTGGTTAATTTCGCTATTTTATAAAGACTGTCTCTCTCTTTTTGTTTATATTTAAGTTCCGTTGTAAACCACCTGTTTACGATACCGCCAGTGCTTATTACTTTGTACGTGGTAAGTTCGTCGACCGACGTTTGCACTATTTGCGTTATTGCATTTACTTTACCATTTATATCTAATAAGTCTACAATGTCATAGTTAAACCTGTCGGATATGCTTTTTTGTAGACTTTGTGTGTTGTAATTAGAGTAGTTTTTAACTAATACTTTACATGATTCAGCAAAACCAGTTTGTTTTTCGCACTTAATTTCTATGGTATTATGATCTGAAATGTTAAATGTATCCAAAACAGATGCGATAAATTTATCGTTATTAATTAATACTAAATCAATCATGGTGTTTGATGTCTGTGTACATCTTGTATAATCTTTAACAACTTGTTTCAATCCTAAACTATTAAAACAATTTAGCATTTTATTACTATAAAAGGTATTTTTCGACATATCTATGTTAAAATCTCCCGCTAATACAATACTTTTTTTACTATTTTCCAAGATTATATCATATATCCAATTGCCGAAATAATTTATAAAATCACCGTCACTAGAACTAGGTGAGTGATAAACTACACCATAGAGACCTTTATAAAAATTTTGTGTTATATTTATTATCAAGCCCCAAATGTTATTGTTTTCATTGAAACTAGATATTATTTCGAACTGAATATTATTCTTTATTATCATCGCCACTCCCCCCGTATGTCGTGACGTGGAATCGCATCTCACCATGTTATAGCCGTAAATTGAGAGTTCACTATCTAAAATTTGGTCAGTTAATCGCGTTTCACTTAACATTATTAACGCTGGATTTTTTTCGTGTATCATAACTTGTAGTTCAGTGATTGTATTTAACGCACTTCGACAATTCAAATAAAGAATTTCGACGTTTATGCTTTGTGATATAAAAAATCAATTATAACTATATAAATTATAATTATATAAAATATATAACAACAATCGGAACACTGGTCAACTTAAAATTTTCTAATCTTAAAAAAATGCCATTCAAACATTCTTTCTTACCAGTTTCCTCTTCACCATGCTCAGAAAACAGATCGATTACAGTTTTGTTGTAAGTTATTAGTTGAACACAACCAATGTCGGACAAACACTGAAAATTTAAATAACTTTAGTTTATAAATAGATTGGAAGAATATTTATTACTTCAAGTAATGCAAAGATCTCGACAGGTTTCAAAAACGGAATATCTTTTATTAGATTAGTGAGGGGCTCCAAGGGATACGTCAAACAGTGTGATAAAACAACTGCTATCCACTGTTCAAATAGATCGGCATCGATGGACCCATTTATTTCGACCCATGGTGATAGTAACACTTGAACTTTGTTGCAAGCCCTAAACGAACAAATCAGGTACATGTTTACGTTCACAGAATACTGAAAAAAATTTAATTAAGTCACGGAAAATCATACTTTTGAAATTTGTTATTGTCTGCTTCGCACGCACAGTTGGTAATTAAATCCGGACGATCCGGACTAATAACAAAGCCCTTCCTAAATTTAAGGTGCGAATTGGTTTCTATCAGCCATGGCGTTCTATAATCATAATGAACATAAGAAAACTTAATTACGCCGACCCGCAATATAATCTGAGCCCTTCTTAATATTTTCAAAATCGTAGTTAAAGCTACATTTCCTTGATAAGTTGAGAACAGATCCTAAAACAGAGACACGCGATAAGCGAAAATTCACAGCGCAAGGAATGAATAACGTACTTTTATCTCTTCGCTGGAAGCACCGTGTTCGCATTTCTTATGAAGAAATTCTAATAATTTTTTCACAAACATCACATCATTTTCATTCGGTCCCGCTTTCTGAAGTTGGCCCAATACTTCTTCCACCGAAGGTTTATTATATTTTATAATGATGTCCCTAAAATATAAACAAAAAATAAATCATTAAGTCAATAAGTCACATTTTTACGTACGCCTGCATTTGGTCCATAATTTGTTGGGCTTTTTTTGGTATATAAATAGCGATATCAATATAGGCATTGGATTCCCAAAAGTCTTCAGGCATGATTAAGCCACTACTAGGACAATAAACTAAGAATTTTTGGGTCGTCGCTTTTGGTAGGCGATTAAATTGCCATGTCAGTCTATGTAGTTCTTCTTCTTTACCATCAGCTTCTGTTGTATTGAAATATGCAGCAAGCTTTTCAGCAATAGACTTCATTTGTGCAGTTTTTAATTTGTAAGTGAATTTTTTACGATTATGTCGCTTGCTGGTATATCCTTTTTTGGTAACTTGTGTGTTGGAATCTTTTTCACTAGTGTCTTGTTCGTTGGAATCTTTTTCACTAGTGCCTTGTTCGTTGGTATCTTGTTTACTACCATCCGCTTCTATTGTAGATGAATCTTGGTTTTCCAATTGTGCTTCAGCATTGTTGAGGTCTTCACTTGTATTTGCCGGTCCAACACTTTCACTTTCTTGAGAAGAATTTGAGTTGCTGGAAGAGTGACCGGAATTTGGGTAGACAGAGGAGGAGGAACCAGAATTTTGACTTCTGGAAGACGAGGAGTCATCAATCTCCTCAAAACTACGTATCAACGCCAAAATATCTTCACCATCCACACCGCAGACGTCATCAAATTCCGTGTTTATTTCTAATTCAAGTTCGACAGTATTAGCACTCTTAACATCGGAAAAAAGAGAATCATCTGGTATAATTGGCTCGAGATTGTATTCACATCCAACTCCTATTTCTGCTAATCCAGCAAAATGTCCTTCTCTATAATCATCCATGAGCGGTTCCTCAAAATCGTAAATATCAGTAAACATTGGTTGATTGTGAATCAAATCGCTGAGCAATTCGAACGCTTCAACGTACAAGTCTATGGGAAAAGTGACATTCAATGTGGCCACGTATTCTGGAGAAAATTTAAACGGCACAGCTGGTGGCTCAAGCTTTTTTTCGTCGGTGGCGTCGTGAATTTTACGCATCGATAGGAATCGCATGGACTTTAACTCTTGTAAGCCACTCCGCAAAATAAAATCATTGTAAGTTTGGCAAAGATGAAAAAGATTGTACGCATTGTGCGCTTTGTGTCGACTTGCTAGGTAACTGTGTAATATCGATTTAACTGTATCGATTAAAATGCTTTCGGTTGTTATTGGATTCGTGTACCTTAACGGCGGTGATTTCTCGAATGATTCCTCTTTTTCTTCCCCTTCCTCTTCCTCTTCTACCTCCTCCTGTTCGTCTTCTACCTGTATACAATCATCGTCTTCTTGTATTATTGTACTTATGGTACCTTCACTTAAGTTTAAATATAAACCCGACACGATTTCATGATCATGAGGTGGTGGAAAAATATCAGGCAATTGATACCGATGTTTGTACATGTACAAACACATGCAGGTAAAAATAGTTTGTGATTTATTGTCTGACCCAGGAAGGGACGAGTTAAGATTTTTAAGGACCTTCTTAAAATATCTTTCAATAAATGGTATTTTGCTTATGAGTTCTGCTCTCTCTCTGTTTTGGGGATGACCGCCATACTCCCCCATCTTCAACAATTTGACCGACCTCCTGAAGCACATGCTGGTGGTTTTATTGTGACTCGGAGAATGTAACATGTGTAAGATATCCCTCATTGTCGTGTACGATATGAGGTATTTTTTCGGTGCCATTAGACGGCAATAAGTGGACACCGCTTTGCACATCATTAAAATGTTGTCCTCCGCATCGCTCCATTCGGTCCTTACTTTTCCGATGCGTTTCGTTATTTTATGGTCGAGTTCGTCATGGTAAATTTTCGGTCTTCTGGTCTTTTTGCGAGGTATGACTTTTCTTACGACTATACGCCGGTAATTTTTCAACGGCGGGATATCGCACATACCCTTCATCTTCATCTTGCCGAGTTGTTTCGGTGTATATTTCGGTACCTTTATTTCGACAAAGCCGCTTTTACCGGCTTTATTTAATCGAGCGTGGTGGCTAGCCGCTGGAACGTTCTTCTTCTTCCTTTGCTTGCAAATGTCTGCGAATTTGAGCGACAGTGATTTATTGATGCTTTTCCTTTTGTGTTTTTCAGTTGGTACTTGACGCAAGCTTTGTAGACACCACCTCCAGTTGCGTTTCAGATGGGCCCACAATGCAGAGTCTAAACCGGCCGCACCTCTTTGATCTCCTGGGACATTTCCGTTATCGTGTACCAGCGCGGATTCAGGATTTTTCGCTCTCATGGCTTGCAACATCGGAGGTTTACAAGTTACATTTTCCAGCGTGATGTATTCACCGATTACGCTGTAACGGATACCAAGTTTGGTGTTCATACAAATTCTCCACATTTCATACCAATAAGCTTCGACATCAACGAACCTATTAAAGACAAACGGCATCCGTTGATAGTCTTTTTCTTCTACCAAGTGATAACCGGGTTCGGTGGTTGTGGTGTCGTATAACGTGCCGCAACGATTCAAAAACACAAACACTTGATCCTTTTCTTTAAACTTCTGAGGTCCAAACTGTAGAATCCCGATATAGCACAACCGGCACATTGACTCAAAGATCGTCTGAACGTATTTACGCTGATGTAAAATGGCGTCGCGTATTTCTGGCGGTAAGTGTATCACCAGGAAATGCTTTCGAACGGGATGTTCTAAGTACGTCTCCAACGGCGGTATAATACAGGGAATGTTGCAGAGTTTAACAAAAATAGAGAGGGGAAGTCTTAGGAGTAAGTCGCAAATTATTGCCCAACCGGTCGGCCAATTTTTGTGTTGCGGTAACGGAGCTATGAACATCTTCCAACTGATCTCGTCACAATAAATCGGTTGCATTTCTTCAAGTAAACTGCCGTCGTAATCGATGTCGTTCTTCTGCAGTAGCGGCTCGGCTTTGTAACAGTGGGACGAGCATTCGTAGGTGACGTGAAATAAAAATTCGTGTGTCACCCTCATCCTTAGAAATTTCGGCATGTATCCGTATTCCCTTCCAATCGAACGGTTAAGAACGTAATTAAAAGGCGGGTGCCGACTACTGTGCACCTTTTTTTCCCATCTAAACATTCGTAATCTTGAATTAAACGAATAGGACAATGGAACGCGTCGCTTGGCTGCGATCAAGAATTTGAGTTTCAGTTGTTCTATGGCCGAGACCACTATGGTGTTGCTGACTTCTACGGATGGGTCGCAAATAACAATCTGTGCCCGACACTTGTTCCGTTTCCTCATGACGACTTTTATAATTTTAATGACACCTTCTCGGACAAGCCGTAAATAAATACGTTCCAAAGATTTACGGTCCATGCGGACCATGTACCCCTCGTGCCTTTCGGCGAGCTGAAGCATCCTGTGCAGTTTGTTTATATCGGTTATGACTTTTTCCTCATTGACGGTTTCCAATATCAGCTTGGCTCTGGATAAGGTTCGAAGCGATACGTTTTTATCACCCACGAATTTCATATCGCAATCGTCGGTGAAAAGCTGCGGCGCTGTTGATATTATCACTTTCATTTCGATTTGATCATTATCGAACGTGTGCTTACATATCATGGGATACGGCCCCATGCAAACGTTGTCTCTGTCAAAATCAACCCCATCTATTAAACTGTTGTTTAAGTCAAAATCGTCATCGTCAACATTACTTGACTCGTCTACATTGGAATCGACATTTTCTTTATTTGCACACAATGGAGCAAGACTCAAGGTGGACTCATCTTTGTTCATGATAGCAAAATAAGGTTTTATGGGACTTAATTTATTACCCATGACACTTTCATTGTTTTCTGGAACTTCAGCTACTGAACTGCACGAAGAAGTCTCACCAGAAATATCTTCTTCATTTTCGTCTAAACCAGTTGTATCAATGATAGAAGAAGACGAGCAATTTCGTGGAGGACTCGTCAATTCATCATTTTCATTTGAATTGTCATCGCTATCATCACTGTCATCGCTGTCGGACAAACTTGCAGGTGATGATGTGTCTGTGGATGGGTCTTTTGTGGAAATAAAAAAATTTGTTACTGGCCGAGCCTCCATGTTTAAAGGAGGCTCAACGCCTAATTCTACGCACAATTCGCAATATCGCCTTTTTACTACTTCCCATTCCTCTTCATCATAATCGGTGCAAGTCACTGGAAAAATTAATTCAAACTATCAACTTCACTCAAATTTTTAAAAAACATGGGTAATACATTTATTAGTACATAGTTGGCGAATGTGCATAAACCAGTTCATGTATTAATTCATGTACTAGTACAAGTACGTCAAGGTCAAAGGTCACGTGTTTTTTCCGCTCGCGTGGAGACTGCTATAGGGGGGTTGACCCCCTCTTCAGTCGTAAGAGGTATAAGGATAATGGGTAGGGAGGGATGTGGATAGTCAAGGATGGGTAAGGATAGGTGGAAGTACTGCCACAGCATTTGCCTTAACCATAGAGGAAACCACCTGAAACCTCTACAATGACAGTCGGCCCTGGGAATCGAACCCAGGACCTCCCGATTACAAGTTAGGTTGTTTTACCAACCAACCACCAAGCTCGGTACAAGTAAGTCTGCTGGAACAAACCTTATGACGTAAAACACTAATGGTACTATTTGAAGATACTCCATTTTTTTAATTCAGAATGAAGAGATTAAATTTGACATATGGTTTAGTATAAACCGTATTAGTAAATACAACAAAATTGAAATATAATAACATGGATCAGATTGGTGTCTTATGTTTTTCTTAAAAATTGCTAATACATAACAATAAAATTAACATACCCATTTGTTGCCAGTTTGTATGTGGGTTGCAAGCTTCCATCTCAGCTGCTTCATTAGGAACACCTATACTATCTAAATTGCTTGCGAGATTTTGCGGCAGTAATGCGTCTTCCGGATTAATGAATTGCAGCTGTGTTAAATCATAATCTACTGTAGAAACAAGCCGTATATAGCCATCTGCATTTCTAAGACTCTCCGGATAAAAGTCTTCCTCTTCCTCATTCTCTTCATCTACTTCTGAATCGCTAAAGTTAATATTAACATATCCACCAAGTCGTCCCATGGTTAATTTAGCACCGTGCGCTGTTAAGCAGGGGTTCAAACTTTTCCTGTTGATTTTTAATACATCAGCAACGTGCTTTACGACTTCCTTATCAGCTTTGAGCACTTCGGTTTTCTCTGAAATGGAGTTTTCGCCTGTACTGACCAATCTATCATACGTTTTTTCCTCTTTGTAACATCTAGCGAAATACCTGAAAATAATTATAGTCACCAAATGTGGTCTTACAATTATTTCATTAATCCATTCGATGTTTAGAGTAATTCATCGCTACATTGAAAAAAAAAAAGTTTAATTAACAGGGCCGGGTTTACCATTAAGTGAACCCAGGCGATCGCCTGGAGGCGCCAGGATGCGAGGGGCCTTACTTATTAATAAAGAAACAATAGTTCGTTAAAAATTTTCGATTTTTTAATTCTAGCAAAATACTGTTTCATTTAATATTCATAAATATTCATAAATTTACTTTATTTAATTTACGTATTACCAGAAATAAGATTTTAAAAAACAACAAAGCTAATGGTTCGTGGTACTTAAAAAATCTTAACAAAATATTTGAAAGTGTACACATTTGTTATATTACCATCAATGATACAATAATTGGAGCTAACCCTCGACTAGTGGCAAATTTTCTGCGAAAACAACAACGCTATACGGTAAAAATGTCTGACCAAATGATTTAATAATTTCTTAAAAACGTGGTTTGCTTACCAAAATCGGTGCCAATTTACCGCTTGTTGCGCCACCTATTTCAATTATTGACAATCAGTGATTTGTCAAGAGCGCCATCTCACGAGAGGCTCAGAAGCCGCGAATATTTCCAAAAGTACAATTTAAATAACCGCTAGGAAAGCCCAACTAATAAACTTAGTTATGCTTCTGGTAATCTTTAATGAGACTAGGCGGCAAAATACATCAGCCTACAGGCGGTAAAATCGTAACTCCGCCACTGCCCTCGCCAGTGGCGCACTCAGGATTTAATATTAGAGGGAAGGCGGTTACATTTTTATTAATATTAATTTTTTTAAATTTAATGTATAGGGGCGCCCAATTTTTTTTGTATAGAGGTGCCGGATACTCTTGCACCGGTCCTGATTTGAAAAGACATATTTTGCATGTTCAACTAACTATACAGGATGACAATAATCCACGGTGTTCTAAGAGTAGCTTTTTTTGTATAAGAACTAGAGGTCAGTTACAGAAAAAGATAAATGGCATTGAAGAAATTAAATAACTACATTTCAAACACTTTTTTTTTTTGATACCTAAAAGTTTACTTACTTGATCATACGTGTCCGACCAACATCAATTTTATACGACGATATTATGTTACGTTTCTGTAATGTTTTAATAGCGGACCTGGTAGTGTAATAATTCATCCCCGTTTTGACTGCAATTTCCAATAAACTTTTACCGATAATACCACCTTCGAGAATAATGTCATAAAATTGTTTGAATAATGGAAGGTTGAGGGATATATCTCCAATTGGTTCTTCGTCTAATAAGGCATAGCATTTTTTGATATACTCAAAACAATATTTATGGATCTACCTGACGATGAATCGTTCGAGTCTTCGCCGTTCCAACCAAATCCCACTTTTAATTTTGGATCGATCAGTTCAATAGTTCGAATCTGCTTTTCTTTGTTACTTCCTTTATACTTCCATTCTTCGGGAGCTGAATCTGGATGCACTGTTCTATATGGACACATCTAAAGGCAGGAAAAGGCATAATGATGAAAAATAAAAGCACAAGGTGTTTAAAATATTGCCCTCAATCACCAACAAATAACTACATAGCTATTAAAAATCCAACTAACGATATTTAAATTTAAATCACTTACTTCTCATTTCTACTATAATTCCATGATATTAATATTATTTACAAGTGTAACATGATATAAAGTAAATGATTTTAATTTAACTACACAGTCTTAAATATCATAAAACTGTTAAAATCGAAAAAAAAAACAAGCAATAACAAAAAACAAAAAAAATGTGGTAGAAACACAATAAATATACACAAACTGAAACTGGGATGTTAGCAAATAAAAAATTACAACAAAAATTAGCAAACAAGTTTTAAAAAGTATTAGGATATAATGGCACTGAAAGCAATGTTTTTCTCCAAGTTTTTTTAATATCATGTTAATATAACTACTGCCTGTTTAAAATGATACAAAGAGAGCTATGGAGGGGTCGGCATATATTAATATAGTAGTTAGAATGATTTTCTAACAGTATAATATTTATGACACATTTCTGATCAAAATCAAAAATTAAAAATCCAGATCGTGTACAACTATAAGTCAATCCGTGTTATTTCATGGTTTCTCAAAAAAAAAAAAAAGATGGTTCTTGTTAAAATCATTTTAAAAAAAAAACGTATTCTTGAGCTTAATACAGAATTAATTAACCAGATTATAGGTTTATATCGGTTACCTAAGTACATCCTTAGGTAACCGATAGTTACATAGCTCGAATACTAACGTTGACTGTTGGGGGCACGTAGAATATTGTCTCTGTATCTGAAGGTGGAGGTGAATCTTCCTAAAAAATAAAGTGCTCACGGTCAGCTTTGCATATTAAGTTTAAAAATTCTATTGTGGCCTAAGAAAATTTAAAACGTTGCCGATTTCTGTATACAAGCATGATATTTTATTATTAAAACCATACTGTTAGTATCATGTTATAAAATGTTAAAACCTAATCACCCCGTACAACAAATAAGCCTATAACCGTTGCTGAAGAATGTTTCAGTCCAACATTATACCAATAAAGAAATTAACAGTAAATAAAAATTACCAAAATGTTAAATACCTTAAAGTGACTAAGTATACGTCAAAAAATAACGTTTTATTGCCTTTTCTTAATATATAAGGCAATAAATAATTTTTTACCACGTTACATGACTAAAAACTTAATACAAAACTGTAACATTCACGAATACCAGACCAGGAACAAAGACGACTTTAGACTACTGAAATTAATGAAAAAAAAAAACACACAACGCCTTGTACTACAAACAGGGTTACCAGATTTAAAAAATTCGGTCGCGGGACATAGCGACTAAAAAAAAAAGCTCGTAGACACAGGGTTTTGAGTTTGACATACTATGCTTAATCAGCCTACTAACCAATACTAAAACACCAGATTATTGCATAAAACTTGGAGAATATGTTCTTATCGTCCAAAAATATCAAAAATATGCTGTTTTCCATCACTAACTGATAAAGTTGGGTGTGCGGAACATATTAATTATAATGCGGGACAAATAACAACAAAGCGGGACAGTCCCGCGAAATCCGGGACGTCTGGTAACCCTGACTACAAAGGACTCAAGATTTTGAATGAATTACCTATGAAAATTAAACAAACAACGTACATATCAAATTAAAAACAATTATGTGTAGAATACGTGAAAAATAATGTTAAGATTTAATAGTTAAGAAAATAAGTACAAATAAATATAAGCAGGATTAATATGATGTAAAATTATTATTATCTACTACATATAATGTCATATGTAACAAAAAGCATATTTTGACTCAGATCTATATAAACATTCGAAACATCAAAATACTAATTTTGCCAATATTTAGTTATCTGTCGAAACAAGCATTAAAAAAATGAGGTTATATTTTTCTCATTTCTTAATATTAGTAATAATGTAATATTTAAGTAAAATATTGCAAATTTGTGGCTTGAAATTATTACAAGAGATAATAATCTATATAAGTGACCAACAATTCGTAGAAAAAATTACTCTTAATACCTGAAACAATGAATTTAGTTATATACGTTACAGACTATCGATACACTTCAATGTTCACATGATTTGCATGTTTTTACAACTTAAAACAAAACTTAAGTTAACATAAATATAATTAAAAGAAATTTTTTGATGTTACAACATTGTGTTTAAATTTGTCTGAGTAAAATGAAAACAAATAAAAACTTTATGTTTCGGTTCCCGAATCGGGAGCAATCCTGGAAAACGAGGACGTCCAGAAAACCTATTTTAATATGAAGATGGAATGAATTTTCAATTATTCTAGCAGTAAGTTGTTTGCTTTAGGTTTGTATGAGAAATAAAAGGATTATTAATGGCAAAAAAAGGATTTAAATCAGAAAGCATACAATAATTTCTTGAAAAATTAAAAAATGACAGCTTTTAATCAAATTTAAAATAAATTAAAAATACTTACTAAATTAGTTTTGATATATTTTTTGAATTCAGGATGTTTCATTAATTTCTTTATGGCATATGAACCTCCAAACATGTCTTTAACTTCGGAGTACGTCATGCGATAAAAAGGTTTTTCTAACAGTCTTGCCACAACGAGTTCAGTCATTTTCTGCAACTTGGATTTCTTCTCATTATAAAATCGTCGGAGATGTAATACACTCCCTGTAGTACTCCGATACGGATTCGTTTGTAAAAAGTAAGGCTGCTTTGATATCAAATGATTCTTGATAAGACCTTTTCGGTTGTAAAACATAATACTTGCATCTTTAATTACAGCCTGAAGGGACAATTTTCCTTGTGTAATTTCACCTTGCTCACGGGATCTACCGATTCTCTCTAATAAATAATACTGCTGAGGTGCTAATATTTGAGTATAATCTGCTAAATCACTAAACAACATATTCGTTCGTACTCTTTGACTAGCTACCAAGACTAATTGTGAGCCATATCTAAAGAACAAAACAAACATTATTTTTAAATCTTAAACAAGAGCATAAATGAACTTACATCGATTGAGCTTGTTCCACCGTCAATGCTTTAACATGTTCCGTGACTTCTACTCGAGTTTTATACGACAAACAGGACCCCATAATATTATTTCTTTGATCATTGATTGCATGAAATGGATAAATATCAAGGGGAGGAACTTTCTGGGAACAAATTTCAATACACTGGCCTGGCATAAATTATTTTTATTTTACTTCAGTGTTATTTCATTTACTTTAAATGAATAACACGGAACAAATACTGACACATCAAGTACTAAAACATGTAACACTTCAAAATTAATAATAAATAAATATAAGAGTAATAAGTACTCTTCCCAAACTGTGGCTGATGTACAGCATGGTCCGTTACAATCAAACAAAGAGATAGAGCTGAAGTAACAATATTTAAAATTATGGTGTTTTTTATTTTTGCAGATAGTTTAACAGGTTTCATAAAAAAATATTACTTACAGGATCTTTTCCACCTCTACAAGCTAAATATTGTTGTCGATCATAAACAACTAGCTCTGGACGGGAATTTGGTAATTTATAATACTTAACATCGTCTTTAGATTGTATGAACTTCCAAATAGTATCTTTTTCAGCTGGACTAAATGGTAAAGGGTTGTTGGTTGTGTTCGATATCCGCAACCAAAGAGCTAAAATAATTTAAAAGAACAATAATCCTCATTTAAGAACGCAGCCCTCGTTACACGTTACCTAAGGGTGCTTTAAAATAATTTAAAAGACCAACAAAGTGAATTGCTTATTAAAATTTCAATTAAAAAATGATTGCAGATATAGATACATACCATCCAGTGTAATACCATCTAATCCTTCTAATGCAATTTCGTCCAGGATTATGTGGAATATATCTAGATTATTGTCCGTAATTAAATTATGTGTTGGTGGACAAATTTGGGGCTCAAAACTATCATCTTGTTTCATTGATTTAAGATCCGATTCACCATCACTAGAATATGTAGCTTCATAATGATCAGTTTTCCTCTTCTTAACAGACACTTTGCACTGCTCTTTATCATTATGTTTCCGTTTGTGATTTTTTACACCAACTTTGTTAACATTTTTATTAACACATGGTAGCTTTATTTTAAGAATTTCCTGATTTTTCTTGTCTTTCTTTTTCAATAAGGGTTTCTGTTTCTTCGAATTTGATTTGTACATATTAAAAGTCTTTGTTGAACCATTATCTGACATATTATCCAAGTTTTTCGTAACAGGTTTAGGTATATCACATTTTTTAGTAGTTGCCATTACTAACAAATATATAAATATATGTTTAAGTATATCGAATGATCTAAAAAAACAAAAAAAAATGTATTAAGACAGAATTAAATTTTTAATCGCTAATACTTTGGTAATTTTTATTAATTTGAGGTGTTTATCTCTATATTAAACAATAAATTCAATTAATATTTAATAAAATATTTTAATTTACATTAGGGATGCTTCAGTTTAGTACTGCTAGTAGATTTTCAAGTGTTTACAAGCCAGTTTTATTCAAAATTATGCAATATGGGCAATTTAAGATTATCCACTTCTAAAACATTTGACAAACATGAATATATAAAAATCTACAAAGTAATTATTTACTTAAAAAAAAATTAATTATGATCAAATATTATTTATCAACACAAAATTAATAACTCCTCAACAATTTTAATATAATGTCAATAGATTTCTGTTTGTTGCTCATTATTTAGTATCAAACATTAATTTAAAGTAATAATTGTACAAGATGCTGATGTTTTCTTAATTTATTGATTATCTATAAATAAATACATTAAAAATTTATCTAAATACTGATTAAAATACAGCAATAGTGAATTAGTATGGTTTTTATGATATTTTAAGGTCATTTCCATAGTAATTGTTGCATATATTTGTTATTCATTGTTGATTCAAATGTTATATAGAATCCAAAACAAATGAAACATCATGATGTAAAAATAAATGAATGACTATGATGTAAACACAAACGAATGATTGAACAGTGGCCCCTAGTTCAACTCCTGAAACTGGTACATATTTTTTTAAGAACATTGTAGTTGGGGTTCATGAAAATTAAGTAAAACACGCAAATATGAAAAACTTACCGCACGATATCTTAAAAATAGGTTACATTTGCTTAAAAATTAAGGGAATTGAATTTTTAGTTTTCACGTTGTAAGTGGTTAACGAGCCACATGTGTATACAACGGAGCACCAACATTAAGCAATAAAACTCCACTACTTTTACAAGAAGTTATGCTCATAATTGTAATTAAGCGAAAGAATGGCTCAATAAACTAAAAATATGAAATAATACGAATCAGTATTATTTAGATAAATAAAGTTTTAATATTTATTGCGTTTAAGATTCGTTTGTTAATAATTGAGTAAAATGTAGGTTCACAATAGCCTTACCGGCTTATGAAGGTATCTCAAAGAAAAACGAATAAAAAATATTATTTAAGGAAGTATATTTTTAATAAGCCCTAAATGATTAATTTGATAGCTTCGGATATGTGTAATTTGTAATATAAATGTAATACATTTCTAGAAAATGTAATGTTGGCAACAATGATGCCGCTATTATCAAAATATGTAAACTGGACGATTTATCACAAATTGACTAAATGTTATCACGTTAAAAATGAATAATAATTTGATATTTACTTCGCACAAACACGCATAAATGTGTGATATTGCCAAAATGCAAAGAGTGGCATTTTAAAACTCTACAACCAGTAGGGTCAGGGGCGTATCAACAGTGCATGATATTTTGGGCCCCCCGTTGTTCAATATTCATAGCAGTACGCAGACTTCGTTGCTTTTCAATTTTGCGTGTTCGCTTTTAATATTTTTATTCAAAATCAATTGATTTTAAAAATATAACCGCAGATGCTTGCTTCTTACCTTCTTACCAACCGACTACCGATAAATATAAAGAAAAAATACTAATTGAAATATTTTAATTGTTAGAAGCTCAAGCATTATGCATACTGCTCAAAAGTATTAAGGGATACCTAAAAGCTTGTAATTAACATCTAAAATATCCCTTAATTGTTTCGAACAGTGTAAATTAAAAATAGTGACGACCTGGTGACACTTTTAAGCATCAAATCCCGTCTAGCTTTCGTAGATTTTTATAACAATGGTTATGTTTTGTTGTTACTATTAACGTAACGATATTCATTTACTGACTCAGCTTATGTAGTTAATTGGCTGATTAAAGATTAATAAGTAAGAAAAAAAATTGTTGAAAGTTATTTGTTCAAGGGCAGGTCTAGATTAAAGGAACAGATCTTGCGTTACACTACTTCTATGTGTGTAAAAAGTGATTATAATTGCTTTAACTAGATTTTAAATGTGGTAGGATAGCAGACTGTGATTATCAACTTACGTGATAATATCGGAGTTATTTTTCTTCACTTATCTATAATCTATAACAATACTTAAATAACATGATTATATAACAACCACTTCCTTTTAATATTGCTTAAACCTTCGCCAGTATTTATCTTATTTTCATTGATTATGAAATTGGATACGCATACATACATAGTAAAATAAATAATTATTTTGGAATGTCATAATCCTTTTCTTCTTTCCAAAATTATTTTTAATATGTCAATTATGTATGGTAACAATTAACAAATAATATAGCAATTAATTGTAAATATTACTCTTCAAACTGTTATTGGTTTTCTGTATTTTCAATTTAAAATTGAAAATTATGCAATTTACTACAAATTTAACCAATTAGTAGGCTTTACTAAATACTAAATGCGATGATTACACTTTCGTAATTTTATATTGTAACATTTTATGAACGTGATATGCAATTTCAAAAGTACGTGATAAGCTAACATACATTGATATTTATCTATAATGACTGTTTTCATATAGCCTACGCATTTAAGAGTGTTTATATAATGTTTTGTTTTTTTAAATAGCACATCAGTTTACTAGTTTACTATATTTCATCCACATACTGTTTTTTAATCAAAAAATTGAAAGATTATTCAGTGATTATGCACATAATATTATAATGGATGATGTTATGAACTGTTTAAAAAAACGATTTTTAAAAAACGATAATTTATATAACGAGTTATATTATTTAAATCCAAAAAATGTTCAGTAACAACATACCAGATTCAACTTTCACATGAATTATGGAAGTAAATAATGAAAATTTAACAGAGCCATCAATGTAGTTGATTTACAGATGCATAATTTAAAAAAAGTGGCATTTGTTTAAAGAAACAGTTATCAACGTGAATTAAGTTGAAGTAGATGCCCATTCGAATGATAAAGATGTTGATAATATGGTAGCTGGACAAACAAATTCGACAAATAAATTAGAAGCGTTCTTCACAGTTTCCAACGAAAGTATTGTAATGCAGAAACATTTCGAACGTCCCTCGTATATTTAAAAATAAATCTTATTCGTGGTTTGTCTAACTAAACTATATGCAAAAGAACTACAATAGATACATGGAGAAAGTGGGTCGTTATTGATTTTTGCATAACGGCTCAAATAGTTTGGCTAAGCCACTTGTTACATATTTGCTTTTATTTAAGAAACAATTTAAGTAAAAGTCATTATTTACAATTTAGTTGGTAAATGACCAAAAATCTAAATAACAAATTAACGGTTTCATTATAAATAGAAAAACAAAGTAATTAATAAACTACCGTCCGGTAACAATAAACAAAATGATTGTCTATTACAAGCCATTAAAGGCAAGTAATAAAATATAAGCTTCAGCATAATACCAATGTAGGTATCGATTTTTAAAGCGGACAACAGGAGTAGACTTTGATAATGTAATTAGTTGTTAATGGTTAAGCTGTCAACGATTATTTCCGTTTCAATAATGTTGGAATTTAAAACATTAGCATTTAAAAACTGCTAAAAATTAAAATTTTTAAATTGTTGCTCGAAAATTATATATTTCTTGGATCTGGAGCTAGGCTGATTCATGTCTTGAAACGAATTAGGAAGTACTTATATATTTTACTACAAAAACAGTTTTTTTTTGTACACTTTTAAACCTGACCTTTCGTGGTTGAACACGTGGTAACTTGTAATTTTACTTTTGCATAAATATTTCAGTTCGTTAATAAGAGAACGTCGAAAATTACTCAATTTTTTACTTATATTAATGAGCGCTCGTATAAAATGCATGGCGTGTTTTAAATATCAAATTATTTTTGACCTTAATTAGCAGCTAATAATAATTGCAGCGTCCTAAAGGTTTTTATCCGTATTAAAAATTGTTAATCGCTTTAATTCTATTTAAGAAAGTACACGTGGTTTTACCACCAATGCACCGCTAAGCCTGATATAAAAAAATGCAAAAATATCACTCGATTTTTTGCATCCGAAATTTAGATAAATCTCGAATTGTAACAAATTGATTAGTCGACTACCTTGAACTTCGCACCGTTAGTATTTCCCAACTTGTAGTCAATCACTTTCATTTTTTACGACAGCAATATTTTCAGGGGTATTAAATATGTAATTAACAAAATTGTTACACAAAATTATCTCATTGAAATTAAAAGACGCAAGTTCGTTTTAGTTTAAAGTTAATTTCCTTCCGAAATTTTTAAGTGTTTTTCAAAAAGCCAGTGGCGTAGTTTTTTTTTAAACAGAAGGATCAACTATCACAAATACTTTTAATTTGGGTAACTTTTTCAAAAAAATTGAATTTTGCTGTTTAAAGTTGTTGCATAAAGCATTGTTACCAAACGCAAATAAGGGTACATCACAAATTTGCAAATTATAAGGCTGAAATTAGCAGAAAACAAATTTATTGTGCAGAACTACAAAATAAACAAAAAACAATTCTAACATAAAATATTTGGTATTATAATACTATTAGGTATACATGGTGAACAAAACAAAATAAATATGAACCAATATAAATCTAGAAAAATAATACTTTTAATACATTAGTTGGCATTTTCAAAATAGGCTTTGCTTCCAGTTGGATCAGGTTTCATAGTCTTCTTTCCTGGAGTCCATCCAGCTGGGCATACTTCACCGTGCTCATCTGTAAATTGGAAAGCTTGAACAAGACGTAGGGTCTCATCAACAGAACGACCAACAGGCAGATCATTAATTGTGATCTGGCGTAAAATTCCTTTGCCATCAATAATAAAAAGTCCACGGAATGGAATGCCTGTATCTTCATCCAAAACACCATAGTCTCGAGCAATTTTTCCAGATTTGTCTGCTAGTAATGGAATATTCATTTCTCCTAGACCTCCTTGCTTGCGAGGTGTATTAATCCATGCTAAATGAGAGAAATGGCTATCTGTTGATGCTGCAATGACTGCAGTTTTGATTTTTTTGAATTCTTCCATGTGATCCGAAAATGCAATTATCTCAGTGGGGCACACAAACGTACTGTAAATAATTTATTGAGATTATTATCATCATAATACTTGTATGTTTAAGTCGAATCAATATTTAACACGTCCCACTCAGACACAATATTAATTGCATGTTTTAAAATTGAAAATTTATACTTACAAATCAAGTGGATAGAAGAAAAGGATAACATATTGTCCTTTGTATTGGGAAAGACTAATTTCTTTGAATTGCCCGTCCACTACAGCGGTGCCGGCGAAGTTTGGCGCGGGTTTTTGTAGACTGGGTACAGGCATGGTGCTGTAAAGATAGAGAAAATTACATCACTAACTGCGAGTACATATCAAAGGACACGTGAAAACGTGCTAGGCTTATAGTAAAACAAATTAAAGACAAAAATTGCTGTATACTTACACGTGTTGCGTGCTTTCTACGCTCGATCTTGGAATATAATATCGCACTTTACGAATGATAAAATCCCCAGTTAGCTCGCGCACCTGCGGTATACTACAAAGGACGAAGGCGCAGATGCACAAAATGAGTTGTTATCCCACTCTTAAGCACTGTGGAGGCAAGAGTTATATCTTTTATGTTGTGAATTCCATGTCGGGAATTTCCGCTTGCGGTTGAATATACAGCGAATATTCTAGCTGTTTTATTGGAAAACAATTATTATGTACTCATTTAGCTTCCCAAGAAAAACCGTGTAAATTTTTCCAGCTTTAGCAGCACATTTTACTTACAAAACGAACGATATTTTTAAAATCCAGTTCGCGGGAAATTCAAATGTGTCTAGAATATTCACGAAGCACGTGATTTGCAGTAGTTGAACATCTGATGTAATTTGAGATATTTAACTTTGACATTGAACTTTTGAAGGAAAAGGGCTACCGTTATATAACAAAAATATGTTGCAAGGCTGCACTGGTTAAAGGTACAAATTTTACCTTTAAAACTTGTATCAGACCGGTCCTAAATAAATGTTTTCCTTAACATTTTTAAAAATATTATTGCGATGTTCCAAACTTTATGAGAAATATTAAAAATATAAGCGTGGGTTTATTTTGCGTCATAAAATACACACGATGTCCCACAGGTCATCATAATCCTGTTTAAAGACCTTTTGGCTCATTCCACTGGGATATAAATTAATGTTTATGACGAATAAATTTATATTTCATACAAAAGCTTTTAGTAATGGACTATTTATTGATCAATAAAGCGATTAAAAACTAACGAATTGTATATTACTTGGACGAGAAATCAAAATTCTTTATAATGCCCATCTAAAAAGCCATTTTTTTCAACTGGTATTAAACTTGATATGTTTATTTTTGCAACAAAAGGTATAATATCACTTTCTCCCTATAAATTATTGACTTTTTTTAAATGAAGATGCAATTTCACCATTCTAACGTTTAAAGCAAGGTTTCTTAAATTTATTCACATGTTTGTTTATTTTACCAGCGTAATAAAACGATGACTAAATCCTATTAACTATTTTTGAGAAATATATTCAAATTGTATTTCACAAAATATTGCATTGGTGGCGCCACTTTCTTGACTAATTTTTAAGCTTAAGTAGGTGATGATACCTACTATTGCGAAAGGCAACTTAACTAGAGTAATTGATGTCCGAACTTGGATGCGCAAAAGACTCTTGTAGGTGGCGATTAAGTGCATTCCTAGGTAGCTTTTTCCAAGCTTCTGTAACATTATTTGTACACTTTGCGCTACAAATTTTGATTCGGAATTTTGTCCTTTTTTCATTTTTGTTGAGTAGGTCAATGTCAGTACGATGTTTTTATATTTAATATCCGTTAAAAGCATATTTTCCATTTATAAATACCTTCGCGTAGTAATAACTATTTTATTTATGAGAGTCGCTATACGCATACAGACTCTAAATTTTTGGAGCCATGTGCACTTAAAAGTGTGCTGAGCTAGTGTGCATACTATCTTTGTTTAGCAGTTGACTTTCTTTGTCACACTTTAAATAACCCATGACATGAGACACTTTTAATCGTTACGATTTGTAAAATAATTTTTAATATGAATTATCGTTGGTAAACCGATCTTTTTGCTGTGATGCAATGTTAACCTCGGAAATATGTGATTTTCTAAAATAATTTGTAATGAAAAAATGTAAATTTGAACAATTCTACGTTCAACAACTTTGCCAAACGAATTGGACGAGATAAAAAAAGGTCTTGAACTATACTATTAAATTAAATAATTATCGCTAGATCCCACTACAGTACAAATAAAATTAGTAGCAATTTATTTACGTACTAATTTTATTTATTATTGTCAAGCACAGTACAAAATACAAGGTTTTATGAAACGTAAAAGAAAATATTAATTAGTTTTGTAGCACATGTTACACAAAAAAAAAACATGCTAAGGTCGATTTCTGAGTTTTGGACTTGCAACTTTGCATTTTTTTAAAATAAATAATTATTCAAAACTAGCAAAAAATTGAAACCTTGCTGAAATACATTTTATTTAATTTTTCCAAATAATTTTTAACTAAATCAATGCAAACAGTATTAATGGAAAACGATTTATTTAATATAAGTTAAATGAAAAATCGTAAGAGTCCATAAAAGTTAAATTTTAGAATTTGGTACTAACTTGATTTTGATATTTTTGCATTTATTGTTTATTGTAATTTTATGCATGTTACTATTTTAATATACTCTATACCTCTGTAAAATTATATGCATACCAAATTATTGTTTATTTATTATTACCGTAATTTCTAATAGGGCACTGAACAGAACATTGCATCGGGGCGCCTGCTTTCCTAGAGGCGGTACTGATATCTATAATAGGTGCGTTCGGGACGCACGCTCCCAGATTGGAGTGGATTGGACAGGATTGAAGTGAGATTGTAATCACGTGGTCTCAGAGCCTCCAAGAGTAAATCTTGTGCGTTCGGGACGTGTAGGTGCAGAAAATCAGCGCATATTTCAAATATAAAGGTAACGTAACCTCACTATTTTGTTGTAGACCGGTCTAATCAGACATCATGGGTCAATCTAAACAGATGAATCTTCCTTAGGTGTAAACAAATTTTACTTTGGTTACCTTTGTTAATAACAATCATAATCTCAATAGCAACAATGGTAACCACAGCAAAATGTGCTTACACCTAAGGAAGATTCATCTGTTTAGATTGACCCATTGTAAGTAAAACAAGCAACAAACTGGAATTTGTTCGATTATTTGGTTATAAAATTAATGTAGAATGTCATGATATGAAACCATTTAACTTCTCAAAATTTTGTTTTAATAATAGGGAATTACATCGAAAGTTAATTACTGTCCACAAGAAATTATTGTTAACTCAGCATGAATTGGATTAACGGTTTTTAAATTACAGAACATGGCAAATAATTATCAGTGTGCCCTACAAATTATAGCATTTGTAAAGAACTTTTTCGAAGACTCATCCGATGAAGATGATGATTGTGTTTTGGAAAAGGTAGATAATTACAGTGAATATACTGTCCCCAATATGACTGATCGGCAGTTTCAAATGCATTTCCGACTGCAACCAGAAGTTTTTGAAGATCTCTGTAGTAAAGTCAACAGAATAGTTAATTACAATAAGGACAGGAAGACTTCACTAGACAAGGAACTGTTAATAACTATTTGGTATTTAAGTAACATGGAATGCTTTAGGTAATTATTAAAAACACTGACTTTCAAAAACTTTACATAACATTTTAATTCCAGATCGGTGGCTGACAGATTCGGTGTTTCAAAATCTTCTTGTTGGGAAATACTGTACCGAACCTCAAAAACGTTGTTACAAGCTAATGAATATTATAAAATAATAAGTTGGCCGACACAAGGAAAACAGAGACAAATTGCAGCAAATATGAGCAATGTTATCCCAGGTATTTATATTTAGCAATGATTTATGTAAAAAGTAATAATATTTTTTATGTAGGAATCGTTGGATGCATCGACGGTAGCCATATTCCTATAAATGCTCCAAAAGAAAACAAAAATTCGTATATCAACAGGAAGGGTTTCTATTCTCTCCTCTTACAAGGTGTATGTGATGATAGATTACTGTTTACGGATGTGTATGCTGGAGAAGCTGGATCAATACACGATTACACATTATTTAAAAGATCCAGTCTATATAATGCTATTGAAGAAAATCGCATTACATTTCATGACGGCAGTCACTTAGTAGGTGACTTGGCATACAAGTTGTCAACTAATTTATTAGTAGGTTTTAAGAATAATGGTCACCTAACCCAGCGTCAAATTAATTTTAACCTGCAGTTAAATAAAGTTAGGGTTAAAATTGAAAATGCTTTTGCACTGCTCAAAGGCAGATTTCGGCGGTTAAAGTTAATAGAAAAAGTTCGTTTAGATTTGGCAGCGGTAATTATTGTTGCAGCATGTATTTTACATAATGTTTGTCTAAATAATGGTGACAATGGTAATTATTTAGAATTAGTGGAAGAAGATCACCTAGAGATTTTAAATGCAACCCCTTATAACGAAATCAATATTGGGGCCATCGAAAAAAGAAACAACATTATGAATTCATTACCAGCAGTAAATGAATGTAATATATAAGTATATAATTGTTATGTGCAACATTTTGATAACTGAAATAAATAAATTAAAAAAAAAGTTTGTGAAGAAGTTTTATTAAAAAAAAATAATGTACAATCCAAAATATATTTTAATAGAAAAAAACATATACAAAAAACATTAAATAAATAAACACATATTTAAAAAACTAAGTATGCAATAAATATTCAACAACAAAAAAACTTTAATCTTCCATAACATAAACAGTAAAATATATATTTTAAAAAACCTATTAAATAAATAAAAACATACAAAAAACTTGTGTGCAATAAGTCCCTTCCACTTAGTTTGGCACTGTAAACCGTTAATGTCCCTGTTAAGTTCAGTCTTGAATTTTTTAGACACTCTGCCAAAAAGGCTTTTTGTATCCAGTATTAAATTGTAAATAGTTATCTTTCATTTCTTGGATCAGAAACAAAATATTTTCATGGGACCATAACTTTTCATTATTCTCCGTTTGCGGTACATTTTCCTTTCCTTCTACACTTAATTGAGAAAGAATGTCGTTCGTAGCTGGCATATATTCCAGTGACTGTTCTGCAACAACATTAATAAAGTTTTATAACCAATTATTTAAAATAATATAATACACTATACCTTCTATGTTCATTAATAAAATTTGATTGTTTTCTATCGTTGGACTTCCTACTTCGTCTACAACAACGGCGTATTTTTCTTTATTAAACATTTTTATTTAACACAAACAACTTGTACACAAATGCAACACGATAATACGAAGCCTGGATGTTAACTGTATCTTATCTTATGCTGTACCTGCTACCTGGTAATAATTCAAAGAATTCAAAAGTAATTACTAAACAATCCGTAATGCGCATGTCTTCTGTGGTGCAAATTAGAGTAGATTTATTTACTCCACTCATGCAGTCCCGAACGCCCATCGGAGCGATCTTTTTCACTCCAAAGTCGCGTCCCGAACGCTGTGGAGCAAAAAAGAGCAAATAAATCAAAAAGAGCGTACGTCCCGAACGCACCTAATAGTATAAAACAAATGTAATGGGACTTAAGAGGGAAATAAAAATTATACCGCTTAAACATTTTGCTGTGATACCTCTGGCCCGCTCTAACTGTTTAAAATCACAATGCATTTCTTTATATAGAGAAGTGGCATGTTAAAAGCTTCCAGAAATAATTTTTCATTGATATGTAACGTGTAAATAAGCATTATCTTGACGGGTTATCGTTTGAACTCGAACTTCTGTCCCTTAAAACAGTGTGCTTGTTAAAATGTTGAGTGTGGACGCTTGCAGCAATTTTGATTCGCGAGATTTGGTCACTTTCCGAGACGAAATGCCTCAGAAGTAATGTTTTTTTCGTACGAAACAATAATATTTACATATTTGCATAGGCAAGGCTGAATTAATTATTTGTTAATCACAGTTGTGAGTGTGTGAAAATATCATGTTTAAAATAAGTTTGAAAAAGGTCATGATACCTTTTTATTATAATTTTAAACAAACTGCGCTCGTGAGGTGTATAGGTTATCTAAATTCAGGGAATAACTATGTGTGCCTTTCTTGTTAATACTGATAAGATAAATTGAACTATTATCTAATGGTCGACTGCATTTGTTGTTTCATTCATACCGCTCAGTTGGACGCTTTTTTTTAAATAGCAATAATAACAAATATACGGGAGTATGTGATTAAAGATTTTGGACAATTTTTCGAACAGTCTATAGAAACATAATAGAGAATTAAAATTAATTATCTTTGTGGTGCATTCTTTTGTTACGTGTGTAGTTACATAATTGAACTAAATAGATTAATTTTGTTTGTGCATTATTCTTGCAATTAATAGAACAAATTATGGGTATCCGGTCACAAAGTGGTCACGAACCTCTACAATTTCTTTTTAAAAACCGACCTATTTAAACTGTGAAAGAGCCGAAACATTATTCGTCCAGCAAAATTTCTCTGTGTCAAAAGGTTACAGGAATGATTTACATTTAACTTTCTCGATAATTATGAACATTCGCAATGATAAAATCTAAAAAAGCCAAAGAGTAAAATATATAAAGTAGGTAATGCCATATGCAATGGCTTGTACATTTATATTTTACGCATACCAGAAAGAAGATACGTGAAACTGGCATGGAAAAAGAAGATTGAAGGAAAAATAGGTAGAGGAAAACCAAAAATAAAATTTTAAAAAATGAGGCAGATACTAGAAGAAAGATGAGTCAATTGGAGAGATGTCGCAGCCAATTATAACATCAGAGCAACCATCGGACGTCACCGGGCACTGTGGGCTAAACAAACACTTCTACATAATAGGACCCTCAAAGGCCGATATATGCAGAGGATTGATGAAGAAGAAGAATATGCCAGTGTGAAGGATTCACACCCTATCGGCGTAGACTTCTAGGGATGAAAAAAGCCAACCAAGAAAAGTTAAGAAAAACACCCTCAAAGAAAACCCTGGAGCTTTTCAAAAACCCAGGACTCCTTCAAGGGACTCTCACCAGAGGGTACATTAGACCAATAGGTCGCAGTACAGGAACCTGAAAGGGGACCACCTCCGCGGAAATAATAAAAATAGCCAATGATAGAAAAAAAGTGGAAAATCACAAACACACCTCGTCCCAGAAAGACGCAAAAGCACGCGAGCAAGAAAAAGAAAAAGAAGTTTCCCACTTCCTGGGGAAATTACAAAAACGCAATTTGTTTTTTAATTTGAGATAGTATTTAAGGCAAATTTAATCTTTGTTGCTGTTGTGAATGAGAATCATAAATAACTTTGTAAAAAAATATAATTTAAACGCAACAAACTATCACGCCAAAATATAATGATATTTGCAGATGAACATTAACTATTTGAATGATAAATAAAACTAAGAAGTATTTTTAACCTTTGCTTTAAACAACTTGATCAAGATATAATTTTGTAACTAGACTGCTTAGCCTTAGATAAACGTCTCCTGTAAAATTCAAATGAAAAATCACAGCAGATTGGAAATTATTTATAGTTACGTCTCTTGGCATTTCCATTTATTAAGCAAATCATGGTGTATTAAGCTAATTGTTGAAAATGCAAACAGACTGGATAGCGTTAGAATACAACAGTATTTTTCTCATGTAAAGATGCCTTAGATAAACGTCTCCTGTAAAATTCAAATGAAAATTCACAGCGGTTTGGAAATTATTTATAGTTACGTCTCTTGACATTTGCATTTGTTAAGCAAATCATGGTGTATTAAGCTAATTGTTGAAAATGCAAACAGACAGGATAGCGTTAGAATGCAACAGTATTAATGTCATGTAAAGATGCCTTAGATAAACGTCTCCTGTAAAATTCAAATGAAAATTCACAGCAGTTTGGAAATTATTTATAGTTACGTCTCTCGACATGTGCATTTATTAAGCAAATCATGGTGTATTAAGCTAATTGTTGAAAATGCAAACAGACAGGATAGCGTTAGAATGCAACAGTATTAATATCATGTAAAGATGCCTTAGATAAACGTCTCCTGTAAAATTCAAATGAAAATTCACAGCAGTTTGGAAATTATTTATAGTTACGTCTCTTGACATTTGCATTTATTAAGCAAATCATGGTGTATTAAGCTAATTGTTGAAAATGCAAACAGACAGGATAGCGTTAGAATGCAACAGTATTAATGTCATGTAAAGATGCCTTAGATAAACGTCTCCTGTAAAATTCAAATGAAAATTCACAGCAGTTTGGAAATTATTTATAGTTACGTCTCTTGACATTTGCATTTATTAAGCAAATCATGGTGTATTAAGCTAATTGTTGAAAATGCAAACAGACAGGATAGCGTTAGAATGCAACAGTATTTTTTTCATGTAAAGATGCCTTAGATAAACGTCTCCTGTAAAATTCAAATGAAAATTCACAGCAGTTTGGAAATTATTTATAGTTACGTCTCTCGACATGTGCATTTATTAAGCAAATCATGGTGTATTAAGCTAATTGTTGAAAATGCAAACAGACAGGATAGCGTTAGAATGCAACAGTATTAATGTCATGTAAAGATGCCTTAGATAAACGTCTCCTGTAAAATTCAAATGAAAATTCACAGCAGTTTGGAAATTATTTATAGTTACGTCTCTTGACATTTGCATTTATTAAGCAAATCATGGTGTATTAAGCTAATTGTTGAAAATGCAAACAGACAGGATAGCGTTAGAATGCAACAGTATTTTTGTCATGTAAAGATGCCTTAGATAAACGTCTCCTGTAAAATTCAAATGAAAATTCACAGCAGTTTGGAAATTATTTATAGTTACGTCTCTTGACATTTGCATTTATTAAGCAAATCATGGTGTATTAAGCTAATTGTTGAAAATGCAAACAGACAGGATAGCGTTAGAATGCAACAGTATTAATGTCATGTAAAGATGCCTTAGATAAACGTCTCCTGTAAAATTCAAATGAAAATTCACAGCAGTTTGGAAATTATTTATAGTTACGTCTCTTGACATTTGCATTTATTAAGCAAATCATGGTGTATTAAGCTAATTGTTGAAAATGCAAACAGACAGGATAGCGTTAGAATGCAACAGTATTAATGTCATGTAAAGATGCCTTAGATAAACGTCTCCTGTAAAATTCAAATGAAAATTCACAGCAGTTTGGAAATTATTTATAGTTACGTCTCTTGACATTTGCATTTATTAAGCAAATCATGGTGTATTAAGCTAATTGTTGAAAATGCAAACAGACAGGATAGCGTTAGAATGCAACAGTATTAATGTCATGTAAAGATGCCTTAGATAAACGTCTCCTGTAAAATTCAAATGAAAACTCACAGCTGTTTGGAAATTATTTATAGTTACGTCTCTTGACATTTGCATTTATTAAGCAAATCATGGTGTATTAAGCTAATTGTTGAAAATGCAAACAGACAGGATAGCGTTAGAATGCAACAGTATTTCTGTCATGTAAAGATGCCTTAGATCAGTGATTCCCAAAAAGTGGTCTATATCGACCCCCAGGGGTCGACGACGACCTACAAGGGGTCCATGTCAGCGAAAAAATAAATTGGGGGTCCATGAAATGAAAATCGGGGTCAACGATAGTGGATCTCATATCAGCAGGTCGTGACTTTAATTTTGGCATTCCCTGAATGGAATAATCCACATACACAGATAGTACCTATTTACTTACATAATATAAACCTTATAATAATACCTTATAATATAAAGACATATAACTATCTACATAAATTATAAAAGTGCCTATGAAGTCAAAATTTTGAAACATAAATGTTCATGAAATGTGATGAAGAATTATATTAAAATTGAAGGTATTAGGTATATTTTCTGATAAAAAATATTGATGAATTTGCAAAAAATCAATATCAGGTAAGCAGGGGGTCTACCCAAAACCGAAAAACATGGCAAGCGGTCTACGAGACAAAAAAGTTTGGGAACCTCTGGCTTAGACGATCTATAAGAATTTAACATTTTGGAAATGACTTTTAAATATCACTTTAAATACTGTTATCATTGATAGCAGTGTTTGTTCGAAGGCAACAATAGTTCATGGAATTATTTATTTTCCGTACTTAGTCATCTAAAATCGGGAGATGAAAATGGAATATCGTTAATATTAATAAGCAGGTTGGATATTCAGAGAATAATTGAACGTTGATTTAAACGGATATTTAAAGCGTAGATAAATCTTCTCGCAGCAAAGATATCTTCAGTTGTTCTTATTTTGAGGAACGTTAAAACTTTGAAGTCAAAAAACAGCTTACCAAAAAAGACCATTCAATTAAAATATCAAATGCAGAATACATAATTTTCAAAGCTAAAGTACGAATATAAACTATTAGAGACTTATTCAGTTTTTATGACAATAATGCAAATATCCAAAATTTGTTATGATATTAATAAGGCAAAAACGCCAAAAAAAAGACAGGACAAATTGTTATTTGTTTTGAATTTAAAACGATTGTGAACTTATTAATTCGTTGCGCATATAATCAAGTGATAACTTTTAAAATAGATGACCTGAAGTATCCGCCATTGTTGACATAATATTTGTGTCGAAACCATAAATTACTAAAATTTGTTTTCAATCGATACTGTACAAAAAACAGTACGTATTATTGATAAAAGCCACAACTTTTTAAATGTTTTACAAGATAACACTTAATGTACGTGTGTTTTTATTACAACAAATTAAATTCTAGAGCAAGTACAGCACTGAGGAATTAAAAAAGTGTCCAGTTTTCATTTTGTTGTTAAAAGGATCTCTTAATAAATCTTCACAACAATTTGAAGTTTTTCAAGCAGACTCTTAATAAAAATACAAGTTATTGGTATCGATGGATTCGTTAGAAGATGCTCCATTTAAAGAACCGCTTGTACCACCATAGTTCCATTTAAAAAAATTGGCTTTTTCTCAAATAAAGGTCATTTAAAATTTACAGAAACGTTTTTTGGACAATTGTTGACATAATAAAAATCAATTTATGCAGGTCACGGCACCCTTATTAAAAAACTACATTTTGTTTAAAAAAAAAATTGAGGTTATAAAAATTAACCAAAATAGTGCAGTTGTATCCAAAATCGCTTCCTCTTTACAAAAATGTAAAAATATACAGGGTGTTCCATTTAAAATAACAAAGTTGGGGTCATTTCCGGCGAAACCGGAAGTAAAACAAATGTGTGCATGTGCTCAAAAAGCCAGGTTTTTTTAACATATCATATGTCTAAAATTTCATTTATCTCAAATTAAAACTAAAGAAAAAAAGGGGGTGTACCACACTTCATTTACAGCCGGTATAAAAAGATAAATTAAGAAGAAAAAATTAACACTGCCAGTAGTGACAAAAATGTTTTTGGCAAGAAATCTAGGAATAGCCAATTTGGCATAATATTACATGATAAAGGTTCTACTCATACCTCACAAGCACTTTACACAATCTTTTAATTGGCCATATTAATCACATAAACATTTCCCACAATATTTACAAACAAACAGAAGAGTTAGTTTCGAAGTTGCTATACATATTTTCCTGAAGGAGTATTTATTATTGTTAAATTACGTCCAAGAATTTTTCAGAAACTGTTCTCTACGTCTTCATGTACATGTACGAACTCTGAACTGGCCTTATATTAATCTATTCAAGTGACCCTTACTTGTATATGAGCAAGTACCCTATATCAGTGTTAATTTTTCAGTACTCAAGCAACGTCGTTTTAAACTCCTAATCTTTGCTGTATTTATTTTTATGTATACGCGTTGTAGTGTTTCACACACTTCAAACCTGGAGGATTAAATAGTTTTAACGGCCATGAAGGCTTTGAGCTTTCTGCTGCTCGTTGCAGCTTTAGTTTGTTTAGGTAAGGTGTACATTTTCAGTCAATATTAAAAAAAAAAAAGTCGAGCATTTTAATCATAACGAACTGGGAATTCAATTCATAGGTTACTCGTCCCCGGATAATTTCAAATGCTCCAGATACTGCAAGGGTATGTAATCCAAAACGTATTATTTTCTTTTGTAAATGGTCAGAAAACTTAATTACGCTTGCAGAGGATTGGAACAAATTTGGCTACGAGTTTGGCAAAACTTACGCTTATAAGTACAAAGCAGTAGCAACAACAATAGTCAATTCAACAAAATCCACGGGAAACACGAGTGTGATATTTGATAGCAATGTTCGAATTCACGTGTTATCTGCATGTGATTTTGCTATTGAGGTGATCTTTATTAAATCGTGGTCATTATATTATTGTTAACAGAATTTTTGCGATAGCTATTGGACAGTCGTTTTTCCAACTCTCAGCCAGACGTAGAATTTATTGATAAGAAAGGTTTGGTAGCGAAATTAGATGATAATCTGTTGCATTTTTCGTTCCAAAATGGACGGATCGATACATTATGTCCTTCGCAGGATGAAGACAAAGAAGTTTTGGAAATTAAAAAGGGAATTTTATCGGCTTTTCAAAACAGTATGCCTAATTTCAATGATAATGCCATTGTTTTCGAGGTAAAGTTGATATTAATAGACTAAGGTAACGATGAAATAAGTTCATGGTGTTGGTTTCTTGGTGAAATATAATATTTTAAGTCAATTAGACTCTTTCAAAACTAAAATACACAAAGCTATGCATAAACGTTAAAGACATTACGATCTGGGAAACAGTAAGTGATAAAAAGATGGCTAAATTAGTAGAGTAGCAAAATACGTTCGTAAATATTCCATAGTTTATTCATAAAATTTGCCAACTGGATAGAAACCATTATGGTGTCCATAAGATATAAAAAATTTAACCTCTGAAACTCAGCAGTCTGGTCCAATTGAACGCCATGCAATTAGGGCTTTTGTCCAACATACAAAAACCAATTTCCATTTTCTAATCTTGATGATAAGAAAGTGGTAGTTAAAATTTAAAATTGGTGTTTTTCAGTTTTTCAGGGTAAAATTGCACATATCAGTTAGATTTTTATTACGCGCGTTAAAAGATACTTCTGTGTTAATTTACCCATCCTTTTATCTCTAAGAGTTTCCAAGTTCCTGATGTTCTTATTTTAAAATTTGCACCCTGGTTAATTTGTGTTTTTTCGTCAAAATTTTTAGACCGATGTAAGTGGAAATTGCCAAACAGAGTACGAAATCTTGGAATCCAATCCTCAAATAGTCATCAAGAAAATCAAAAATCTGGAAGCATGTGCTCACAGAATGGACCGTTATTTTTCTTGGCAATCTGTACCATACGCAAAGCGACAGTCCAAAACGTCTCTTCCATTGCTAAGGTATTTTTGTCAATTGACGAACACAAACAGCGAAAAAATATATTTCTTGTTGTAGGAGCACACAGTCGTGTATTCAAAAGTATAGTAAGACAATGGTAATGCAGACGTCGTACTGCGAGGAAAGGCATCTTTTTCAACCTTTTTCTAATGGAGACAATGGGGCCATGACTTATTTAACACAAAGTTTGGATTATCTAGACCCAACGTCTCCGAATAATCCCTGGAAGAATATAAACGATAAAGATCTAAACAAAAAACTAGAGTTGACAGGTATGTTTTAGAATGTATTGGATATATTATATTATTAAGATGTTCTTGAATATTTCAAAGTTAATTCATACAGCAATAAATAGACATTTTGTGACACAATTTGTAATTTAACCATTTCTTTGCCTTTAATGATAAGCACGACGTCCATTTAGTATAGACCCATCGAATTTGGACCACCTGGTACATACCAGGGCATTTAAAATTAATTAATTGGCCATTGCCGTTAGATTTTAAACTAACCTTGTCTTTATCTACTCTAATCTATTACATAAAAATAATTGATGGTTAGTTTGTATGAATCATATTTGTTTATTAAATAAACAGGGTGTCCTAATCTGTACAGCTTATTAATATGATATAAATAAAATTAATGGAGAAACACTTAGCTTTTGCAAAAGGATCTCTTGAAGAAACGCCAGCCCAGTTTCAGGTTTTTCGACTTTTATTAGTTTATTTATTTACTTACATGTAGCTCTTGCACCAAATATTATCATTGACAACTTCTTTCATTTAAAACTGAATGAATTTTCACTTCCAATTTTTGTCTAAAATATAGCCTTCATTTCTATCGATACAAGAATATTTGTGTTAAAAACTTTTATTAACAACCAAATAATTCTCTAATTCTCTTTTATTATTGTCACTTTATCAAAGTCTATTAAATGTAAATGTTTCAGTGCTGTCAAAGAATATTAGACGCATTTCTTTGCTTCATGAGAACCCACAAAACAACGATGTATCAGCAAAAGAACTCGATGAAATACTAAAACTTCTAAAAGAGCTCGAAGTAAAAACAGTGGATGGTGTCGAACGTGATGTACCCCGTTTGTTTTCCAAATTGGTTGCCGAATTGAGAAAACTGAATGAAATCCACTTGATAACTCTTTTCGATTCAATCAGGAATTCTAAACGACAAAAGTAAAACCTATTTCTTGATGTTAATGTAAATAATGACAATACTTTTTATAGGAAGTTCGTCATTGATGCTATGCCTCTAATAACAACAAGTGACGGGATTAATATAATGAGAAAGTTGTACGATGAAAACGAGATAACGGAATCTCAAATAAATTCTTGGATATCTGGGCTTATGTACGTAAAAGAACCATCTATATCTTTGATCGAGGCAGTTCTTGTAAGTAAAGTTAATTACATTAATGATTGATCGAGTAATTTTTTTGTTTTTAGCCTTTGACGCAAACCAACTTAACAGTTAAACAAAAAACGGTTTTGACTCTTTCCGCGCTGTTGCATAGACACTGCCAAAAAAATTCGAAATGTCTCGAACAACCCACCATCAAAAAAACGATTGCTTTAATCGAGGAACCAATAGTTGCTAGCTGTATTCCTTCCAGCACTGGAAGTTACAACGAAATGTTACTTGCCCTAAAAGGAATCGGTAATTCTGGGATGACAAGTTCACTGGATCTCCTGCGAAATTGTTACTCGGTAAAGTATAGCAGTACATTCAAATAAATAAATGAAAACATTATTTTTTTAGAATAGCGATGTCCAGGTGGAACTGAGATTGGCAGCAATTGCAGCCCATCGCAGGATAAGCTGCCCTAACAATAAGAATTTAGCTGATCTCCAAAAAATGCTTTCTAATCCTCAGCAAAACTCCGAAATTCGTATAGCTTCGTATTTGGCAGTAATGCAATGTGCCTCTTTCGTTACATTTTCCCTAGTTAAAGATGTGCTTTATAAAGAAGACACTAATCAAGGTAAAATTTAATCGTTTTCATAATATACATCTACAATAAATACGTTCAGAAAGCAATAAAAACCATTGTTTACAGCTCTTCAAAGTTTTTTTAAAGTTTGCCAAGTACACACATCAAATTTTGTTACTTTTCCGAAAATCAGTGTAATTTTTGTTTTGTTTCAGTCGGATCATTTGTTTGGACGCACTTGACAAATTTGCAAGAGACTTCAGCTCGATGGAAACAGAATCTGCGCGCATTAGTAGAAAACGAATTTTTGCGAAATAAATTTAACACAGACGTACGAAAGTACTCAAGAAATTATGAAGTCTCGACCTATTTTGATACCTTAAATGCTGGGGTCACGTTAGAAAGTAATGTTATATTTACACCAGAATCGTATTTACCGAGATCGGGTATGATGAACTTTACGCTGGATCTCTTCGGAGAAACCATAAACGTTTTCGAAATTGGAGCAAGATTAGAAGGCTTCGAAGAAGTTGTTGAGAATTTATTTGGCCCCGAGGGCTATTTTCCTGAAAATTCTTTAAAATCGTTACTGGAAAACGCAAGAAAGCAACAGGATGAGACGCAAGACAAAATTCAGAAACTAGGCGACGATTTTAAGTCTTACAGGAGGTTGCAAAAAGAGCCCAACGGACTGTTATACGCAAAAATATTTGGAAACGAAATATCATATACACAATTTAAAGGTTTTGAAGACTTCTTCGGGGGATCGATCGATGATTACAATATTTTAGAGACTGTTTTCAAATTATTTAGGGAACAGGATATTGAATATACGAAATCATTCGTTTTCTTAGACTCACTGTACACGATTCCCACCATGGTAGGTTTTCCACTTGAACTGAGCGTCAATGGAACCGCTACCGTTGGATTAACTATTAAGGGAAAAATAGATGTTAAGGATTTATGGACGAAAAAGTTTGAAATCGAAGGCAAATTTTATCCTAGCGCTGCTGTAGAAGTAGTTGGAAATATGGCCGTAAACGCGTTTATTGGAAAAACAGGTTTGCGATCAATAAGTACATTAAACACAAATACGTACGTAGATGGACACCTTTATATCAACAACGGTGAACTTTTCGACTTGAAGATAAAGGTGCCCAAACAACAAATGAATATTATAAATGTGGACTCTCAACTGTTTTTAAGTGTTAACGATAAAGAAATTGAAGTGGAAGATATAACCAATAATGGAGAGGATCACAAAACTTGCACCCAAAACATATTCAATAAAATCACAGGCTTTCAAATGTGCCACAAAATTAAATACGTAAACGCCTCCATGGTGCCACAATCGCCGTACTTTCCATTAACAGGAACGTTCCATTATTCAGTCGACATAGAAAAAACAGACACTATTGATAGTTACCAGCTTCGCATTAATACCCAAAAAAGCGTTCAAAATCAGCGACCAGTCTACCACATGCGTTTGTATTTTGATACCCCGAATTCTTTAGTAAATCGTAAAATTGAATCGTCTTACGATTTAAATTACAATGACCTGTCCATGAGTTTTAAGACTGAATCTCCCTTCATTAATTTTGATTTGAATGGTAAAATTGATTACACCAACGATAGAAAACGGTTTTTCTTGCAAACCTTACTGAACAAAAAGGAATTCTTCTTAGCAGAAACCGCGTTAGAGTTGAAAAAAACTCAAGGCAACTGGGAATACGTACCGTCTGCAAAATTTAAATACAGAGACACGCAACTCGGATTGGTTTCGGGTAGAGTTTCACGCCTGGAAGGATCAAAATATAGTTCAAATTTAAAAATTGAGTTGTTCACCATGGAACCTATTCTAATAAAAGGCGATATAAATTACAATCCCGATTTTTTCACAATGACTGCTTCTATGGAGTCTCGAAAAATTCACGGAAATGTGCGCGCGGATTTCAATAAAAGACCGGAAAAGCTAGCCATATCGTTAGCATCAGATTACCATTACAATAATCTTAAGCAACAGACGTTAAATTTTACTTTTAATGTAGAGAAGACTAGGAAACCAACGCTGTCGAAGGATAATTTATACTTAAGTATCCACTTTTCACAAGATCCTCGATATAATGTACTTATTTCGTTGAATAGTCAACGTAGCAAATTGTATTTCGACAGTAATGGCGAAATTGTGCTGCTTGGTACGAGTTGGGAAACTCATCAACTTTTAAAATTCCAAAAACGCAATGGTTACCACGACGTAGCTATGCGGTGTTCGTTGGCGTGTCCCCAAAAGTCTATCGATTATAAAATCGATTTATCTCAAGTTTTATCGGAAAACGCCTTTGGCTTGCATATACTTCTTCAGCTAAGTAAAATACAACGATTAGAAGTCCTCTTAAGATACTTAAACACACCGGAAAAAAATCGTAGTGTTGATCTTATGTTTTATTATCCCAGACAGTCTTTGATTTTTAATGGAATCATTAACGATCTAAAGATGGGCAGGTATAGCTACACTTTTAGTGCTAACAAAGAGATGGACAACATTAAACAGCCATTCATCACAGTTTCTGGGGAGTACGTCAATTCAACAAGCGATCTGCTTCAAAATCACGTTATAACTGCTACAGTAGACCTCCTTCGTGGCAATTACAGATTCAACACGCCATGGACCATTACTTCATCTCTTTATCTTTCGGAAGACATGTTTATTAACACGGCTGAATTGAAAACGTCAACGAATAAATACAGTGCATACACCAGATGGACTGGTGATAGTTTTTCAAGCATCGTGCAAAACAACACGAAGCAACTTTTGATTATTAGCGGTGTTAAAAATCAAGAAGAAATTAGCATGACTTTGGGCTTTACCGTTTACCAACGTTTCGAGTTATCCACAAAAGCACTGTTCAAAAAGCAACAATTTCAGTTGCAGTTGTTTTGGGACAAAGACAGAGACCCCAATCAAAAAATTACGGTGTTCTTGAGCAGACAAGTCGCTAAAGGTGAATACCTCTTTGAAATGGAGTATCCTCATCAAAAAATTGAAGCATCATTTATATTACTGTAAGTTTTTCCAGGTAATTGTTTGCAACTTTTTTATTCAGTGTCTTATTGCAGGCCAGCCCAAGTTACACTATATGTTACTTGGGGAAGAGATTCTCCACAACAAATTTATTTTAAAGTTGGAAATAAAGTGTACGATATTGGTGGTATATGGTTTGCTAAACTTGAGACGCCTTTCCGTTACTTGGAAAACCAGGAATTCACGTTGAGTTATTATGCTGTGCCCCGCAATGCTGAATTAAAGGTGGCTTTATTACTTAACTATTACATAAACTTACAATTTTTTTTTAAATAATTTTGACAAGTTATAGCACTTTTTACTCTTTTAGGCTGATATTTCTTGGCGTAAACATCGACTTAATTTGGTCATAGCTGGCACTCGGACAGTCTCATTTCTATCAGGATACCTCGAACTAAACACCACACTGCCAGAAATATCCAAATTCAGCGTTGCGGTAAGTCATAGTTATAACGTTTCAGCAAACGCTATCAAAATCAAAAACGACGCCACGATGGTATTGAACAACGATCAAATTACGTCCCAGTTCGTATGGAAATCCCACGGCCTAAACGTTTTCGCAAATTTCGAAGTCGTTTCTCCGACGAAAACCATCGAACCAATAATCGCATCGCTTAGTATGAGCCACAACCAAACAACCACTTACAGCAAAGGACTGATAATGTGGCAAGACAAGCAGATTTCGAGCGAATACAAGTTTGAAAATTCAAATTCGTATCTCAAGATTAAAACACCGTTTAAAGGATTGGAAGAAACCGAATTTAATTACATTTTGAAAGGTAGCTCCGATAAATTAGAACTGAAAGTTGTAATAAATTTGTTGAGGGTGACTAATTACGTCGTACTGGAGTGGAATAATGAGAACGATGCCATGAAGGTGAAATTCCAAATTTTGTCACCTCTTACCGGTGCTTATAAGCTGTATATGAAACATAGTATCCTAGTGGGACATTTGGATGAACATCTGACCCTCACCGAAAATGATGATAACGATATTTTATCTATGAAACTGCACGGGAATATTCTACCAATTCTTAGAGCAGATGTAAGCGGTAGCATAAACCTCTTGGATCATAATATAGCGATTAGCGTAACGAACAACAGGTTCCCAACAAAATCTGTTGTTAAAGCCAATTGGAACAAGAACTTTGTCACCAGCTCTGTAATGACAACTTCCCACAACAAAAGTTTCGACTTCCGTTGGGACATAACATCGTCTTTACTAGATGAAGACATCAAATGTCGATACATGCACGTCGACACGAAATACATAATATCATTTGTTTTGCCAAAAAAATACAAGTTTGAAAACGTTTTGAACGTAGAAGATCCGTACGAATCTATTCAAAATTCCTTGAAAATAACCACACCTTCAGGGAACGGGGTTTTAGAATATTATCACAAAGTAACAGATAAAAATGTAAACGCTGAACTTTTAGTCAAAGTTAATAATGACGAAAGCAAATTCATTTTGCACTGTGACTTTAACGATTACACGAATTTTGTCGAAAAGGTTGAGATGGCCCTACATACTCCTTGGAACATTGTAATACAATTAAACGCTTCATTAATTTACGAAAAATATCATAACATCCTGAAGCCTAGCGTTTATTTTAATAATGGCGTTGATAAACCAATCGACATAAAATCGTGGATTAAATTTGATAAATTAAACGGCGTCGCTTTTTTGTCTGTTAATCCGTCTGATATCAGTATCGAGATAAATTATGATTTAACCAAGCGTACTAAAACATTTGAAATCAGTCTTAAAAAAGACGAAGCAACGCTTAAAATTATTTGTGATGCCCTCCTAGAGCTTGAACAAGGTTCTGCGACTTTAACAGTCACGGCCGAAGAAAATGCGCATAAAAAAGATTTGGGGCATGCGAAAATGGAATACAATTTCGCAGATATTCTGAAAGTTGTATACGCCGAATTTGCTTACCCGGATGAAAATTTTATTTTCAATATTGCGGGATCTGTTATTAAAGATAGCGATAAAAATACAGTAAATTTGTTGTTAACTTCTACTATTACTGACTGGGAGAACATTCTTATAGATCTTTCAGTGGGTCACAATGAATCCAATCGTATTGGCCACGTCATCCTCAGCAAAAACGATAGAAATATTAGTCTAAATTACGCTTTAAAAAAATCACTCGCTGTAATCGAATGCAGTTTGTCGCTGCTAAGTAATTTTTCGGCTATAAGTAACGGTTCCCTTGAACTTTCGTACAAAAGTTCCAACGACGATCATGTTGTAACCGGATCAGGTTCTTTCGGAAAGTATAGTTTGATTGTAGAAGAACAATATCAGAACTTAAGAAGTACATCCAAAGACTCATCAAGTCCAGATATTGTTTGCAACTCGATGCTTAAATACTCCGTCAACAAATTTGAAATAAGCAACGTTAAAATGAACTACAAGATTTTTAAAACTGGCCACAGCGTTAACGCAACATTGACGCAAGGTCTTAAGCATTTTAGTCTTGATCACACCCTGATATTTACCGAGAATTCGATAGACGTTACAACGAATTTGCAAACACCAAGAAACATGTACGGCAATATCTTTGGTGAAATCAACCTTAAAAAAAGCAACACTGCTTCAAGCGCCAATGTTCTGTTAAAAAATCACAACGAGACATACAAAATTCATTTCACGTCGTATTATCCCAAACAGTATGAATCCCTTACGGAAATTCAGCTCGGATATAGAGAACATGAATATCAAGCAATATTAGAGCTCGGATCTAAAGACGCAATAAATAAATTAAAAGTAAATGTAACTACTCACGACACAATAAAGTTTGACTTTGAGTTGTTTTGGAAACGAAGGGACTGGTTAGTAGCTGAAGTAAACTCAACTTTAATCAAGCAAAAAGCGATTATTGCAAATTTAGATCTCAAATACAACTTTGTAGATGAGAAAAAATATCTTGATAGTGTAGTTCATGTCGACAGTTTAAAGTTGCAAGTGAATATTGATAACCGCAAAACGTTTATCGTTTTTAAAACACCAAATGAAGTGGCTGAAATAATAGGTACGCACAATATTGGTAAAGAAGAATTGAAAGTAGCGTACGGCGCATACCACCATGAAGATAAATTAGAATTAGCCTTATCTCACTCAAGTAAGTCTTTAATTTTAACAGAACTAAGTGTCACTTCCACAACACCAGAATTAAATAATATTTCGTTTAAAAGCAAATGTGACAGTAACGCGGCTGATATATCTCTGAATGTTAAAGATCATTCAATCAGATTCAGTTTAAATAAAGATGCCTTTTTCAACGACCAAGCTTTGCTATCGTTACAATTTAACCAAAAGCAAATTCTATATTTATGGCTAGGATACAGCCAAAGTTTTTTGACCGTTTCTACTCTGACCGGAGATAATTATAAAATACTTATAGAATATCTGACCAATCCAAACACTTACGGAATATTCTTGTACAAAAACAACACCAATATCGTCACTTTTGAAGTAGAAAAAGCACAAAGCGAAAATTATTCAACGTATCGAGGCACATTTTTATCAACGTTGGTTCCTGAAGAGTTCTCAAATTTAAGTTTATATTTACACCATGTAAACGAGCAGCGAAAGTTGCTTAACTTGGAGGTATCAATAGGTCCAGAAAAGAACGTCGAGTTTAATTATGACTTTAAACTGAACAGAGGAAAATGCGAATTTGAAATGAATTTCAAATCGCCTTTGGATATTCTACGCCGATTTAACGCGCTGTTTAATTTCGATCCGGATGTATTTTACTTGGACGCTAGCGCCCATTTGGAACAATTATCTTCTAGCGCCACTTACAAGCTTTTAATTAATTTGCCGTTCGATTCGGACACCAAAATTTTAAGATTGTATTTCCCTTGTCCAAGTTCCACTCAGTGCGACTTTTCTCTGGTACTAAAGCCGTCTTCTATTAATTGTTTTATAGTGCCGCCTTATCATAACTATCAAGAGATAAAGATACAAATAGAGGCACAAAGAATTGGTCCAAACTCGTTTGAAGGTGTTGTTGTTTTGAAAAACATGGATGCAAGAGTGGAGTCGATTTGGTCATATGGATATGACGATGAGAAGGCACACGCTACATTAAATTGGAACCAAACTCTTTTGAGAGTTGTACCACCTAAGTTCGGTTTTGATGGTACGTTTTATCTCTGGAATAAACTGGACGTTAGCTTGGATTGTTACAGCCGTAATACTCTGACCGCGTTGTATACAAGTAACGATGTTTCAGGAATTTTAACAGTTGACGCTGTTGCACCAGCATTGATGACCAAAGATTTCCATTTCCACGCTAACACCAGCATTGCACCTCACAAAAGTATCGATATACTGCTCACATTTAACGACAACGTACTGTTTAATCTACTAACTTCAAAAATATTTGTTGAACATCAATTGGAATCCATAATTTTGCAACTAAAGGTATATGATTCGGAGTACTTTGAAAGCAAATTTACAAGACACCATCATGGTTTTAAAGACTATGCCTATAGTGGAATTGTCAATACAAATATTTTTGAACCAGCGTTTAATATTTCCGGCACTTTGAATTCTTCTCTGGTCCAAGGAAATATATCGGCAATTGTTGGGAGTGAACCGGGAACAGAGAAGTTTATAATATCCTGGAATTTGAATGATACACAATCTAAAAAGAAATTTGTCGTTGAGCTTTTCGACAACGATTTTGTGGCTTATATAAACGCAACGTTTACAAAAGAGCAGAATTATGCGGGATCGCGGTTCGTTTTTTTTTATGAAGACCGTGTGCTGGATTTTGGCGTGGAGTACTTGAAAAACGATAGCAATTATAATGCTGTTGTTACACTAATTACACCAATTGAGTCGATGAAGGCGTTAAGATTTGAATCTAACATGACACAAGTGCTTGGACAATACACAATGAAAAATGTGTTAATATGGCCTTCCGATCAAAAAATTACGTTTGATGCCGTTGCCGATTTTCAAAATAAAGCAACTGCGCTTAAACTAAAGTTCTCATCACCTTTCACCGATACAATCACCACTGCCTTAGATTACGATTTTGGAAATGAAATTCACTTCACGTGTGGCTGTACCGTCGGAAATAAAAAGATAATGTTACAGGGAAGAATAATCCCTAAAACTTATATATCAGCGTATTTTATTTCGCCTTTTCAATGCTACACAACTTCGAATTTCACAGCGTCCATAGATAGAACATCTCGAACAGCCACGGTTTATTTTGAATTAGAAACCCTCCAAGCGGAATTTACAGGAACCATAAAACACATCAAAAATAAAACATACGAACTAGATTTGATTGTTAATAATCCAGGACAAAATAAAGTTCAAGGTAAAGCTCTATTCCAACTAGATTCAACGGACATGAAAGGTAACGTTAATATTAAGTGGCAAGATGTCGAAATGAAAGCAGATCTTACATACAACCCCAAGAATCTGTACCTCAACATAAACTCGCCATTTGATGCAATACGCGATGTCAAATTAACAGGAAGTTACATAAATGACGTCAACTATCATAATTTTGAAAGTGGTGGCGAATGGAATGACGTAAAAATACATTTCACGGGCCTTCTTAGCCTCGATCCAAGCAATTTCACTTTGAAAGCCCTTGCTGGAATAGCAGATGAATATGACGGTGGACTCAACATTAACTGTATTCAAAAAGATGACAAAAAGGCTTTGTGTTTCGATGCTTTTTATCCAAATTCGTCTTCAAAAGTTGATTTTAAGTGTGAAATAAAACACGCAGACATTACCACAACGCTGCTGGATCTAAACACACCTTTCAAGTATTTCAGAAACTTTTTACTTGTTGGAACAATGGATGAAAATCGAGTTGACGTTAACATGTCCGGCAATATGCGAGAAAATATTTTCAATTCGATGTTACAAATTCATCGCAACTCTTCGTCAATAGGGCAGGCTCATTTAATAATTCTTTTACCACAACTGCAAAGCAGTTGGAAAATCGCAAGCAATATTGACTTTTACAAAGCTGGATATCTCAAACTGTATCAAAATGATAGCGATTTTTCGAACAGTTTAGTTTTAGGGTATAAAGTGAATGAAACAAATTTTGAAGCAACGTATATTTCGAATAGATCATCCAGTATGGTCACTCACAATTTAGGTTTAATATTTAAAAATGTTATGTTACGCGATATAGCTTACGGTGCATATTTTGACGATTACAGAATTTTAACGAAGTTTTTGGTGGAAGGTAGCAAACTTTGTGGTTCATTAGATATGTTTACTGATTATCTTGGAGGAAACTATGCTCTTGATCTACTTGATTTAACGCTTAAGATGAAGATGTTTTACAAGGTGTTTAGTTTAGATTTGGACGCTAAACAGACAGAATCCTGCGTAAAAGCGCGTGCTATATTCAGTGTTAACGATAAATGGACAAAAAGTAATATAACACTGAACACGAAACTGGAATATTTAGAAAATGGGTTTGTTTTACGAAGCGATATATGCGAAAATGAATGTGGTTCTATTACAATGAACTTCACTAACACGGAAAATGTAATTGATTTTAAAACATTCTCAAACAACCCTTATAACAACTTTATCATAATTTTTCAACTGGCAAAGTCTTTAGATAAAATTTATATAAATTTGGCAGACCAACTCGAATTAGATTATGAGTTTAAGAACCGTTTAGCAAAGATTCATGTATTATTAGAAATAGGACACACAAAAAATAAATTCAATTTGGATTTTGAAAATTACAATGTCAGTTTAATTGTCAATTCGACCCCGATTGCTCCAATCAATATCGAGGCAGCATTGAATGTTTCTTCTAATGATGTGTCACAGCAGGTGACTTTTATTTACGCATCGAAACATGATGAAATTATGAAAATAGTCGCGATTTTTGAACTTGGTGGAACGCCGTCACTGGACGAAATTAGTTACGAAGTGCTAGCGACGGCTCACTGGTGGAAAAAGAAGATGTTCGATTTGACTGGAAAATTAGTAAGCAATAACATGACACAAGGATTCACCTCATTTAATATATATGACAAAAATAGCAAGGTCTATTTTATATTGAACACGAATGATCCTTACACGGGGGGATTGTCGATTGGCAGCGACTTTTTACCGTATCGAGGTTTTACCGTGGAAGCGGGACTCTCAGCAAAGAACAATTCCTTGTTTGTTCTTGCTGGTACTGGATTTTCCAACGTGCTTCAAAAAGGTGTCGTGGATCTTAAATCACATGAAAAATACGCGTTTTTGCAAGGCCGTTACGACAATAAAACCCTATTTGCGAGATTCGAGGCCCCTAATTCATCTTTAGAACTAATTAATCTGGTTATTAAATTAGATGTGGAAAACCAGAGCGTTTCAAGTTTTGGCGATTTGACCGTTAAGAGTGGAAACTTGGAGACAAACACCATCAACACGGAGTTGAGCTTAACTAAAAAAGGATTAAAGATCGAATGCCTAACCAGTTTTCCCATGTTAAATTCATCAAAAAGTTTTCAAGTAAAAGTTGACTTGCCTTTCCACTTTAGCGAAAATTTTTCCCCGAACATAACGGTCAGTTTTTCAAATGGGGAGCATTTTTCAGCTTACATGACATACAAAAAAACAGATTTAGAATACATCATATTAGCGGGCTATCAGTGTTATTCAAAAAAATACGGAGCTCATTTTATGTTAGATAAAACAACGCCTTCGATTTTTGTCGAATTGAACACACCTTTTAAAGCGTACCATCATTTTGCGGTAATGCTCAACGGTCAAAAAGATTTTTCTAAAGAAAACGAATTGGAAAGTTACGTCGAGTGGGCGAATTTCAAATTAGTGCTAAAGCACATCATTTTCTATACGCCTAATCGCGCAGTTTTGAGTTTGAATTTTTATAGTTGGCCGTTTTTCATGCGCTACTCTATGAATTTGGAGTACGAAAAACATCCGCAAAAAATACTAAAAGCGTTGTTTTATTATCCTTCTGGGAAGGTAGTTGGTTTCGAATCATTACTGGATTACAAAAACCCGAAGCAAGTTAAACTATACACTAGATTATCGTTGCCAAAGTTTAATACACAGTTCGAACATGGCGAACTGAAAATAGAACATGACTTCAGTAATAAGTCATATGTATTAAGTTATTTCGCCGCAATCAATGCATACAATTCGAGTTTGCATGTAAATGGTGCGCATTATGACAACGTTCTTTACCTAGACGTAAGGGCGAATATGTATAAAATAGCGTTTGATTCGAAATTGAAATATGTGGGTAGCATTTTTACAACCTTAGACTTCCTTTTTGAACTAAATACGCCCACAAAAATGGTCAATAACGTCAAAATAAATTTGTTTTCGTCTAAAAATCCAACGGAGAGCGTTCGCGGTGGATTGGTTATTAATTCAAAAAAATTGTTGCTTTTAGATTTTGATGTTGTTGATGAACTACTCTCCCTTAAGGTAATTAATATTTGGAAATCATTATCAGTTAAATATAAGTTTGTAAAAGATAGAAAACTCGACGCGATCTTTTACGTTTGTTGGGATATGAATGATATAGAACGTAACCAGCTTGGTGGACATGTGTTGCTAGACAGAAATGTTTCGGTTGGTTTAATTTTGCCAACAAGGGTGCTAAAAGCAGATGCCATCTACGAGGTCACTCCAAGTGATGAGTATTATTTCATACGAGCAGCTTGGAATAAACACGACGAAATCTCAATCGCTATTAAGTTTCTTAATTCAACAACTACAAATGCTGTGAAAATGTACTACTCGGCACTTTTAACTGTACCGTTTCGAAGTTTTGGCGTAACACACGATTTTGAGGCGCATCTTACGGAAGTCCCTTTCATGAAATCCAATGTCACGATGGAATGGCACGCAAAAGAATCGTCACAAATAAGTTTATACACTTACATAAAACGTGGAAAACTTGAAAGTAAATTGAAAACTCCAGCGTTAAAAAATGAGATAATTTTCAGGCTGGACTTGTCTAATTTAAATACCATGCCATTTTCCCTTAAAGCACAATTAGAATATTCACCAAAATCAGATGAGCGTTTGGATTTTGAAATGTACTACAATAAAATCAACAACAGAGTGTTTACTTGCGAACGGAAGTTTATCTTGCGACATCCTGCGTCTAAAATTGATTATGGCTTACAGTTCAGCACAACAAGATCACCTGATTTTACTAACGGCACTTTAATAATAAATTACATCAACTACGCTCTGAGTAAACCAGAAAATATAAAAGCGTCAATAAGGATAGGCCACGAAAAGCTCGAAGTAGATGGAAAACTGGAAACTAGCAAAAACAGTGTGAGTTTTTCCGGAGCTTCTGTTGTCGAAGAATTTTCAGAAGGTTTCATAGCGAGATTAAAAGTCAACGACAAAGAACCCCTCATATTAGAAAGTTTACTTTACTTTCAGCCGGTAGAACCATCCTATAAGTTATCTGCTAGCTATGGAAATAGTAGAAGTTACGATTTCTATGCAGGTTTGCCTTCCAAAAAAGAAATTTTAGCAAAACTTACACATAAAACATACGACCAAGAAATTACAGACGGAATATTCACCTTGCGGCTAAACACTTCGCAAGTGATTTGGTTTAAATTGCACTGGACCAAAGAATTTATTTCAGAGTTTCGTAATGCTATATTGCAAGAGTACAGTGACTTTAAATTTGTAACTGAAGCCATGGGACAAGAACTTATTGATATTGTTGACGATGAAATTGGTCAGGAGTTGTTCAAAGACTTCTGCGAAGTGGCCAATAATATGTCTTCCTTCACTAAGACCGAAATGGCTCAGTTTGATTTAACTATCGCTAATATTACAAGGTATATAAAAGAAGGCTACGATAATAACGCATTTTTCTGCAAAAACATAGAAGAATTGTTGCCAGTAGTGTCGTAAGTATTTACACAAAATCAGTCTTCGTACTTCTAAGAGTGCTTTTGTCTTGTAGTCCAAATTTCGATGGCGTATTCCGTCCCGTGTGGAACTTCTTCGAATTTTGGTATGGAAGTGCAAGAGCTGCCTTTAGAGAAACTTTTGTATCCATCGGACATGTCTGCGATATGGTTAGGGAAAATGTTGCTCATGTTCTTAAAGAAATCAAAGACATCAAATGCTTAAAAACAGCTGCTAAGCAAATTTTACAAAATGGCATTAACGAAGCTAAAGAATCTTTAAAACGGATGAGCGATTTAATCGTGCATCTGATAGATGAATCGGATTCGTACATAGATCACATTAAAGAGAAAAGTCAAGAGTTTTTAGCACCGTATTTAACATTAACGGACGAATTTGTGGGATATCTAGAACAAAAATTAGCTGTCCTTCAACTATTGGTATTAGGTGAGAATAAATTACATTACAAAAGTATGGGCGTGTGTTTTATGTTCCAAAAATGTGTATTGTTGTAGATACTTTGGACGATATCCATCACTACATAATAAATTTACGCGAAACGCAGGAATTATTGAAAATATATGGTTCCTACATAAACTGGTTGGAAGAACTTCATGTCATCGATATATTAGAACCTATTGGTGATTTTATAGAAGGAGTACTTGACATTATCATAACAGATGTGCAGAAAGTTGTTGATGATTATAAACCCTACATAAATGCAGTTTCTCAAGTACTGTTTGGAAATTATGATAGCGTAAACGAACTGCCAGCTTTGCATAACTTAAGAGAATTTATAAACCACATTTATCAAAAGCTTCTATGGATTTGGAATTACCATGAAACAACAGAACTATTGAAAAACTACATACAAAGCACATTTTCAGATTTCGATGACATTCTCAATTTGTTAATTGATATAGGAAATTCAAACAACGATTTTGAAAATGTGGTTGGTCAGACTGATTACATTTTGAGACCAGAAAATGGATTAATTGAAGTCACTCAACCAATTCCGATAGAATGGGAAGCGTTCGATCAGATGCCTGTATGGGCACAACATCCCTTATACAAAAAGATTCAAAAAAGAGCAGATAATTTTATACAACTACAAAGGTAAACAGTCAAGAAATTGTTATTGAAAGTATTATTCATACAGTGTTTATGGACACTTTCTTCCTAAATTCATGATATTATTTTATTTTATCCTTACAAAATTATTTTTCAGACAACGATACCGAGACTTTCTAAGAGGAATACACGTATATACAGAAGAAACTCCCGAATTTCTTTTTGTACCATCAACAAATAATTTTGGAATGCTAGTTGGAAAGTCGCATTACATAACATTTAACAAGAAATATTATAATTTCGCCGGAGAGTGTAGCTATCTACTTGCTAGTGACTTTATAACCAACAGTTTTTCCGTCATAGTAAACTACCAAATGATATCGAATTATGCCCAGAAAAAGTCTATTAGCGTCAAAACTCACGGATATACTTTAGAGATATTTGACAATTATGTGGTGACATTAAACAATGTCACTGAGGAACTTCCACTTTTAACAAAATCGCTGTTGGTTACTCGAGAACGTAACGAAATTATCGTTGAGCATTACAAAGGTTTAAAAGTTCTTTGTAATTTGCATTACGATTACTGCTCTGTTGAGTTATCAGGATGGTTGTTTGGAAAAACTGGAGGACTGCTAGGAACTTTAGACAACGAACAAAACACTGACATGATCTTGCCTGGAGGAGACCAAGTTACTGACGTCATGGAGTTTGCCCAAAGTTGGGAAGTCACTTCGACAAAATGCAACAGCATCAATCACGCTAACGAAACTATACACAAAGATTTAGCCCCGCCTATGAGGTCTTTGTTAAATAACTTATGCAAAGAAATATTTGTCAACACCAATTCACCTTATGAACATTGTTTCAAAGAAGTTGATCCTGCACCTCTGTACAACATGTGTATTACCGATATGGCGGATGTGAATGATCCTTCAATATGTCCTTCCATCATGGCATACAAAACGATGTGTGAAAAAGCAAATATAATAATCAAGATGCCGGAAATGTGTGGTAAGAATATCTTGCATATCATTATGTTTTCACTAAGTTATAAAGAAGAGAAATGGATTTTGCAAATCGGGTTTTATTTTAAGATCAATACCTACGTTTAAAAATCCAATATTTTAGTATATTTTCATTACAGTCAGATCCGATTTCCACTCTGAAATATTTGTAATTGTCGCTATAGCGGTTTTCGTGATTAAACCGGAAGTGGCCAAATCCGGAAGTAACATTAAAAACTTAAATAGAAATATCCGGTTTTTATTGCATAATCAGAAATATATTTGATAAACAAACACTTTTTACTTGAATTTTTTTTTGATTTTTTTTATAGTTTGGACCTAAATCATAACAATATTTAAAACCCTATTCGCATGTAACTGAGTTCTGGACAACACATATCATATGTCTATAATTTCATTTAATTAAATACAAAACTAAAGAAAAAGAGGTTGTCCAGAACTCAGTTACATGCGAATAACGTTTTAAATATTTTTATGATTTAGGTCCAATGGATTACAAACTATACAGGTAACAAAAAAAGTTTCAAGTAAAAAGTGTACACTTATCAGATATCTTTCTAATTATGCAATAAAAACAGGATGGTTCTATTTAAGTTTTTTAGTTACTTCCGGTTTAATCACGAAAACCGCTATAGCGTCAGTCAATTCTGCATATGCACTTTTATCACAAAACTTTTTCCCCATCTTTGTCAGACGTCGCATTTTCGAATAAAAGTGCTGGTACGGGTGGTCTGAAACACCCTGTATGTTTGTATATTATTACGAAAAATCGATTCAGCAATTAGTACACAACTAATTCGGTAACATTAGATAAAAATCGATACATCAAACTATTATTACATCGATTTAAAGATATTTGATACTATATTGATATATGTAAATATAATTTCGAGATTGATTTTCGATCACAAAATTTGGACATCGGCCATCCTTATTGATTATCTTGTTTTTCAGTGCATTGTTCACATGATATTGGGCAAGACGAGGTAATATTGGACGGACATAATCCAAAATCAATCGATGTGGTCTTCATCAAACAAACTGGATGTTTTAATGATGATTACGATATGTCATCACTCCCTCTACAACTTGAAATTGCCTTAAATGGCCTCGGCTTCAAAGAAAGCCGTTTCGCTGTTGTGGGTTATGGAGGAAATATAAATAAACCCTATGTGTACACAACGAATAAACAAATATGGACTAAGGGAAAAGACGTGACCATCTCAAACGGAATGTAATTATATGTTTAAAAATTAACTTGCACCATTTTTTAACGTAACCCTTGCAGATATTCAACGTTAAAGTCCAAAAAGGAAATTTTTGGAATTGACGCCTTAACATATGCATCTGAATTGGATTTTAGGCCCGGTGTAACGAAACTATTTATATTAATATTGTGCGAAAATTTAACAGAATTCGATAGCACTGCGAATATGTACAACATGCTTGGAGAAAAAGATATCATCCTCCACGTTTTAAGGCCAAATCCCTTCGAGGAATTTGACGATCAGTTTTTGGGATTCGACGAAAATTATCATGTTCTATACAAGAATACAGCAGACAATCGATTTGACGTCAAATCACTAAACGAAACACTTAATGATTATGTGAGTAAATTGAAGTTAAGTTAATAATTATTTTTTTTAATAAATTTATTTCAGATAACTAATCACCTCACCGATATCTATAGTTTACTGGCATTAAGTACTAACGGAACTGTTGTTAATATTAACAGTTTTATGTACGATTCGTCCATTATAAGTCCTTTTTGGGCTCAATTTGTTACTAGTACCGTAAGAAGAAGTCCTTGCCAAAAATGTCACTGCTTAGCAGGAGCAGATGGAGTCGGAAAAATTGAATGTGTCCGATGCATGTCGCCAGCTGTAAGACAACTATTGAATGTAAGTTTTTGAACATACACATAATATAACTAAAATTCTGAAATTATTAAAGACACCCCAAGCAATGTATTCCCACTTTTGGTTCGTTCACAAATAGGCTAAAAGAATTTTTTACAGCTTCAAAAAAGCTTTCTTAAAGTTCCCAGATTGTACAGGGTGGTCCAAATTTGATGGGATTGCATTGGTATCTCGCTTAATAAACAAGATAGAGAAATTGTTAAATTACCAAAAATGGGCAGTTTTTTTGGGACATACTCAAAACCGTTTTCAAAAATCATTTCCGATTTTTGAGATATTGGAGAAAAACTGTTTTTTTTGTCATATTAATAATGTGTCATATATCCTTTATTGTTCAAAATATTAAAAAAGTTTATTAAGTTTGATTACACTAAAAAAAAAAAAAACGCTCGCTGTTAAAAAGTTATGACACAAACTTACCTTTTTTAAATGGAAGCTATAGCTGGCTATGGCCTATTTAAATTTCTTATTTTTTTCTCATTCCAAATACATAAGGGTTGATGTATTTATTTTCAAAAATACGCAAGTTGCAAAGGTTTTTCAATTGTTTTAAAGATGAAAAACAAAAAGTAGGCTGTGAAAACAAAAAATCAAGAAAAACAGAAAATAATGGAATATATTTGACAACTGTTCTGAGTTTGTCCCAAAAAAATGACCATTTTTGGTAATTTAACCGTTTCTCTATCTTGCCTATTAAGCGAGATACCCATGCAATCCCATCGAATTTGGACCACCCCTGTAGTCTTGCAATTTTTATCCAAAAAAAACTATTATTTTTGGATGGTTTTTATATTTTTTGAAAATGTTTAACACACCGGAAACAAACGCATTTCCAACTTTGTTGTTGAAACGGCCTAAAACTATTTTTTACAGCTCTTTAAAATTTTTAGAAGTCACTCAAATGTGTATGTTGTTACAAATTTAATATAACATGAATTTTTTACTTTTCCGTTTAAAAATTAGATCGAAGCAATTAAACACACAAGTTTCTTATATCCTTGATGTTATTAATAATAAATTTTAAATTAAATATTAACTGGTTTTGATTCAATCTGTGTTTTTATTGTATTTTTTCATCGTTCAAAGGTTCATTATATTTTGCTTGTATTTACTTGGATGCAAAACCGTTATGTGGTTTTTTTGTTGACAGACATATTTCTGTCACAATAGGTTGTAATTAATTAGCAGGTGTTTAAAGGATTACCTTAAAAAAGTTGTTTATAATGTAAAGAGAAGTATTTGCTCAAATTCGGTCCAAAATCCAGGAGCATACTGGTTGATTTAAATTACAATTATGTTTACTAAAGTGAAATCGCTTATGGTATCAAATTATCAACACAATTTGTAGTTGAAAAGTACATATCTTGATTTAAGTTTTATATTACTTTTAACGTTCTAGTAACAATTTTCCAGCAAATAATTTTTGTTTGTTTGTAGGAATACGAAGCAAACGGGATAGAATTTAGCAGTGACAAACAGGATGAGGAATATTTTTAACAAGAATAAAGTTTATTAAGCGCTTTAATACACGTTCAGTAACTGTAATGACTGCGATAATTAACTGTAAGTATAGTGATAAATAATGGAAACAGAGAAGTGTGACGCAAATAAAATGTATCTTTAATTAATAATATCTTTATTCGTTCGAAAAATATCAACAACTTCAATTATGGAAAATGGATTTCAACTAAAGAACTACTACTCCTACAATTTACAAATAAATTATCTTCTAAATATAAATAATAAAAAACAGGTTGAAAAACTTATTTATGCCTATTAATAATTATTTTATTAAGTCCAAGTATAAGTATACAATATTTATGTATATTACATTCTGTTATTTTTTCTTTATTAAAAAGATAGTAAATATTTGATCTTTATTTTAATTTTAAATAATAAAGCAATAAAAATCGCGCACTTCCCTAACCGTAATTGATCTTTAGATACTTTAGACTAGCGGTTCCGGAGCCCATTCAAGGCTCCTACACCGCTAGTAAGAACGTAGAAATCTCTTTTATCGACAATCGACTACTCGCGCTTCGCGCTCGTCGAGGTGAGTTAATTTTATTTTATCAATAATCGAGATGCAAATGAGTAGAATTCTCTTTTATAGATAATCGGAAACTCGCGCTTCGCGCTCGTCAAAGGCGTCTACGTAGAATTCTCTTTTATCAATCATGGACGACTCGCGCTACGCGTTCGACAAAAGCGACTACGGGGAATACTCCTATGTCAATCATAGACAACTCGCACTTCGCGTTCGTCATAGACGACTACGTGGAATTCTCTTTTATCAATCATATACGACACGAGCTTCGCGCTTGACAACAGCGACTACGTGGAATTCTCTTTTTTCGCCGTTTTGATTTTATCTAAGATCGTAGGAAGGGAGTAATTTCATGAGTACTTATATACGAATCTGCACATACTTATGCAGAAAACACTAAAACGTCTTATTCTTTTTTTCTGAAATTTTGACCACATGTTGAGATACATTAGCTGAACATGCCCTATAAATTACAAAATGTTATTGTGCGATGTTTTGATTTTATCTAAGATCGTAGGAAGGGAGTAATTTCATGAGTACTTATATACGAATCGTCACATACTTATGCATGAAACTCTAAAACGTCTTATTCTTTTTTTCTGAAATTTTGACCACATGTTGAGATACATTAGCTTAACATGCCCTATAAATTACAAAATGTTATTGTGCGCCGTTTTGATTTTATCTAAGATCGTAGGAAGGGAGTAATTTCATGAGTACTTATATACGAATCTGCACATACTTATGCATGAAACTCTAAAACGTCTTATTCTTTTTTTCTGAAATTTAGACCACATGTTGAGATATATTAGCTTAACATGCCCTATAAATTTCAAAATGTTATTGTGCGCTGTTTTGATTTTATCTAAGATCGTAGGAAGGGAGTAATTTCATGAGTACTTATATACGAATCTGCACATACTTATGCAGAAAACACTAAAACGTCTTATTCTTTTTTTCTGAAATTTTGACCACATGTTGAGATACATTAGCTTAACATGCCCTATAAATTTCAAAATGTTATTGTGCGCCGTTTTGATTTTATCTAAGATCGTAGGAAGGTAGTATTTTCATGAGTACTTATATACGAATCTGCACATAGTTATGCAGGAAACTCTAAAACGTCTTATTCTTTTTTTCTGAAATTTAGACCACATGTTGAGATACATTAGCTTAACATGCCCTATAAATTTCAAAATGTTATTGTGCGCCGTTTTGATTTTATCTAAGATCGTAGGAAGGGAGTAATTTCATGAGTACTTATATACGAATCTGCACATACTTATGCATGAAACTCTAAAACGTCTTATTCTTTTTTTCTGAAATTTTGACCACATCTTGAGATACATTAGCTTAACATGCCCTATAAATTTCAAAATGTTATTGTGCGCCGTTTTGATTTTATCTAAGATCATAGGGAGGGAGTAATTTCATGAGTACTTATATACGAATCTGCACATACTTATGCAGAAAACACTAAAACGTCTTATTCTTTTTTTCTGAAATTTTGACCACATGTTGAGATACATTAGCTTAACATGCCCTATAAATTACAAAATGTTATTGTGCGCCGTTTTGATTTTATCTAAGATCGTAGGAAGGTAGTATTTTCATGAGTACTTATATACGAATCTGCACATAGTTATGCAGGAAACTCTAAAACGTCTTATTCTTTTTTTCTGAAATTTAGACCACATGTTGAGATACATTAGCTTAACATGCCCTATAAATTTCAAAATGTTATTGTGCGCCGTTTTGATTTTATCTAAGATCGTAGGAAGGGAGTAATTTCATGAGTACTTATATACGAATCTGCACATACTTATGCATGAAACTCTAAAACGTCTTATTCTTTTTTTCTGAAATTTTGACCACATCTTGAGATACATTAGCTTAACATGCCCTATAAATTTCAAAATGTTATTGTGCGCCGTTTTGATTTTATCTAAGATCATAGGGAGGGAGTAATTTCATGAGTACTTATATACGAATCTGCACATACTTATGCATGAAACTCTAAAACGTCTTATTCTTTTTTTCTGAAATTTTGACCACATGTTGAGATACATTAGCTGAACATGCCCTATAAATTACAAAATGTTATTGTGCGATGTTTTGATTTTATCTAAGATCGTAGGAAGGGAGTAATTTCATGAGTACTTATATACAACTCTACACATACTTATGCAAGACACTCTAAAACGCCTTATTCTTTTTTTCTGAAATTTTGACCACATGTTGAGATACATTAGCTTAACATGCCCTATAAATTACAAAATGTTATTGTGCGCCGTTTTGATTTTATCTAAGATCGTAGGAAGGGAGTAATTTCATGAGTACTTATATACAACTCTACACATAGTTATGCAGGAAACTCTAAAACGTCTTATTCTTTTTTTCTGAAATTTTGACCACATGTTGAGATACATTAGCTGAACATGCCCTATAAATTACAAAATGTTATTGTGCGATGTTTTGATTTTATCTAAGATCGTAGGAAGGGAGTAATTTCATGAGTACTTATATACAACTCTACACATACTTATGCAAGACACTCTAAAACGTCTTATTCTTTTTTTCTGAAATTTTGACCACATGTTGAGATACATTAGCTTAACATGCCCTATAAATTACAAAATGTTATTGTGCGCCGTTTTGATTTTATCTGAGATTGTAGGAAGGGAGTAATTTCATGAGTACTTATATACGAATCTGCACATACTTATGTATGAAACTCTAAAACGTCTTATTCTTTTTTTCTGAAATTTTGACCACATGTTGAGATACATTAGCTTAACATGCCCTATAAATTTCAAAATGTTATTGTGCGCCGTTTTGAATTTTACAGGAGACGTTTATCTAAGGCATCTTTACATGAGAAAAATACTGTTGCATTCTAACGCTATCCTGTCTGTTTGCATTTTCAACAATTAGCTTAATACACCATGATTTGCTTAATAAATGCAAATGTCAAGAGACGTAACTATAAATAATTTCCAAACTGCTGTGAATTTTCATTTGAATTTTACAGGAGACGTTTATCTAAGGCATCTTTACATGAGAGAAATACTGTTGCATTCTAACGCTATCCTGTCTGTTTGCATTTTCAACAATTAACTTAATACACCATGATTTGCTTAATAAATGCAAATGTCAAGAGACGTAACTATAAATAATTTCCAAACTGCTGTGAATTTTCATTTGAATTTTACAGGAGACGTTTATCTAAGGCATCTTTACATGAGAAAAATACTGTTGCATTCTAACGCTATCCTGTCTGTTTGCATTTTCAACAATTAGCTTAATACACCATGATTTGCTTAATAAATGCAAATGTCAAGAGACGTAACTATAAATAATTTCCAAACTGCTGTGAATTTTCATTTGAATTTTACAGGAGACGTTTATCTAAGGCATCTTTACATGAGAAAAATACTGTTGCATTCTAACGCTATCCTGTCTGTTTGCATTTTCAACAATTAGCTTAATACACCATGATTTGCTTAATAAATGCAAATGTCAAGAGACGTAACTATAAATAATTTCCAAACTGCTGTGAATTTTCATTTGAATTTTACAGGAGACGTTTATCTAAGGCATCTTTACATGAGAGAAATACTGTTGCATTCTAACGCTATCCTGTCTGTTTGCATTTTCAACAATTAACTTAATACACCATGATTTGCTTAATAAATGCAAATGTCAAGAGACGTAACTATAAATAATTTCCAAACTGCTGTGAATTTTCATTTGAATTTTACAGGAGACGTTTATCTAAGGCATCTTTACATGACAGAAATACTGTTGCATTCTAACGCTATCCTGTCTGTTTGCATTTTCAACAATTAGCTTAATACACCATGATTTGCTTAAACATTTCAGTTGCTTGATTGAATTTGAATGGAAATATCTTTAACAATGTGTTATGGAAATATATTTTTTAAACTCTCATATTTTTACATTATAAAAAGATACATTTTTACAATAAGAAAGTCTGTGTCAACCACAAATGTGATGAGTTATTTTACAATTGACCAAAAATTCAATAATCTTAACTAAAATTTGTTTGTAAATGTTCTTTTAAATCCGCACAAAATTGGAGCCTGTCTTCACCAGCGGTAAAAAATGGGTTAAAAAAAATATGCAAAGACAAAGTTATCGTTCTGTTATTTCTTAATTTTTTCGAAAATATTTTTTGCTTTAAGGAAAACAAACATTTGTGATCCTAGCACACGAAAACCTCCGAAGTACACTTGATCTACTACGACGCCATTCTGGTTACCGCTGGTTTAACTTTGCCAATTAATAATCAAAAATGTGTCACATGATGTTTACCGCCAACTTTTGTGTTATTTAATAACAATTTTTGAAGGTGGTTATTTTTGAGCTGATTAAATGAATTAACGGTTACATTGGAAGCATTTAGGATACCTCGGGGGGACTATTGAAATCGTTTGGGCGCGCGAGAAACAAAAATAGACGTTGCATAAACATACAACTGTCAAAGAAGCAGTTTGTGAAATTAAATAAATATTTTCTCTGTGTAAAAGGAAATTTCTAATGATTGTGCCTTATCTAAGTTGTTTTCAAGAGACTGAGCGTTAATAATTACTGGTGAGTTGTAATAATTTAGTAAAAACTAGTGGTAAAGAAGTATTTTAATAACACAGTGCACAGTGTAACGTTTAAAAAGTTGCAATTTATCTCTGTAATGCTTAGTTTACGCTGGTTGTATTTATCTCGTAGGTGTACTAACGTAAGTGCAGTGAATACCCAAGTTGTTATCAAAGTACTTGTGAGAAGGTTCAGTGTACGTCAGAAGAGGTTAGGAAAAATAATGCCCACCACAATCTGCAACGAGCTAGAATGCAACACATCTTTGAATAAATTTAAATTCACGGATTATGACTGCTTAGGATTTGATTTGGACAACACCATATGCCGTTATAAAATTGGTTCCATGGTTAAAATGGAGTATGAAGTCATCGCAAAGTTCCTAGTAGAAAAGAAAGGGTATCCAAGTACCCATTTGTCAAAACCAATCGAAGAAAACTTAGACTTCATGCTTAAAGGTCTAATTTTGGATGTGGATAATGGGAATTTATTACGCATAGCTTCTGATGGACATATATTACATGGAAGCCATGGTACACGTGAACTATCAAGAGAAGAACTGGTACAGTATTACGGTCCCGAATGTCGTTGGCAAGTAACTGACATGTTTTCAAAAGACCCGCTGCACACATGGAACGGGCCATTTTCAGAAAAAATGCGTACACTTTTAGACTACTTTGATATGCCGGCAGGCCTAATTTTTGCTCGTGCTGTTGATTCGTTGGATGAAAAAAATGGGAAACCGTTGGATTCTTACTCGATTTGGCCAGATTTGTTAGATGCCCTGCAAGATATGTTTCAGAAAGAACATTTCCAGCTTAGCAAGGGCGGATACTTCGAACACATTAAGGCAGATCCTGAAGAATACATTCACAAATGCAGCGATCAACTTTTAAGATGGTTTAAAATGCTTAGAGATGAAAATAAAAAATTGTTTTTAATAACTGGATCTAACGTGGATTTTGCTTCACACACTGCAGCAAACTCAATGGGACCTAATTGGCGTGAATTATTCGACATTGTTATTTGCTTCGCTAAAAAGCCCGGCTTCTTTACAAGCAATCGTCCCTTTGTGAATCTGAATGGCTTTGAAGAAGCTGGGCCAATATCAGAGGAGGATCTGCAACTTGGAGGGATTTATACTTATGGTAACTGGATGGGACTACATGAATTTTTAAAGAAACACTCTGGGAAAGAAAATCCCAAAGTATTGTATATGGGAGATAATTTGATACAGGATGTTTATACACCAGCAGTTCATACTGTTTGTGATGCCGTTGCTGTATGTGAAGAATTACAGGCTGAAGGAGCTTTTGGGCACGATCGCTACCACATCGATGAAGAATTTTTGGTTTCTTCCACCTGGGGTTCGTATTTTAGTCATGGAGAAGATAAGAAATTGACGATTTGGAAAGATATTATAAAAAGACACGCCAAGATTTGTATTCCTAGCCTGGAGTATGTGGCAGCAAAACCGATAGATCACGAATATGAAACTGATCATACTTAAATGCCACATCGAAACAAAAAAATCGTGTTATGAATAAATAGGTAAATTATTGTTTTCTTTTAAATATTTATTTCGTTTATCGTTGACTTAAAATTAGAAAGTGGATACCACATTATCGTATTATTAAAGAAGATGATATTTTTTTGAGTTGTACATAATTATATATGTATATTTTGATAAAAGAAATTATTTTATACAGCAGTTGATTAATACTATTATTTTATGTAAATTATTAATTGCCTATTACAAATTATTATTGATTTTATTAACGATTTAGTCTGACCTAAGGTCGATAAATTAATTTTTACTTGGATTGTTTGTGTGTTTTTGTAATATAATTATTTGCAGTACAACTTTGTTGTTCGTTCGAAACTGATATTGTTAAAAAAGTTATATCTTATTTCCGAATTAGCAGCGTATGTATTATAAGCAAAAACTATTATATTTTATTAATATATATGTCAATAATTGTATATTTATTCATCGTGTGAACATTTCAAGAACCACCATTCGGTATTATTTTAATAACTAATTATTCAATGCAAAATGAAGCAAATTGTATAAGTTATTAGAAACACCGAGTGAATGTGTTTGAAATTAGATATTATGTAAGACAAAGATATTAAATATTTTTTTAATGTACTGATATTTATAAAGTTCCAAATCTTTGAGAATTAAATTTTACTAATCGTGTTTTGTGATTATTCCGTACAGTAATACTACAATCAATATAATGTTGTTAAGATTGTATCTACATTAATAGTATTTGATGAACTTATTTTATAAATTGACTTGTGTGATATAAAATGTAGACAGATTTTAAAAGGCCTATTTTTTGTGTCCAACCCTAACTGTAAAGTAAGCATGACAAAATAAAACGAAAATTGTGTTTATTATATCATTTGCTGAAGCAATAAAAATTATTTATCATGAACATTTGTAAGTAAAATCGTAAATTATACAACACATCAAAAATCGTTTAAAATATTGGATAAATTATGTGATATAGTGTTAGTTATATGTCTGTTTAACTGTGCTAACATCGTAATTGTTTTTTTAAAATTTGTCAATTTATTTTCATCAATCATCCTACGTGTAAACAACAAATTAATGATTATACATTTTATGCATCGATTCCATAAACGGCGGGTAAAAGTACATTAGGCACATTAAAGAACAAATAACAGCTTTATTGTATATTAAAAGTATCGGTATCCACTCTAAAATAGTTTTAAGTTTTTTTAACTTATAAGTATTACAATGTTCATTTTTAGTGTTGTTAAAAGTTATTTTTATTGTCTTGTTAAAAGTTAAAATATATTTATTTTTGATGTTCAGTATACTCTGTTAACAATGATTTATTATTCTTAATAAAGTTGCCAATTTATGATATTCTCATATTTTATTACCCTGTAAACGACAATGTAAATTACCAAAGTTATTTTTACCTGATCAAGTTATTTAGTCAGAAAATATTGGGGATATACAGAATTGATAATGTACATAACAATTGTTTATTGTAATAAAAACAGTACAAATGTAATACTATTTTTTTGGATTATTCCTAATACATTTTGTCAGTGTGGTAATTAATACTACAGCAAAATTAAATATACTGTGATGTGTTCAATAAACGTTAAATATTAAAACAATTTTTTATTTAATAACATACGAATTATGCTTACATTTCAAGATAAATATTGTGATTTTATCAAGATATATTTCAAGCTTAGTAAGCCAAGAAGAGCTAATTTTAAAAGAATAAATTACTAGCAATCATTTTAATTTTTAGTACAAAAATCAATAATTTTGGGACAGCTAGCTTTACAAATCCAAATACGTAGTGTACAGTGCTGTTAAAAGACTGGTTATTGCCTTTTGATACTGTAAATACATGATTCAAAATGATTCAAACTTGAAACATTGAAATATAATTTTTATTCAGTATAAAAAACAACATACAAATATTGCTAACAAGTTTAATAGAGAGCCTCTCACCAATAAATTAAACAAAAATACTTAATCACTACGTTGAATTGCAATTGCGATTCCCATACCTCCACCAACACAGAGAGCAGCTATGGCTTTTCGTTTTTTCAAGCGTTTTAAATTGTGGATGAGCGTGACCAGAATTCTAGCACCAGAGCTTCCAAGGGGGTGGCCCAACGCAATAGCTCCGCCGGTTACGTTAACTTTATTTTCATCCAGGCCCAACATTTTCATTACGAGAAGTGACTGCACCGCAAAGGCTTCGTTTATTTCAAACAGATCCACATCATTGATAGACCACTGGGCTTTTTCAAGCTGTAGAAGACGTCACAGTGAATAAAAGACTAGTACACATTAAACAAGAAACATTTTTTACTAAACCCATAAACCAGTTTACACAGAAAAAACTTTTAAATCGTATAAATTAATTTTACCACTTTCTGCACGGCTCCGATAGGTCCCAAACCCATTTCTAAAGGTGTTATTCCGACTTGAGCGAATGCTATTACTTGTGCCAGTGGAGTCAGTTTTTTTTCTTCCAATTTTTGTCTGTTACACAGCATAACCACGGCTGCACCATCATTGATACCAGAACAATTACCAGCAGTCACACTTGGATTCTTAAATTTTGCAAAACAGTCACATAAACTTTAAGTAAATAGTAGCGTTTTATTATTTAATACCTCTTTCGGATCTTTTTGAAATGCTGGCTGTAACATCGATAATTTAGCAATATTACAATCGGCTTTGGGAAATTCATCGACTTGGACTGTTGTTTTCGCGTGTGGCACAATAACTGGTACAATTTCATCCTTGAAATAATTATTTGCTAAGGCATCTCTAGTCTTTGCCTGTGAATTGCAAGCAAACGAATCTTGCAGTTCACGCGGCACTGAGTATTTTTTCGCTAGGTGTTCCGCTGCAAGTGGAAATACAATATTAAAAAAACCTAATAACTGATTGAGATAAAACAGAGTATGTGGTACCCCATAAAAATCGACGTAAATGTAATATTGTTTACCAGTAAGTCCCATATGAACGTCATGAAATGCATCTGTTAATCCATCAACCAAAACGGTATCTTTAAAACTTAAATGTCCATATTTTGAAGAACGCATAAAGCACGAATGATGACCGTTTGTCATACTCTCTTGTCCCCCGCATATAACGACTGATGAATCGTCATTGCGAATTGCTTGAAATCCTAAATATACAGCTCTGAAAACGAATTGTTTAATAAATACATTAAGTTTGTTAGAATACATTTACTTTAGCCCTGAACCACAAAGCATATTTATAGAATATGCTGGAACTTCGACTGGAATTCCTGCATGTATTGCTGCTTGTCTGGCAGGGTTTTGGCCTTGCCCTGCAGTAAGCACCTTTGCAAACAATAACAAATGAAAACACGAACAGAACTAATTTTAAATAACAATACCTGACCCAAAATAACCTCGGACACATCATTAGAACTAAGACCAGTGCTGTTTATGCATTCTTTTATTACTGTGGAGCCCAAAACGTGTGCAGGCACTTTCGAAAATTGTCCCAAGAACGAACCTAAATCGTAAAACTTTTTTTTAAATTTCCAAAAATTATTTAATGATTACCTATAGCAGTACGATGTGCTGCAACAATATATACATCATTGGAAGACATGTTTACAGCAACGGTTCATAGCAAACTGAAGAAGCTTGGATAATTTCGACGATACATTAACTAGATTTTTTTAAACAGGTTAACAGGGCACCGCGTAACTTGAATTTCATAGCCACGTGACTAAATCCCGTAATTACATTCGACGACATCTGTGAAGTTCGCGTGGGAACGATTTAAATTCGGTTGTTTCTGGATAACTGCTGGTACAGCAGACCAGCTAAATTATAAGTATTATTAGGGTACAATGTAAAATCACAAAAATTAATATAATTACGATGTATACAACATTATCAACGCTAAATAAATCAGAACATATTCAAAACACCATAAAGGTCTATAAAATCGTGGCGTTTTAAACGCTATTAGTATTGGCTCATATACACTTCCTATTTTTGTGTATGAGCCAAAATTGTATAGGACAATTAGAAGCCACAAGATTTAATCGCCGCGTTTTTTACGCCTATAAAGTATGAACAAAGACCTACCCATTAATGTATAAATAAATTAAAAATACCGTTTTAGAAATAAAAGTTTTCAAGTAATAATTTGTTTACTACTGAAATATAAATATTAATTTATGAATCGTATCAAAATGTTTGTATCGGATTTTTTTTTTGTGTATATTCGTTTAGTTAAAAGGAATAATACATTCAATATTGATATTTTATTTGGTCTGCTATAGAAGTGCATATCTGAGAACAGAACCTAATCTAATCGTAGCTAATTTCACTGATGTTTCATTTCTTGGTTTGTAAGACGACTAAATTTTTGAACATGGAAGGAGAGATGACTGGCTGGTTTTACTTATTTGCCAGGAATAAATATAATTTTATAACTTTTTACAAACACATGTTTGCAAAGAATAAATATAATTTTATAACTTTTTACAAACACATGTTTGCAAAGAATAAATATAATTTCATATGCTTTTATTATTGCATTAACACTATCTGTGAGCAAATACAAGCATTAGTTACATATTTAAAACAGAATTTAAGAGATCTATGATTAACTATCTATTACTTTATTTATAGTCTTGATTGTGTATTTAATTTTGTAAAAGCAATTGTGGGGTTTTACTAATTCTAATATACTAAACCTTTTATGGGCAGGAATACACTTTTTGTATTCAAAGATGGGCTAAAGATGTCATATTTTGTTAAATATGTATTAAAAAGTAAAATTTTATTCATTATTAGCATGCTATTGTTGAAAAATAGAAACTTAATACTGTATTGAGGATAAATGCTTTAGTTGAATTCCGCATGGCACTGTGCTCAAATCGGAATTTTGTAGATTTCTGTAAATTGTACTGATGCTTATTTATATTTTGGAATATATAGATAGTAGCGTCTCCTAGTAGAACTGAGATTAAATAAACATTGTCAAACTTCAAACCAGTTTATGTTATGTAGCTGTGTGTGTGCGAGTAGTGTAGTGGTGTAATGGTGTGCCAAAATGGCAGAAAACGGACAGGACAACTCCAATCAATTAAAAAACTCAGGTAACAGTCATTTGTTTATTGTGATTGTGCTTGATCGTCCATTTTAGACACTGTCTCACCATTGTTAGTACCTTATCTGAGCCCTTGTTGACTGTAACGTTATATAACTAAAAAGGTTGGACCATCTGTAGATTGTTAACTCCTATAGAATATTTCAGATACGTTTCATTCATTATTTGGTTAATGAAGACAATTGAAGATCTAGATGACGTATTCTGTAGTAACTTGATTGTCATTTGTTTTCTTTGCACGTTATATATGTTAGTGTTTTTGACCTCTTAAATGGCCTTTCAAGGCTAGAGAGAACACCTCGGGCATTAATATATACTCAAAATTAATTACTTTTTAGATTTAAACAGACTTATCTTAAACATTAAAACGTGTTTATCATTTAACATTACTGCGATTATCGTGCTTGCTAGATCCGTAAGCTTAGGTAGTCAGGATCTGGGAATATTTATTAGTTGCCGGCTATCTCGTGGCCAAAATTTTTATATGATGGATTCATATTTAGTACATTTTTTATCATAACATAAATAATACACTTTGTAAACACCATCCAGTGTTTTAAGCTCTCAAATGATTTTGCTGTTTTCAAAGCAATGTCTACTTTTTAGAATTCTTTTAGAAATCACTCCTCCAAATATTTTTGGATTTGCTAGGACATATGTTGTATTTAAATGTCCAAAGCAATGCTCGTTTGTTAAATTTTTTGTTATCGCTTGTTTATATTGAAGATTACTTTGTGTTATCAAGTATTGATTGAATATTTTTATAATAGTTGATTGGTTAGTAAGATATGAACTTAGACCATGAACCGCTGATTTGCCATACATTATTTTAATAGAAAGTACGTTTTAACATTCCATCTAATGGGGAATCCGACACCATCCTCCAAACTTCTACTTTTGCATACATTTAATTCATTTATGGCTTTTACGTCATACATTTTAAATAAAACTGGCCAATCAATAAGTATTAAAACATTATAAACGTTCATTTCATATATATTTATGTTAATTGTTTCACATGACGAGTGACGTGTCGTTTTTGATTTTTTTTTGTGCACAATCGCAAAAGTCCAGCATTGTATTAAACAAAGGTTGGGCAATAATTCTACCCACGATTTTAAATTAATTATTTTGAATATTATTGTCAAAATGATTCACTTTAGGCTGCTGTGAAGCCTGTTTATTTAAATTTTATTTTTAAATGCTATTATGGTTGTGAGAACTATAATTACCTACCCATACAGACAGACAGGGCCGGATTAACTAAAGGATTAATGCCAACAATGACCTCGGTAACGGTTATAAGCTTCTGGAGGCGATTTTTGCTATTGCAATAATTTAAAAGTTTAATCTACTGAGTTTGTCTAGGCTCTCACCTTAATATTTTGTAAATTCTGGAAACGTTTTGAAATATCAAATAAGTAGGGTGTACCTACCATGTGTTGCACACCTGTCGTTACGCCACTGGCTCTATTATTTATGTTTTCAGGTAAAAATAAAATGTAACGACTGAAAGTGTAGGGCGCCCAAATCTTACTTATCAATATGTTCCTATTGCTTTCGCAGTATATGGCGACTGGTGACGATTGTTGGATGTTTTTGATATTATTGCAAAAAACTATTTACTAGTTCTTTTAAATGCATATACGTAATTGTAATGATTAAATTCGGATTAAAACAGTAACGTTGGCGATTGGTTATGCTCTATAAAAATTGCTGTGTGCAGTTTTTATTATTACTGAATTTTAATTGATTTCACCGTAGACTAAATATCCTTATTTATCTAAAATAAGCAAAGATGCTGAAGTTTTAATTTCTTTGTGATGCATTGTGAGAATATTGTCTAAAAATAGGTCAACTTATAAAATTATAATAAAGCAATCGTTTCTGGGTATTTCTGTTGGTCTGTCGTCTGTAGAACACGTTATTGTAAGGAAGGAAATTGCTTGAAAGAAATTCAAACTTTTGCTGGTAGTTACTGACCAATTCTATTGATGGATGCGTAAATTGGTTACCGGAAACGGATATTATTCAAGGTTGAACGTTTCGGCTCAACTAATTCTAAGCAATTACCAAATACATGTTTTTAAGCAAAGTGCTTTTTCTATTAGTCAAAATTACGAGGACAATTCAAATATGTGTAGTTTTGTTGTTTGGTAACATTACATGTGTTGAAACTGAGAATGAAGGGCAGTGTTTTGCTTTTTACATTAAAAAACTTGGTATCCACACATAACAAAATAACATTTTTTTAATAAAGGGTTGAATTTTGATTCATTTATTAATACAAATAACTTTAAACAAACTCACTTATCTGTTTTTGTAGCAAGATTATATTAGTTTTGTAGCATCTATTACCTAGCCCCATATTTTATTGATATTAATTATTATCACAGGTGGGCTAATAAGTAAAAATGTTTATGTGGTCATTCTCTATCTTGTTAAATACGAAGTATCAATCAAAAAATCTTACATTTCGCTGTAGTTCATAACGGTTATCTAATATTAGACAATTATCATTATCATTTATTGGATATATTTAATTATTAAACGTCAAAAATCAATGGAAAGATGTTGAACATTAAAGAACAATTAAAGAGGAACTAAATTAGAATCGTATTAAGTTCTATTTTTTCGTAGTTTACAATTTTGTTGATTTTTCAAGCAGCAAATGGACAATTTTGAAACTCGTAGGTCTAATGTACATTTTATTGCCCTTTTCACGTAAAAAATAATGTGATATCGATAAAGATGGTTTATGTAATTTGCTTAATGAGTTAGAAGTTTTCAGCATCGAAGCCTGTTAGGTGAAATAGGATTATGTGAAAAAAATTAAAATACGATATGGCAGGTATTATTTAGGGTCTCGTGTATGGAGTTTAAAATTTAATTTATTATTGAATGAATACCGTGGTTTTATTCTATCCGGGAAAAAAAAAACAAAATGTTTAGCCCTTGGTCTTTTTTAAAGAAATTTCATAGGAAAACTTGGTTTTAAAAGATGTTTAACGACAACTGTAATTTTTCATGTACGTGACGTGCTCGTTCAATAATTTATTTTTTCCTCAATGTATTAATCTAGTCTAGAGTGAAAATAGTAGCAGAAATGCAGCTCAACGTTATTTTTTTTTAACGCCAGTGCGCTTGGATTGTATGTTTGACCTTAACTCAACATTTTATTGTACAAAAAGTAGGATAATGACGTATTTATACGCTTTTTATTAGTCATAATTCAACCTATAATTAACTTACGGTTGGTGCATGTCTAAAAATATTTAAAGATTATTCCGAAATTCTTGTAAATAATTCATTAAATTAAAAAATTGCGCGAATCTATGCTCAATTTCTGGTGAAAGTAACTTATCTTAGCTACGTGTAAACTGGTGTAATTTAAATAAATTATTTGCCGCGATGTAAGCTAATATGACGTTGCTCGGGTTTGCGAATCTTGTTAATACGTAAAACAAATTATATTTTGTGGACGTCACTCGTTCGTCTCCGGTGTTCCGTTTTTAAACGTTTTTTAAGTATCAAAGCGGTTTTAATTCAGCTTGAGAGTAAGTTAGGTTCATGATCTTAGTAGAATATGCGATCATATTCGTGAATGATTTGATGTACAATTAACTTGGTTCGAAGTTCGAACTACATCTACAATTTCATGGTGCCCTACTTGGTTGCCTTATTTCGCCGACCCTGTTTACACTAGCGTAAACTATTTGTATGTATTTAATCAAAGGGGTCCATTTATTAGCAGTTTTGTGTTGTGCTAGGTCATTCATGCACATCAAAACGAAAAGTTTACAAGCTAAATGTGTTAAAATAAATGTGAGCTTTAAGTCAGTATTTATAATGTTGACAGAACACTTAAAAAATTTGGGTCGGTTATGTGTCGCTACTGAAGCAAAGAAATTTCGGCGATGGTTTGACTTAAATATTACGTCTGCTGCTGAAAATAATGTAGTTTGACAATAAGTTATGAGGTACCAGCAGGGCCGGCGCAAGAGTATTTGACGTCCCTAGACAACGAAAATTTAGGCACCCCTATACATTATCGTGCTATATGTTTTTAGGGATCTACCCAAACGTCGAGCAGCAAATGAACAAATTTTAACTCGGGCAAATCCCCAAAAATATATTTATATTGGCAAAAATAATATTATAAGCTTTTAAATATTTTTTTTTTACCAATTAACACTAATACATTTGTATATGATACCCCAGTGGAGTAGCGAGAGTAAATGGCGCCCGGGCCATAGATTTTTTGCCCTCCCTCGTCCGTATTTTCATTGTAGTTTGTGAGTTTTAAGTAAAATGATGTCGTATTATTTATTTCAATACACTGGGATGATAATGAGAACAAATTTTAATAGTATAATGGCATTATGGTTTTCTGGCTTTTTTAATAAATGAAATAAACTCAAAAATATTTTGTCTTTGCGGCGCCCCCTCAGGACTGGCGCCCGGGGCATCGATAACCACCTTGCCCCCCCCCGTACGCCACTGAGTCACCCCTACTATTTGTGTAGAAAAAAAAATACGTCTGAAATAAAAAAATTAAGAAACATAAATCTTTCGGGCTTCTGCTTAGGCGAAGTTTTGAGTTAATTCAACTATATTGATTGTAGATGCAGTTTCATGCTCTATGGATATTTTATTCCTGGACCAATGAGTCATTTCTGATGCATCTTGGATCGAGTGTGCAGGGTGGTCCAATTCGATGAGATTACATGAGCATCTCGCTTAATAGTCAAGATAGAGAATATATTTGAGAACTGTTCTGAGCTTGTCTCAAAAAACTGCACATTTTTGTAATTTAACCATTTGTCTATCTTGACTATTAAGCGAGATACCCATGTAATCCCATTGAATTTGGACCACCCTGTACGTTTTTATAAGTTTTAATTTTGAAAAACTTTATTTCTGAACTTGCTACCGATGCTGGCAATGTTGCAAACTTCCCAGGACACTAAACACATTTGGAACATTATTTGCTTATTAATTTTTACGTATGAATGAAAAGTATTTTCTGGATTCGCCTTGCTATTATTTGTAATTTACTACATAAATATGTTGCGTCAATATTTCTCGAAATATCACGTTTTAAGTAATTTCAAGTAATGTCAAACATTTTTGAAGCACTGAATTTTTTGTTATTCATGTATAGGTATTTAAAAGAAAACCAAGCTTTATATAAATTGTAGACATGCTTAAAGTTTTCATCGACAGATGCAATTGCGTTATCAATTATTAAACAATGAAAGTCTTCCTAAATTTTTATTCAAAATCTGTTATGATTTCATCATTTACTGGCAATAATAATAGCAAAATGGCTTGTGCAAAAAATATGTAAATATTTGATTAAATGTGCTTACACTTTAAGGTGTACAGAATTGCTTGGCAAGATTTTTAATTGCTTGGCAACCATATGTTATATCTTAGTTAACTATTCAATTTATCAAGGATATATAGACTTACTGAAAGTGTGAAGTGCAAATGCAGACTGTTAATCAATTGTAATAAATAATATCTGGGTTACAACTAACGAACGTCATAATTATTTTAGTGTTTCACTCACATTGGGTCGTGTTTCATTAATTTGCCGGTAGTTTTTAAAGCCTGATAACTTTGCTGTTTAATACAATTTCTTGTGTATAACCAACGGTAATTTCAGCTATCTAAGAACGTTCTTTTTATTATACGGTTATGTATTTCATCGAAATAAGTTGGAGTGTCATAAATAATAATACGTCGTAAAAAGTTTGATAATGAGACAATGATGTTCTGCAGTAAACTCTCAAATAAAAAGTAGTTCAACGATCAGGTAGTGCTGTGTCACTTTAATAGAACAGTAATCTTAAATTGTGCATTATATCGCGCAATTAGCTACTTTAATTTATCACTAGATGGCTGTTAATTATGAGAAATGTAACCTACTTCAATAAGGAAATCTTGAAATCAGCTGATTTACCAAAGAGAAATTATTGTTTAGCGACTGTAAAATATTTAAGGTACTTGCACTAAAGTCAGCTGTTATCAATCAAACAAGTGATCAAGTATCACTTCATGATCACCAGGGACGTTAATTATGCGTCATTTTTTAAAATTCATTTATAGTTCGATTTTTAAATCTTTACTTTAACGATAAAAATTCATTCAACCAAATCAGTACCTACAATTTTAGTACGATACAGAGACCAATCATAAAACTGTTGTAGCAATTCTACAAGAAACCCTCAAATATTTTTTTAAAATGACTACAAATGAATTAATTGAATAATTCAAGCAAGGAACCATTAGGTACCTATTTATTTCCTGTCGAGCGCCTTTAAAAAATTGGACAAAACATTTGGTAACCTGGGTTAAGCCATATAGGCAAAGTAGAACGTAGCCTAATTGCAGTTTAAAGAGAAGGTATATTAATAATTTCTTGTTAATTTTTCGAGCAAGTATTTATTTATCGAGGAGAATGTAAATGAAAATAATGTACACATCGGTGTAACGCAAAAGTGTAATTTTTAGGTGTTGCGTAATGAGAAAACCATGAAACGTCTAAGTCAAAACAAACTGCGTCCTAATTATTTCATTGCTTATGTAAATAAAAATTGTTTACACATTCGTACCTTGTAGTAAATTATTGAAGTAACGTTTAATTTTATAATTACTTATGGTGATATAAAAAAGTGTGTATTACTTTTTCACTTTTGTGAAAGTTTCGATTTATAGATTGCGAACCCTATTTGTACCTATGTCTTAAGGTAGACATATACGTGCAGGGAATCCTTGAGGATTCGTAACATGAAGATGATGCTAGTTTTTTAAATTTAAATTTACATACATGCATGCACGCTCTAATGGGGGTCATACACGTTGCGGTATACCTGTCAGGTTTGCCTGAACAATAAAAAATGTTCAGGTTTACCTAAACAGTTTTGGTAACATTGCCTGTGCAGTTATGTTACACACACGCTCCGGTATACCTGCAAGCAGGCAAACCTGACAGGTATACCGCAACGTGTATGTAAGATTGTTCATTCAGAAAAAAGCATGAGAAAAACATTTGGATAGAAAATGATGTCTATTTAAAGCAGTATAATAATGGCTTACGTTTGTTAAATATTGTAAAAACAATCGATCAGTTTTTCAGAATTTCGAAGCTTTTATGGAAAATAACTGCATATATCTAATACCTGTCTTGATAATCCTTACCAATTAACATTTAATACTTTTACTAAGTTTAAACTTACTAATGGCTCCAAAAAGGAAGTTATCTATTTTAAAACACCAATTCAATCAATTTGTGTACAATTTTGCAAGTAGTCGGTTGTAAATTCGTCTTTTATTTATTATGCTACTAAAATTATTGCTTTTTATCGTAAATTACTGTAATATTCTAATTTTAACGTTGCAAAATTCGTTGACGTACTAGATGTGATGCTAAGAATCGTTTTAGAATAATTTTTAATGTTGTAGCAAACGTATAACGCTTTAAAAATTGTAAATTAATTAAATATGATTCTTGTTTGTTTGAAAATTGTCATGGGTTTATAAAAACGTCGATCTATATTTCTTTTTAAAAATTATAGTGTTGGCGGCTTTAAAATAGCATAAAAAATGCCTACAATATCGAATATTTCAGAAGTTATAACCTGCCTGGTTATATTCTAGCTTTATTTCTCAAGTGCCAAAGCTTGCTGTAAACTTATGCGTTGAAAGATGTATTTAAAAGTAGTTTATTTACTTAAAAAACATGCCGTTGGCGTAATGTTCCGTGAATTATTGCCTGCATTGTTAACGAAAAACAATAAAAGCAGTTGGCGCGAAATGTAATAAATTCGATGTTATTGTAGGAAAATTTTGAACTCGAAAATCGTTTTCAAACGTATTTACATCGACTTTCTTGTGGCTTCCCAATCATATCCTATCATACGTTTCGTCAGTTTATTGTCGCTCAAATGTTGCAAATGCACGAATTCTATAAATTTTGAATGAATTGTTTTGGAGATAAAATACTATGAGCGCTAGGTATGATGTGTTCGTTTTAAAAGTTGCTTGCGAAGTCTTAGTTAATCTTTTTTCTTGTATCCTAGAATGAATCCATTGTCTGCATGTAATTTTATATGGTATTTCAGCAACAGTAGGCGATATTGCGATTGTCCAATTTGACAAGGTTTGCTTCTTTTGCGAACACTAAACGCCGCTTGTTAAGATAGAAGTTTTCGCTAAGTATTTTCATTTTGTTTTGGCTAGTAAACACTTCTAATTAGTGGCAATAGTCTAACTCAGCGTTTCTCAAACTATGGGTCGCCACCCAACATTTTTAAGAGATACAAAAAAAATATGAAGAAAAGTTATTTAGAATCCAACAATAAGATTATGTTACAATAATTTTACTTTTTTTGTATCTCTTAAAATAAGCGCACTTTACTCTTGCGAATATTTCAAAAATCGTTAAAATCTAGTGTCCTGTGACTTTTTATCAAACTTTTCTTCGTCTTAAAATTAGTTTTAGACCATGCACCAACTTTTATCTAGAATAAAATTTTTTGAGAAATCAATAATAAAAATGTTTCCCATTTGTTGCAGACTTTTTGAATGACGCTGTATACTTTTTTTAAATGCCCCAAAACTAAATATTATCTTCAACTACAAATTCTTTAGCTTTTAAGCTTTTATTTTTTTTTTGTGTTGAAAAATGTTTCGTTTGATTTTAGTGTTGCAAAAATTGTTTAGCGTTAATCTAAGATTTTTATACTTGACATATATACCGGGTGTAACTGAAATCAGGCTCACCCCCTTTTTTTTCTTTAGTTTTGAATTTAGACAAATGAAATTTTAGACATGTAACATTTGCAAAAAACTGGATTATTTGAACATAGGTAAACTTTTGTTTCACTTCCGGTTTCGCCGAAAATGGCCATACCTTTGTTATTTTAAATGGAACACCCTGTATATTTTTACATTTTTAAAAAGAGGAAACGATTTTGGATACAACTGTACCATTTTGGTTAATTTTTATAACCTCAAATAATTTTTTGACAAAAATTTAATTTTTTATTAAGTGTGCCGTGACCCGCATAAATTGAATTTTATTATGTCAAAAAGTGTCAGAAAAACGGTTTTGTAAATTTTAATTGACATTTGGGCTGCTTTAATAGACTTTAAAGGTTGCGAAATTGGTTTTTTGGCAAAAAGTCAATTTTTTTAAATGGAACGATGGTGGCTCATGCGGGTATTTAAATAGAGTATTTTCTGACGAATTCAACAATACCAATAACTTGGTATTTTTATTAGGAGCAGGCATTAAAATTTCAAATTATTGTAAGATTTTGGGAAGATATCCTAATAATCATAGTTGACTATGCCAAATGGCAACAAAACAAATGCTTTTTTTGTGTTGACTCTTTTCAAGACGATCACTAACAACTCAAAATTAATAGAAACTTTTAAGAACAAAAAAAATAATTTATTCACAAATTTGCAACAAAAATTAACTGCTTGTTAGCAAAACCTTATGGTATAAGTACGTACATATTAATCACAATATTAAAGTAAATGTTCAAAGTGTCCTCCGTGTTGTTCTATACATAATAAAGCCCTAGCTTTTGTTGTCTCTAACACACGATCAAGTTGTTCTTGAGTCACGTGGTTAACGGCATTAATAACCCTATTTTTTAAATCTTCTAATGTAGTAGGCACTGTGTTGTAAACTTGATTTTTAATATGGCCCACAAAAAAAATCTAGCGGTGTTAAATCAGGTGACCTTGGAGGCCACTTGATGGGTCCATTAGTTCCTATCCATTTTTCCGCAAATTGATTGTTGAGGTGTTCTACTACATTTCTATAGTTATGGGCAGGAGCTCCATATTACGATGGAACTGCGGATTTTGTTGAATATTAGCAAGTAGCCAATTGCAGTATTGAAGTCGACGATTATGATCCGTTTCGTAAAGATGGTGATTCAAAACATACTTGTAAGATTTAAACTTGTGTTTTTTTTAAATTCTTTGTACAGATTGATGACACACGCGATAATTAAACCCAACTTCTCTTGTTGAAGCCGTTGGATTTAATTGTACATACGCTAGTACGTCAATTTCAACTTCTTCACTAATTACAAATGTTTCTTCATCGTTATCCTCAGTTCGATAGGCGTTTTCAAGCTTCTGAAAATATTGCCTGCTTGGATGTTTTTGGTCGGGATACCGTTCCTGGTACAAGAACGCAGCTGCAGTAGAATTTTTTTTACACTCACCATAAACTAGCAACATGTCAATTTTATGTGATTTTGAAAAAAAACGCCATACTTGTATTTTATATTGATTATTCTAAATTAAGAAAATCACAATGAAAAAACCAGCAGTTTAATAAAGACTATTTTGACAATTGTCAACAACAATGAGCATTTGTTTTGTTGCCATTGAGCAGAGTCAACTATGATTATTAGGATATCTTCCCAAAATCTTACAATAATTTGAAATTTTAATGCCTGCTCCTAATAAAAATACCAAGTTATTGGTATTGTTGAATTCGTCAGAAAATACTCTATTTAAATACCCGCATGAGCCACCATCGTTCCATTAAAAAAAATGGACTTTTTGTCAAAAAACCAATTTCGCAACCTTTAAGGTCTATTAAAGCAGCCCAAATGTCAATTAAAATTTACAAAAACGTTTTTTGGACAATTGTTGACACAATAAAAATTCATTTATGCCGGTCACGGCACACTTAATTAAAAACTAAATTTTGTTTCAAAAATTATTTGAGGTTATAAAAATTAACCAAAATAGTGCAGTTGTGTCCAAAATCACTTCCTCTTTCCAAAAATGTAAAAATATACAGGGTGTTCCATTTAAAATAACAAAGTTATGGCCATTTCCGGCGAAACCGGAAGTGAAACAAAAGTGTGACCATGTTCAAATAATCCAGTTTTGTGCACATACTACATGTCTAAAATTTCATTTGTCTAAATTCAAAACTAAAAAGAAAAAAGGGGGTGAGCCTGATTTCAGTTACACCCGGTATATATTGGGTGCGGCACTGCATAGCCAAAATTGCTCGGTTATTGGCCAACACCGTTGGGCCTTGGGCCAGTACGCGAATGTTTGATGTGTTAGAATCCTACTAAAGCGACAGAAAACTCTTAATTTTAATTTGGAGTTCATTGTCTCCTACGTCAAAAATGTTTGCATATTTTTCGTTTTCGTAGGTGAAAAATTTGTTTAAACAAATGGGTTTTGCATGTTTTAACATATGTTCTTTTGTGATGCAAGCTTAAGGATTTACCTGTAGAAAATAACTGTTGTAGTTATGTTACTATGGATTCTTTGCTGACTTGTATACACCCGTATAATACTAATTCGCATTGCTGCTCAAACCCTTCATCACGTCATTTGGCTGGGAACAAATTGATCACCCTCTTTAAATCTCAGGAAATTTCATCTGTTCCTGCATCTGAAGAAGGTCCTTCCTGGCCAATGTTCCTTTAACGATGATGACATCAAAGGAACAGTGCAGGACTCGCTATTATTAATATTCTAAAACCCATAGCAAAAGGAACGAAAACAGAATGTCTCTAGTACAATGCGATTGATATCATGCACCAAATTGTCTAAGAAAATAACAAGAATGAACCGCAAATGTGTGTATAATTAAAAGTTGTGTCTGCACGGGTATTCATTGATTCGGTGTTTCGCCAAATTAGTATTTATAGGAAGTCCAAAGTACTTAATGTACGATTTGGCAACATGCACTGGCAATGATGTGCCAAGTACATGTGCTGAACGCTCGCGTATTTTTTTTTGCCCATCGTGACGGCATGCGCAGAACTGGATGCATTTAAGACACAATTGCTGACGCAGCACTTTGCGCCCTAAAAATTTGGACTTTCGAAGAAAACTTCGCTTGTTAAATCTATTTGCAAGATCCAGATGGTTATCCGCGAATAATTAGTTTTTGAAATCTTGGAAGTCATCTTTATTAACGCAAAACGAGCAAATGAATTCACTAGACATATCTGTAGAATCCACGATTTAAAAATTCCAAAATTTAACAGTTGAAAGTATGAGTATTTTTTGTGAAAGGCAGTTGAAAAAAAAAAGCAAAAGGATGCTTAAACAAATGGCTTAAAAAGTTGTGTGCTGTTGTCTTCCTTATCGTCAAATTTAAAAGTTAAATATTACAATTTGTTTAACAAATCCTGAGAATTTATCATGTATTTATATCATAAGAAACGCCGATCAGTTAGACAACTAATTTAACATGCATACGTCAACATACTTGAATATCTACTTAAGTATTTATTGAACCTGTTATTTAACATTCTCCTCTCTATATGTATATAGTATGTTTCTCTCTATATCACATTTTAATGAATACAAAAAACATTTTATGGCTAGTTCCATTATGTACTACAGAATTTGATAGAAATTTATTGGTTTAAACTGTTATTATTTCAGTTTTTATTATATTAATTCCATTTATTGTAGTGGCTCAACCGGATTCTTCGTGGTTTATTGACGATTATCAAGTAGTCCTTATTAAGAAACTTACATAACTGTGGTAGTTAAACTAGTTCCTTAGTAAAATATGGGTCAAAATGTGTATAATGATTGTTCTATTCGATCTTTATCAATGGAATTTCTGTTATGAAAAGGTAGCTTAAGTCGGTATTCAGTGCGCATAAATGTTCGATCATATTAAATCAAATTAAATATCATAATAAAACGCTACTGTCATACCCTCCTATATTTACAACGATACGCTTTCCGACGTTTCGTTCTTACGACAATTTTGCGACGCGAATTCGCCTATACGACACTTTTGCGACTAGGGTATGGCGTATTTCGATGCGTACCGTGTTTATTTTAGTTATGAATGCTCTATTTGCGTCAGTTATGCACGCAAATGACCATTGCAGTGCAGTACTTGCGTCGATTAGCGAGGTTCTTCGTTTTACGACAGTCTTCTAGATTCTAATTACGTCGTAACACTGGGGTATGGCACTATTTAGATTTTTGTTCATTTGCGTGTTTTGCGCGCTGAAAATGTGCAAAATTTAAAAACTTCTCGTCTGTTTCAAGCTCGCGATAACAACGAAGATGATAAGGTAAAAAGAAAGTTTTGAAAACGGAAAAATGTGCAAATATTTTGTTATCTGGGCGTTTAAATAAATTTTATTTTTGTTTTAATTCTTTGTTGTTCAAGTATGCTTAATGTTATTTTTTGTTACAGGTACGGTAGTCATGGAACAATCATTTGCGAATTCAAAATTTTGAAGCGAAAGTCGTAAGTTAGAAACCAAATAAATAGTCGGTCCTTTATGGCCAAGTAGTTTTTATTTTACTTTCCTAATATAATTAATACAGTTTAAAACAGCGCTAGTTATTTTTCAATGTTTTTTAAAGAAAAATTAGCTTCCATGCAGTGGCGTAGCTACAGGGGATCCTTTTTTTGTGGCGGCCTTTTCAGTCTACCCAAATAGGGTAAAAATTAAAATCTCGGGGTATTCAGTGCTGGCACTAGCGCTAGTCCCAATGAAAAATTCACATAAAAAAAGAATTCTTATCGAAGTTGGAGGGTGAAACAGGCTAGTCGACCTAGCTACACTGAAAACACGCCCCCTTGTAACGACAGAAATTCCAAGTAATAAAATTTATGATAGGGTACCAACCAATCAATAAAATTATGAAACATTTCATTTATTTTAGGCATTAAATTCCATGCAGTTTCAAACTCTATTGTAAAAGGCATTTTACACTTACGTTCTATTGCAAACATTTGGTTTGAGGTATAAATCCCTTTCTATATTAACCAATCGTCGCATAGCGGTAACATTCGTCTAGTTATTTGTAAATTGAGATGTACAAAAGTTTCGAACTTCCAAATCATAGGGCACCAAAAACAGTGTGTAATGACGATTTTTCATTACCCGTATGTGAACACAATTATTGTTGGGAAGTTTTTAAGTAGGTACGTGATAAAAATATTGGTCGTGCGCGACTGGCCTAAGTGGGTGATAATTACTGCAATTTGACAGGTATATAAAATCATTTATATTATATTTGAAGTCGTGTCTAGGCAAGGCAAGGTGCCTTTGAAAATCGGATAATTTTATTAATCTTAATAATTGTATTATCAATTTTTTTTTTATTAGAAAGGCTCGATCTTTGTTTTTCTGTTGGGCACAACGAATAGTTTTCAGCGTGAAAACATTATTCTTGTGGGTTAAGCTCTCGACTGTCGGACTGGATTCGTTTGCGATGCTTCTAAAGTTACATTCGGATTTAGTTAATACATTTTGTTTCGACTTTTCTGCTTTCAGTACGACATAACTAAGAAGTTTTAAGATTTTTCCAACTTCTACACGCGCTGATGTTTGACTTTATAACAAGCCAACATTTTTAGCTGCTTAGGAGATCGCCTGCATGTCGTGTTGACCGATAAATTCGTCAGTAATAAATATATCCATAAGTTACGAACGTGCAAAAAATTCCTTGAAAGTCGAATTCCGATTCTTGTTGTATGTTGTATGAGAAAAGTCTTACAAGTTTTGTTAGCTGTCGAATAAGATAATTAAAATTGGTATTTATGAGCCAGATAAAAGTATCTTACTAGATTAATTGACCTTTTAACCTATAGCTACTAAAATTTATTGTACGCTAGGCTAGAGTTTAATGTACAAGCCGTATGCGTTTATAAATAAAGTATAATAAGAAATAATGGTAGCACATATTTTGAATGCTCCACGCTTCCGTTGGCTTCTGCATCGGAGTGACATTAATAGCATTTTCAATGTCACAAGGCACAAGGTGTACTTCGGTGCGTTGTTTCCAAACTTAAACCGCGTTTTGAAGTGGCTTTTTTCATTGAAAATTACTCGGAACACTTAAAACCCCATGTTTATTCATACATTCATTCATTATGTTTGTGTACTGTTACGTTTTATGTTGTTTAGTTTATTGCTCTTAAAATCTTGTTACGTTGATTATTAGTTGTCGGTTCTTTAAAGTTAAAAGAACTTGTAATGTGGCTGTACATGCAGTATTTGTGGAGAAAAAAGTGTTTAATAATGTTGGAAAAATTGTTATCTTTGAAAACTGTATCAAATTTTAAATTCTCGCTTTAACAATAACGTTTTGATGGTATTTTGGGGGGCATGGTTGAGCTAGATGCACGTGATGTATGAATGTTTGGAGTTCTCGGAAACCTGAAGAGATAGAAGGATGGTTAAAATGGCAGAGAATTAATTGTCTTTTAGCTTACTAAGAAATTAAACAGAAAATATTCACAGCTAAATTATTTAAATCTTTTAGTGTGATTGGATTCTTAATCCCAATTAATTACCACAGAATATTTAATCACTGTCCTTATTTTTTGCAAAGTTAATTGGGGTTTTTTGTTGTCAATCATTTGTTGTGTAAATATTAAAACAGTGACATTTAATACGTTTTTTTTTTCGTAGTAAAACAACAAATGTTCTTGATTATGAAATATTTCGTTTTCCAGAAAACTGTATTCCAAATTGCGTGTAATTATTGTAGCTGTAATCCGATACATTTTAATTTTTTGCTTATTTTGTGGTTTGTCGTAACAAACAATTAATTGGAACATTTTTTCATGCTTGCATTTCTGAATAGATGTAACTCAATATGCGTGAAGGTTAAAAAATTGATATACATAAATACGAATTACATATTGAACCTTCGGTGTCCCAATTAAAAGCTTGTATAATTTTATTTGGCCCTTTTAAAATTGACCTTCAAGACATGAAAAGTGTTCTGAACAATTTTTTTTGGTCAGTTTTATGTAAAAAAAAAAGCTATAATCACCTTGCGTGCAGAGCTATGGACACGGGTAGAATTAAATAGTTTGCCAAGTTTGATTATAGTTTTCGGAGTTGGCTTTAAAAATTCATTCCGATTTTCAATGTCTTCTGTCACTACTTATAATAGGAAAACTGTAATCTAATTTTGTTTTCTTCAGATATAAGTATAGGAACAGAGTTTAGACTTTAGACTAAAATTAATTTCTTCGTAGGGGAACGTGGGGTAGAGGTCTTTCAAGATAAACTGAACTGTGACGTAGAAACCAAAGCGTTAATTACTGCGCCACCTAAAGACATTCGTCTATTTCAACAACGGGATATAGCCTATAACAATATAACGTTTTTAGAAAGGTTTTTATATCAATCGCTATCCCCTGTCTTTGCACATTTCGCGGTTCAGTTTATCTTGAAAGACCTCTAGAATGCAGTTAACGTTGCATGGCTTATATTTTTGTTTTTGTGATATCAGTCACTTTGTTATTAAACAAATAACTGAAAACAATTTTGTTATAATGATGCAGAAATCTACAGGTTGAAAGAAAAACACGAAATTTTCCCCTTTTTGCCCCTTAGGTGGGGCAAGATGGTGTACGTTTCTTCTTCAGTAATATAATATAAAATGTAACTTATTCTCTATTGGAAAATAAGTTTTTACAATAAACACAATTTATCACTTGTAATTCCCGCACAAGAGTTGTAAGCACATTTTAGCCAAGAGAAACTTCTAATCCATCCTTCTTCAGAATAATCATGACAATATAGGCAATCATCTTTTTTATCAGTGTCTTCTCTGTTACCACATGATGGAGTTATGGAAAGATTTGAGGGATTAGGTCTACCAGTTTTGCTAACTTTGGTGGGTGCTTTTTTTGGAAGGCATAAACACGGGGCACAACGGTGTTGTCGTAACGTCACTAAATTCTGCATGGTTTTGGGGAAAAAATCTTATACAAAAATTCGTGGAAAAGGGTTAGATTTATTATTTTTTAACGATTTTCTGTTGTATGTAGGGTGGCCCGCGAAAAAAATATTCCAAAAAAATACCTGTCCGGCTGAAACGTTTGGGAAACGCCGTTCTGGACTTCGAGTCGAAGTGCGTTTTCATCATTGCCGGAAAAGACAAATATGCAACCATTATCTGTGTCACCGCTTCAGTTTGTAGCTGTTTCATTTATGAATCATCGCATTAAAATCTCGTTAATTGCTTTTAATTTTGTGGTGTAGGCTGGCTGCCGTTCTAGAACTGTTGCAGTTTCAAAATAAACCACCGCGGCGTCCTGAACAGAGCGAATAGTTCTGTTTTAATGCATATATTTCCACACACATACGATGAATGAACCCAAATCTAATCGTTTAATAGACCTTGACGCGTTTATTTGCCGTGTGATTGTCTGTTTTTAACTGTATAATTTGTAAATAATTTGACAGAAAATAAAGTGTTTGTCGTGTTTCCATAAAATAAACTAGAAAATCTCGATTCTTATTGTTGACTCCAAATTATTTTCGTTTCCAAACGTTGTCGACCTAAAACTATGAATGCAGATCGCTTTTTCAATTACTAGCAAACGGGATAAATACGAATTAAGTAAGTTACTTACAAAAAACTCGTTGATAATTTGCCTCTAAACAAGGTATTTGTAATAATTTGCCCCAAAAACAAACTCCCCAGTCTAGAAATCTTTTTATAAGTTTTTATTTTAGTTACGAATTCATATGTAAGTTAAAATTAAGGTTGAGTGTTATTGTTGTTAATGTTTACGGCACATTTGAATTGGTCATGGCAGTTGGTCAATAACGGGCACAATTTCAACTTAGTTATTATTTTGAAATAGTGTGTAGCGGTCAAATTTTTTATGAAAGAATGCGTTTTATTCCGTTAAAAGGAATTTCCAGATATAATTTAGAACATGCAAAACATTGTATAATTTTATTATATCTAATAACTGTTAACTGGTAATCTGTCGGAATTGAGGTTAGCCAAACCGAATGTTTTTAATTTGCAAAAAATTTTATCGAACTTAAAGTTTTGTTAGCGCTGACGGACCTTCGGCCTTATAATGTAAAAAATCTTTTTGAGAGGAGGTGTTCATTGTCTTTTTCTTTTGTTATATTTACGGGCACATTTTAAAGCAGGATTGCAAGAAAAACCGGAAATGATAGAGAACTGTTTTGAGTTTGTCTCAAAAAAACTGCACATTTTTGGTAATTTAACCGTTTCTCCATCTTGACTATTGAGCGAGATACCCATGTAATCCCATCGGATTTGGACCACCCTGTACAGTGTTTTGAAAGGTAATGTTATAGAATTAAACAATTGATATGAAGTATAAATAGATATTAAATACATCAAATTCTTCTTAAAATTTACAAAGAAGCTTATTGTAAATCTGTTTATAAATATTTGCTTGAAAAAATTTAGAAATGAAAACAGTATTCTAATAATTTAATTGCTTTGTGCTACTGTGCGTAAAACTTTTATTTATTTAAAAAAATACAATTTCGTTGCAATCTTCATACCTCACGTTATTGAAATGATTAATTTAATTTAAACTGACAGCGAGCTGTAAATGTTTTACACTTGTATGATAAATTATTGAAGCAAATGACAGAATTGGTTCACTTGGAAATATTTTAAACTATTACCTTATTTGGTTTTCTATACGGTTTTTATAAACAGCAGGTGTTTGCTGATATGTTGTTCTGCATTTGTGACATGAAATTTATTCAGTGGTACAATCAGGGCCGGCCTTAAGCACATTCCACCGCCTAGGGCCCCGCTCTTAAAGGGACCCCGCGCTCAAAAAAAAACAATACCTATTAATAGCATAGAAACAAAAAGCAATTCTCTATCATATCACTTAAAAAAGTTATTGTTCAATAGTGAAATACTAAACTTAATAAATAAACGATAGATACCACAGTAATATAATAGATTATTTATCAAATATTATCATCAAATCAATTAATAAAAGCTTTCGTCAAATAATTCCAGTTGAAACGTTTACCGAAACGCAAAAGTAAAGCAGAATCTTTGGCTACTCAAATGAAAGATTACAAATTCTTGGCATCTTTAGTTTTCTGGTATGATTTGATGTTCCAAGTGAACTTAGTAAGCAAAGTGAAACCTCAGATCTGTCTTCAAGAATACTCAGTTTTGAAAAATTGTGCAAATGTATAGAGTGTACCGAGAAAAAGGTTTAAAAGGTGCAAATGATCTTGCAAAAGATTTAGATGTTGTTTCACAATTCCAGTTGAAACTTTTACGGAAACGCAAAAGGCAATTTCCATGCGAGTCCTCAGACGACCCTGTTGTTGATGCAAAGGAAGCATACAAAATAAACTGTTTTAATCAAGTATTAAATAAAGCACTGCAGTGTCTTCAACCTCGATTTAAACAATTAAAAGAGACTATAGATTTATTTAGTTATTTATAAACATTTCACAATCAATCATCCAAAGAGACTACATTAAAATGTGCTGCTGATTTACAAATTGCTTTAAAATACGGCGAATCGGTGGACTTAAATGGATTCATGTTGGCGAAAGAAATAGAAGCTTTAAAAGTAACTATTCCACAAAGTTGTTGCAATCCTTTAAATATACTTAAATATTTGGCTTGTAATAATCGTCCAACTTCGTTTCCAAATTTATTTATTGCACTAAGAATCTTCCTTGCTATACCGTTAACAGTCTCTGCGGGCGAAAGAAGTTTTTCAAAATTAAAATTAATTAAAACGTGTTTGCCATCCATTATTTCTGAAGAACGTTTAAATTCACTCGCAATTATGTCAATTGAAAGTGAAGTCATGGGGAGATGGACTTCGATAACCTATTAAAAGATTTTGTAGATGCAAAATCTGGAAAGATTAATTTTAATTGAGTTTCTATTTCGTTTATAAAAATATGAATTGTTTTGCTTTCCTTCGTTCATAGTCAATTTGTCAAATTTTATGTTTTGTTATGTTTGTTATAATATTATTTTAGCTTGTTTGTTCAAAATTTTATTAAAAAAAATTAATTATTTGTGTTATAATGTACCTATATGATTTTTTTTTGGGGAGGGGGGTCCCGCAGCTTGTCCTTGCGTCGGGCCCCGAGCTTACTAGGGCCGGCCCTGGGTACACTGAATTTGAATTTGGGTTGCACTTTATTTCAACTAGAAGTTTTCCATTTTTTTAAATTTTAAGACAATGCCTCAGACTTTATTACGAATAGAAAATAAATTTTTGCACAAGGCAAGCGAGTTTGGAGTTTTGTTTCTTTTTAATGACAAAATAATGTATTGTGCGTGAGAAGTGCGTCGATTTTTTTAATCCACAAACTTGGCTTATTATTGCTACACGTTTGTTACTGTTGTTATTTTTTACAACGATTATAGAAAATTCTTTGCGGATCATTACCTTGATTTCAATTTTTTTAACCAGTTTTAATGATCGTGGTAATATCAGGTTTGTCAGTTTTGTATAAAAAAATCCAAATGAGCTCATTTTTATGCTTAGAAGCAGCTGAATTGCTTAACTGTAAATTAAAATTATGTAACTAATTACAGCGTTGTTCTGGTTGCGTTCTACTTGTGAATAGATTATGATGTTAGACAAGTTTGGTTCGTATGTATTGCAAAGCAGAACGTTTTATCTTGCTCGTTTTGTGTAGTTAGTGTCATTATGTATTAATAGATGCTATCTGCTGTACAGGGTGTCTAATTTTCTATAGGAATGTAGAGCAGCTCGTTTCTGCTATATAATTTACGTTACTTGAAGTCGAATTCAATATCGTGGCCAAAATTGAATATTTGTCTAGAAAAAATCTAATTTTTTAAAATTGGTTAAGAAATATTTGACCAGTTGCAAGACTCTAGCCTCTTCGTCTTCCTCTTGTTTTGTAAACTCAACTTGATTATTTCTGTAAACTTGGTTTGTCTCTTAACGACGAATCAGAGTATTTTATCATAGATAAGCCAACTTTTAAATGGCGAACGCACTGATATTTCAAACTGTCCGAAAAAACTAAAACTATGATCGTTACAACAGAACAATGGGCTTAGGTTGGAACAGGTAGAAAGCTTTAAATATTTATGAGTGATCATAGAGAAAAATGGAGGAATGGACAAGGAAATAAGCGAAAGGACAGGAAATGTGGGAAGAATATTTCACAGTTTAAGAACAACATTGTTTTGAAATAGAGAAATCCCAAAAAAAGTGGAAGTGGTCAAAAAGGTAGTAACTCCGGCACTTTTATACGGAAGTAAAACGTTGACACTCACTAATAAAAATAGTAGCCGAGTGAATGCAGCAGAAATGGGATTTATAGGAAAAATCAAAAAAGATAAAATCAGAAACGAAACATATAGAGAACAATTAAAGATAAAATCGTTGAAACAAAAATACAGGAAAGGCAACTGGGATGGTTGGGTCACATTTATAGGATGAAAGGATGGCCAGAAAATCCTATGAAGCAAGATCACAGGGAAAAAACAAAAGAGGTAGACCAAGAAAAGCCTGGCAAGACGAAGTTAAAAAAGCAGCAACAGATAGAAACATCAAATATGGAAACACATAAAAATGCTAGCCCAAGACAGAAAAACATGGAAAAAAGTCAGCAAAACACAACTCAACAGTCCTACACCTAACAGTAGAAGGACTCATGATTAAATAAAATAAAAATAAATAATTATTTCTAGCACGTATGACTGACGCATGTTACAGTTTTGGGTTTGTACTGGATTGCGCCTTAAGATTCCAAATAGATTTATTTGCTTTAGCGCGCAAAGAACTAGGTGCATGCGTCGACATTCCGTCATTTATATTGTTTTTTTAATATGCAGCGTTATTCAAAAAGTAGGCAACAAATGAAAAAGATTTTCGTTAGTGGTTTCTTAGAAAAATTAATTGTTTAAACAAGTTCGTATATGGTCTAAATTACTCTAAATCTAACTTTAAGATTTTAAAAACTCCGTGCAAATTCATACGACACTAGATTATAAACAAAAAGAACTTTAATTTCGACTCTCATATTTAGACGCATCTTCTTCCAATGACGCAAGACGCACAAAGAGTTTACAAATCGTATCGTTTATAGTTTTACAAAAATGTTTGTGTTAGCCAGTAATTTTATTTAATTTGATTCATTTTAAGGCAACGGGTTGTAAATTAATCTTCTCGGTAAATTTTAACGGGCGAAACAGAAATACTTTTACGTCTGTTACAATAATTGTTTATCGTGTGCTATCAGCCCATTGTGTTAAATTGTTAATAGAGATAAATAACGCGAGCCCAAATTCTTTATTCTGTTTTGCTTAGCTATAAAGAGTGTGTTTACCTTAGAATATAAATAAAAATGTGACGTACAACGAGATAAAGCTTGTTTATGTTTCATTCTTGTACCTCCTTAAGGTAATTTGTATGTAAAATGGAATTATTATTTAGAATTTTTACAAACTACTCGGGAAAACATATTATTTAGGTTAATTGTGCTTCTTGATAAGGCCCAAATTTTTCAAAAATCTCAAAATTTGCATTAACATAAAGATATAGTTTTTGATTGTCGTTTTTTTTTTGTATTTTTGTCGTGGAAGGCTAAAACTGAACGAAGCAAATATTAAATAGTTTACAAATGGTAGAATTGCTAAAGTGATTATTGCGTTTTGACAAGAGATTGTTTAAGAAAAGATTAGTAATTTTTCAGTAAACTTATCGATATTTTTTTTTAAATATGCAGTAGAAAGTTGCAAAAGTTTTAAACTTGCTAGAATAAAATGCCATGTTAACGTTATATTAAGCTGTAATAACAATATGAAAAATGAAGTAAAAAGAAAATGATTTGACTTAAAAAAGAAAACTGTTTCAAGTCGAATGTAAAAAGAAAAATCTATTTGCATGTGCTATCTTGCTGTCATTACTTTGAAATAACTGTTTTACCAAACACTGTACTGCAGGAAATACATAAAGAAAAGAAAATACAAAGTGAAATGAATTTTCACTGGGAGTAACCGTGAAGCCACGATTTATATTACCGCTGATGGTGCCAGCTCAATACTTATCGCCACCCCGGGTTCGCGAAATAATATTTAAATTGAATCGTATTTTCTGATATTTATACAGTGTGTCCAAAAGGTATGGAATATGCTATATATCACAGTAAATATCCACTTTAGGGAAAATGTTTTGAATAAAAGTTGTTTGGTACTTAATTTTCCACCATAAGACAAAATTTAAATATATTTTTTTTTTCGAATAACAAAAGCGCAATGAAAAACAATTGAATTTTTTTAAATGACAAGATACCCCTATATTATACTCATTTGATAAAGAATTGTTTTCTCTTTTTAATGATGGGGTCAGCTTAAAAATTAAGTTTATGCTAAGAGGCAGGAGACTATCAAAAATTTCAAAGATCGTATTAGAGAAATTACACCTGAAACGGTTGGGAATGTTATAAACGGGTTTAAAAACCGAGTGTATCATTGCCAAGCTGTAAATGGTTCATAGTTTGAACACTTATTGCAGATTTCGTCAAAAATTTTTAGTTCTTATGATGTTTTTGTTAGAAATAAATACTAAACAACTAAGATAATTTTTGCGTTTTTCTCAAAAAGTTGCTTACGTAAGGGTACTAAAGTTTTGCATCATTGAAAAGAGAAAAAAAATCTATAAAATGAGTATAATATAGGTGTACCTTGTCATTTAAAAAATTTAGTTGTTTTATTATGGTGGAAAACTAAGTACCAAACAACTTTTATTCAAAACATGTTTCCCTAAAGTGGATATTTACTGAGATATATAGCATATTCCATACCTTTTGGACACACTGTAGAATTAATTGTAGTTGTAAGGAGTTTCTGCTGCATTTATTGTAAGTTTAGTTTGTATTCGTTTTTTGACTTTCTCATCAGTTAATTTATTCCTGTTTTTAAAACATGAGAAGATGAAATTTGATTATGATAACATTATATAAGTTGTTTGCAATTTTACTTTTAAATTTAAATTTTTATATGCGCGTACGGTGTGCAGGCAACTGGGAGCGCGTAAATAGTCTTAATCTTCTAAATTCGCACCTGTAGCTTCAGTAGTTGCTTCACTTTGTTTTGAATACTAATTTAGTAATTTCCACCATTACGCTCTCAGCTAGATTTTGAGAGTGCGCTTTCGGATGGTGGCAAAAAGTGCTGTAAAATAACTAGCAATAAGCGTCTTAAATTTATGCCAAAACCGTCACAATAAATATTTACTTAAATATTGTTTTTTTTTGTCCATGCAACGCTGATTTGACGGTCTAATTTTACTTGCTTTAAGCAAATTACGTGCGTGACGTAGGAGATTGGATAGTGCGTTACAAATAAGTTGACAGGCGTTGTAAATTGGTCATAACTTTTACTGCGAAGTGGTTTCGGCAAATTTTTGGAATCATAAACAATATTAGAATATACAGAGTGCCTTGTTGGCAACTCCGTTAACATTAGAGATATAGAAACGTAGAAATTAGCAAATTTGTGCAGAATTTAAAGGAAAATCTGACCGCCATTTTCAAATTTGACCCACGTCATCAACTTTTTGAAATAAGTTGAAAAAACTGTAAAAGGCCGATTTTTTCAAACTTGAATAATTCCGTAAGCATATGAGCTAGAACAAAAATAAAAATTGACCTCTGTAGATATTTTTACGTAGATTTTAAATATGTTAACGAAATTTTCATAGCACTCAATTTCCGAGTTACAACAAAAACTTGCATTTTTTTAAATGGAAGTCATAGTTGGCTGTGGCCTTATTAAAAAGATTATTTTTTTCTCGTTTCAATAATATAAAGTTTGTTATACTTTCTCTTGTAGTTTTTTTTTAATAACCAAAAATCATTTTATATGTCCACTGCCTACTAAAGGATAGGAGTTATCCCGTGTTTATGTTGTTTTTTTTTTTTCGATGTGACATTTAAGAGTAGTGTCTTTTTGTTAGTGTAGCAGTTACTCTGCCCAAATTTGCTCATTTAAACGTTACTGTATCTTGAACATTAACGGAGTTACCCATACCAGGTTAGAAATGGGCACCCTGTATACAACAATGTTAAGTGATTTAAAAAATATGAAATCAAAGCCTATTTTCAGTGTCAACGGGACTTTATATTCTGTGATTGGTTTGACAACGAAATTCTCTGTCTAGACCGTACCGGATTTCACCGGATTCTACCGGAAATGCATATGTTTTACTAACTGACAAGTGTTGTTCAGATTTTCTGTCTATCTGTTAACTGACATTTTGTCTATTTCTCCATTGGATAATATACAGGTTGCTCTAAAATTGAGACTCAGCATTTTTAAATTAACCTTCCACCTGGCGCAATAGTGTCAAATGGATGAAATCGGTCTAAATGAAACAAATTTGTGTTATTTGGTGCTGAATTTAAATTTTATTAGGCGCTTTTGGTTTAGAAAGAACTAAAAAATAATAATTTGGGACCCGTGCATATATATAGTTTGTTGGTAATGTATTAACACACTCTGTGAGAGATTTTGTACATATATTGTTGTTAGGATCTTGTTCTAAGTGTTATATTTTTGAACTAAAAATGGATATTGCTTCAATAATTTTATTGGTGAAATAAAACTCATCAAAGAAAATTATAAGGAAATATGAAATGTGGTATTAAATCGTTCTGCAACTAGCTAAGTAAGTTTTCTTCTAGTTTTAACAGTGATTTTATCATTTAATTACCACTTTCTTCTCCCCTGTAATTAATGTGTGGCGACTTGTACAGCTATCTTTAAAATTAATTGCCCACTTCTGTTGTATCTAAAACGTGCTGTATTAGTTACAGTTTTTTAGGAAGTACCCGCTGGTCGATTTTGAGAGTGAATGGATGCAGAGGCATGATTCTAGTTAGTTATGCCGTTTCAGAACGTTACAGGTGTGATAGATTCGTACGTATTGGGTATATTATGAACCTTCTCGTCGTCGTCTCGATGGCTACGGGTAGAAGAATCTGGGTCTGGTTATTAAGAATGTAATTCGGTGTACTTCCATTTGGAGAGAGTTTAATAATTTCTATTCATAATTCTCACAAATGCATCAATGTATTCGTTGAGCGTATCAAATTATAATCCATCAAGTAAATGTGAAGTCATGAACACTTTCTTGGATAAATTGGAAACGTTGTTTTGTTCTGTTGGCCGCGCGCCTCTAGCTCTAATGACGGATTCCGGGCGACATGACTCAGTCAAGCCGCGGTAGTCGCGTTGGATACCTCGTCGGTTTTCACCGACAATAACTTGTCGCATGGTCGCTTAATCCAACGCGTGGTTCCAAAATCGAAACGGTATTTCTAAAAAGTTGTTATGGGCGATCATGGCCTTATGGGTTTAGATTTTTTTTTAAAAATTGTGACAAGTTCTTAAGTGCCAAAAATTATGTTGACGTTTTGGTGTTCTCGTTTTTCCTCGTCAATAATAAAGTAGAACGTTTTGTAACCTCTTGTCATTCATCTGACCCCATATACGTGGTTAATAATTATAGCTTTTGTCGAGTTGTAACGGCTATTGTGCACTTGTTAATTAAGAAAATGTGAAACTGATTTTTTTTTTTTGTTATTTAATGTTAATAATAAGAAATCTAAATGCTTCGTCGACTGGTACCACCGTAAATTCCTCGTTTTATTTTGCTGTGTGTCGGGTGTGCTTTATTTTCGATTTAATACCTGTCGCTTTGCCAATTTGTTTGTAATTTTAAAGTGTCGACGACCTTCAATTCTGGATCTAAAATTATATTCGCAACGACTGACATCTTCGGGTGCTAATAAATGTTTTTATTTAAACTGTTTGTGATTTGACTCTCGGTAATGTTCTATACCGAGAAGACTTTGCGATGCTAACTGTATTACAACCGCAAGAACTAACCCCAATGGAGGGTCTGGATCACTTGTTTTTATTACCGGAACGTGTTTTAGCTATGGATACCACGAATCTTCAAAAGGATTTAGCAGGACTCGATTTTGATGCACGACTTCTCCATGAAGCCCCCATGGGAAATGTTTGGCTTTGTAAGTAGAAAACTTTGATAATTATTTCCATTTAAAAAAAACGAAAACGTTGTCTATTCGGTGCATATTTAATACAACTCCGATGGCTGAGGTTCGTTTTTACAGCGAATTCTAGAATTCAATTTGTAATTTGATGCCTAATCAATGTTAACTCGTGTAAACATTTCGTTATATCATCAACTTTGACCTCGATCGTCATTAGTGTGACATACAGTTCTAAATTTCGAAAATTCTATAAATATTTGTTGTACATACTTGTTTCATGTACAGGGTGATCCAATTACTATTATTTTGTATCTCCTCATAACACAGTTAATTAGTTAACTGTTTAACAGAAAAGGAAAATAACATTCAATAAGAATTACAGTAACTTATCAATGTATTGGTTTTAAGGATTCTTCCCCGGGTCTTTTTAGTATTTAAAGGACATCGGCTTTAAAAATGTTGCTGGCGCTTTGTTTGAGCCAGATGTTATCGTTACATGCGACTGAACCAATAGATACTGATTCGATTATCAAAGTGCATGGTTCTGTGGATCATTAAATAATAATTTAGCGAAAGCTCGTCTTTATAGTTTTAATTACAAAAGTAAATAGGCTGCCCACTGTGATATAAAGCACTTAATATTAATAATTGAATAAAATTGAATTTCATAATTTAATTAACTTTATACGTGACCAGTTTTTGGTTTTGTAGTGTAACGCTGATTTAATGGTTTAGTTAATGCGGATGTTTTCTGTAAATGTTTATTTTTTGGTCGTTGCTTTGGTGTAAACCTGTAAACGAACGAAGCGGTGACACATTTGTGATTAATTTGGGTTGAGCCTTAACGAGTAACAGTAAATAAATAAGGAAAAATATATTTGCGAGGCCGATATTTTCGGCCACTGCGCGTACTGAAACCTGGTAATATTTCTGTTTTATGAGCTTTCTTCGGTGGTGTAGCGTTAAAAAAAAAATCGCCGTATTTAAAAGCCTAATTTATGTGTAGGCGAATTGTAATTTGCAAGTTTAGTTCGCTCTCTCCGGTACAACCATAACTAATAACGTTTAGCTGGTTATTTATCTAAACGAAACGTTATGTTGATTAATTTTTGTATTTCCGTTGTTTAATTTAACGGAAAATAGAACTATCTGATGATTTCTTTTTGCCTTATAGAATGTAGATCCGATTTCGTTTGAAATAACGGATTAATTAGCGGAAAAACGTGCTGTTATTAAAAGTAGCGCTGTTTTTTTTTTACCAATCGTTAATGAAATAAATCTATTTTTGGCATCAAGTTTGTGCACGAATCCTGCCCGTTTTGAAAATTGTCTCGGCCCTCGTGGAAAGAAAAGAAATTGTGAAGATCCGTCTAGTAAAAAAAATCCGAAATTCGAAATTACTTCGATTTTATCGAACACAAATTAATACTTATTGAATGAACCCAATTCGTTTGATTTTGACGTTACCTGTGGTCCAACTAAAACAATAAGTTTAACGCGAATACATTCCTGCTGCATCAGTTTTAAAATAGTTACGTATTTGGTGTTCGATGAATAAAAATATACTGAACTATGTACGAAAATAAACAAAACACACTAGCAATAAACAACTTGTCAGTCGATATGAGTATCAATTTTAAAGCAATTAACTATCAATCATGTGCTAAAAAACGTAATTTAGCGAAACCGATTTTAACTTTTGTTGTACCTACGTGAGACAAATCGCCGTCTTTTGCTCGAGTCGCTACAAGAATGTAAACAAATTGTACCTTCTAATATTCAATCTAGTAAAATAAATTGATTGTTGCTTAAATAAATGACAAGTGTTTTGATTTATTGCGAGCCATTTGTGTTGTAATGAGTAATTTTCTTGTTCGTACGTGTTTAAATATAAAAGCAATACGTTCAATGACAATATTAGCATGAAATATTGCGATTACACAACAGATTCGTTATTATTTACATGGCGGTACGTCAATTATGTATGTAATTAATTGAAAACAATTATTTGTAAACATTGAGTTTATTTTTATGCTGTAAATTGACCCCTAAATAGTATGAGTTTGTTTGGAAACTCCAAATCGACTCACAAGCGTCGAAATAGTTTCAATTTTGGTTAACCTATTGTAAATAATACATTTTTTTTCTTCTACAAGTCAATTCGAGTTCTAGGGACCCCCCATTTATTGTTAGAGGTGTGACCATAAGTTTAAACTTCCTAAAAACGAGCTACCAATAGCAAGGCGTCGAAAAAATCGATTTTTAAAACCGAAATGTCTTATGGAGCCTATTTTTAGATATTTTTATGTTTAATTTGATTATACTAAAAAAAAATACGCTCGCCGTTAAAAAGCTATGACACAAACTTACCTTTTTTTAAATAGTAGCGATAGTTGGCTATGACCTATTTACATTCCTATTTTTTTCTCATTCTAAATTGATGTATTTATTTCCAATAATACGCAAGTTACGAAGGTTTTTTAGTTTTTTTTTTAAAAAAAAATCATAGTAGGCTGTGAAAACAAACAAAAATAAGGTGTAAAACTTTATAAAACCCATCTGGTACAAGTTACCATGGTTTTTTAATTTGTTGTTGAGATAAACATTGTAAAAAATAACTTTTTTGCTATTTACAACAATAACTGAGATATGCCACATTATTTATTTGACAAAAAAACACTTTTTATTCAATAACTCGAAAACCGGTAATCATAGAATATTTTTGAAAACGGTTCTGAGTTTGTCCCAAAAAAACTGCACATTATTGGTAATTTAACCGTTTCTCTATCTTAAATAACACCGAGATACCCATGCAATCCCATCGAATTTGGACCATCCTGTACTTGCAAACTTATTTTTTAAATTAAGCTCAATAACAACTGAAACAGCTGTTTAAAATATAACAAAAGTTTTTTACGTTTTTTATTAAAGCCAATGTGTAGTTTCCCAAGCCAAATTACTTTTCAATCTAATAAATACTGCATCGATAATCAAATAATTGGTCGATACGCGCTAAATACAATAAACAAAGTTTGCAATGTTATTAACAATAAAACGAATTAAAAATAATTTCATCGCACTGGATTAGGAAATATAAAGGAAAACTTTAATCAAAAAATCGCTTTCTGTAGAGTTATTATTGTTGGAGCTGTAAAAATACTGCTTCAAATTTAAATTTTAAAAAGTAATTTGGCAGCGTCAAGTATTGAATACTAAAACACTTTTTTTGGTTCTAAACAATCACTTATATTTGATTATCTAGCCGCTACGAGCTGGCTAAATTCCTGTCGATAAGATATAATCGATGCGGTTTGGTTTATACTAAATATTAAATATTTACCGTTAAGCTAGCATTTTTGACGTGTCGAATGTTGAATTTAAATCGGTTGTATGTATGCATATTCATCTTTCGCTTGTTTGAAAAACCGACTCAACGCGGTGGTAGATTCGCCGTCATTCTTATAAATAATTTGTAGCACGACATACTAAACTACCGTTATAATTTTTTTTAACCTTATACACGCACGCCTAACTAACGTAAGTTTTTAATTACCTCAACTTTGGCGAATCGAATTTCTTTTATTGCTACAACATCGCTGCTTAAAAATAAACAGCTGCACGGGAATGTCTTGGATTTATTTCGAAAAATTTTGTATTTTACGGCCGAAAAAAAGCTGAACGATGAAATTAAAGTTAAAAAACTTTTTCTAGTTTTTCACTCGAATGTCGCCCTTTACCGTAACAACTTTTTTGAAAGATTTCAAAAGTTTGGAAACAATTAAATAGCAATTTTTCACCTATGGAGTCGTCTAATAACATTTTACAGTTTCTTTTAAAACTTTCCCTGCGCATTAAAAAAATATCAAAAAATGCCATTTTGATTTTTGTTTATTATCTAGCGTGCTATGAAACTTTTTTAAAACAGTAAAGCATCTCTGAATAGGGCTCGAAAAAGAGAACAATTTTTCTAATTTAAACTTTTTTGTAGCTCTTACCGTTTACGAGATCCCAATAGTGGCCCGCCCTTCTATGTGGACCATGATCTACATGTGTTGTATGGGTAACTTTGTTATTATAAGAGTTACATGGTCGGTTAAATTAGCAAAGTTGGGCATAATTTCAAGACAATGCTATTTTGACATTTCACCTACATCTTCAACTTTTTTAAATATTTTGAAAAAACTAAAAACAGGCGATTTTTTGTTGTTGAATTGTACATTCATTTAATTTTTGTTGTTGAGATATTCTTACTGGGACATTCTGCGTAGCTATTAACGATGAGAGAATACTATGTGCCAATAATTGCGATGTATAATCGTGCCCAACGAAAGTGTTAGAATTGGTTTCTTGAAAAGTGACTGAACCACAGCAACATGGTTGAATGGATGGATAATTAGTTCATAACCTCTTATTAGTAACGTAATTTGTTACTTTACCGGACGATTTTCTACTGCAATATTGCATTACTGACATTAATATATAACCGTTCACTTTCTGTTGTGTAAAATTACCATTTGAATTACTTTTAACACGCCACTACGCTCATCATTTTCAGTCATAATGCTTTGAATAACGTCGAGGGTGTGGATATAAAACCAATTAGATGGCATAAAGAACCAATATGTCGGCAACAATCTGTATAAAACTCGAAAACAACACAGAATAAAAATTAAAACGATTAAAAGTTCCATTTCCAATCTTTTTACACCGTTATATCACAGTGGGTCAGATAAAATAAAGGCAATTTCCATGAAACACAAGTCATTGTGTACAAATTTAAATGCTTCTGCCAATTTGTTTCCCAAATTAATGGGTGTTTTCATCTGTTTTTAGACCTGTTCGTCAAAATGTGCGTAATGCATTGTTTTAATATGATTTAATGTGAGCACATTTTAGCCGCTATGACTAACTTCATTGTACTTCGATAATAATGGTGAATCAGAAGTGATTGGTATTTTAAACTAGTGATCAAATGTGTGAAATCTACGTTTATCTGTCCTTTTTTCCGGGTTATCTAAGAAAAAATTGCGAAAGATCCGCCAGTCTGTTGATAAGTGCATTTTTCTTTTGTTGATATATTTTGTTGATAATAAAAAGAGGAAAAACCAATAATGTAGAAGATCCATCTTCGTATTTGCACATATTTGGTTTTTGTATTACTCCTTTGGATTATTTTTTAATACAATATCGATTTGTTATTGTCCCGTACTTGTATATTTCTTGGCAAAAAGCTTGTCATTTTGAGTGTACATTTTCACACAATGGTTTAATTATCTCCATCCACCGTCACTTTTTTAATTATTACCAGCACCGCATTACCTCAGCATTAGAGATGATTGATATTTATTGGGTTAAGCTTTTTCTAGCCCAACAGTTAAACTTTCCTTTTTCACTTATCTTGTAGTTGATATATCATTTCCGGCGATATAATTGACCAGAAGTCTTCAGCCTTATTGAATCGTCTCAGTAATTGGGAGGAAATTCCCTTAGTCTTGTACACTTTCATTTTTAGAACGTTGCCTATGTTTTTTTAGTAAATGAGACAGCTTGCGACGCATTTTGTCATCGTTTTTGTAAAAAGAAGGAGAATAACACAACTGTAAGTTTGCTCTTCAGGATAAGATTACTCCATTACTATGCATTAGAGGTCTTTCAAGATAAACTGAACTGTGACGCAGAAACCAAAACTCTTCTTAAGCCTTAATTACTGCACCACCTAAAAACATACGTCTATTCTAACATCAGGGCTATAACTTATAATATGTTTTGAGAAATGTCTACATTTCAACCGCCATCCCCTCTCTTTGCGCATTTCGCGGTTCAGTTTATCTTGAAAGACCTCTATCCTCCTTATCTATTAGGATGTTTACACTTGCGATTGCGCAAATTTCTGTGAACCCAATAGATAAAAATGGCATTTACAGTAAGGCATGTCGTTGAAGCGTTGCAGCAGCGGTTGGTACATTTATTAGTCCATGTGCATAAACCAGTTCATGTACTAGTACACGAATTCGTACAAAATCGCTGCTGGAACAAACCTTTTAAGTTATGAGAGAGGTGCAGTTGCGTATTGATATTGGATCACCCTGTATAACAAGTATTTTCAAAAACTACGTTGTTGAATGTATCAACAAGCATTGTTAAGTTTTTTTCGTTTAGTTTTGTAATAGACATAATGTGTCAAGTATTTTTGCCCGTCATTAATATCCAGAAGAGGCTCAATTTCGTAATAATCTTTTGTTTTAATAAATCTAATTTTAATTGTTTCTCACGTAAGAACCTTGAGAACTTTGTAACGATGGTATCACACGCCCACACATTGTATTACATTTGTCGCATGTTTCTTTAGCTTCTTACAATCTGATATATCCGCTTCGGATTACATGTAGCCGGAATGTGCGAGCGTTTATTGTTGTATAATATATGTATGCGTAAAATAAATAAATAGAGATGTATGGCGTTTGTAATCATCTCGACCATGTGTTGCAGTGGCACGTGCGGTGGTCCGTTATGTGCCATCAGATTATCTTTCATGCCAACCGCCTTCAGCTACCAACCGCAGCGGTGATACACATGAAACATCATGCATTTGCTTGGCTCTTTACGAAACAACGGATTCTGTCATTATTTTAATTTTCGTTAAGTGGAACATCTTAAACTCATGCGACTGTGCTTTCGCTAAAACTGGAACATATTTTAAACAACGGATTAACATATTTCCTAGTAATAATCTGCCAAATTGTAGGGTGTGTTACACTCTACTGCTCGTGTTGTGTAGCAAATTTTTTCTACGAACACATAATACCGACGATTTTAACGGCTTTTTGGCTAATTTACGCATTTAATTACGTTGTCTTGTCAATTTTGACGTAAGCCTACTTTGACATTTCTAGACGAGTGTGCGTTTTGCTTACCGTGCGTTATAGCTCACTTACTAGGCATGCAGGAAGTGTTTGACGTAAGGCTACTTCAATCTTTCTAGACAAGTGTGCGTTTTGCTTACCGTGCGTTAGGACTCACTTACTATGCATGTAGGCTGTACGGTAAGGGTCATTTACATTAACGGTCGTAGAAAAAACTTTTTTGACATAATTCGTCCCGATTATAGCTCTCATCCTCATAAAAAAGCTCTGTTATATGATCCCAAAGATAATAATCAAATGGGGTTAAGTACTGACCAAAAGTATGGCTCCTCGCTCGATCCAGTGGTTTGGATGTACTTGGTCGAGGTAATTAGATGTGTGGTTGGGCTTCGTCTTGTTATAATACATTCATCGCCGCCCGATTAGCGCTAACGGGATATCTTCCAAAAGAAAATAGTTGGGAACGTTTTTTACTTGTTTCATTGACATATGGGTTATGGGTTGATAGTTTTTAATCAAAAGGTAAACGTGTAAATCTTAGGAAAATCGTAAAGACATTGAAAAAAGTAAATTTATTAAAGTTAATGTTAATCTTATCTTATTTGTTTGAGTGTATGCGAAAAAATGTTTAAAAGTATGACGTATTTTATGAAGACGAAATTGCATACTATTATGTTTCTGTGTTCGATGGAAATCGATAAAAAGCGATTACACTGTTGTTTAAAGAATATATGGAAAGTAAATGAATATCTTGTTGTGAAGTAGGCTTTGTGTTCAATGGTTCGAAGTCTTAATGCTTGTTTTTCGAAAGATTTTCCTTCCTATCAAAAACTACTAACACTGCATATCAATGAAAATTTCAAATGGATATCGTTCATAGTTGCTATTTAAATAACTAAAGGATTATTTAACTTGCAGCTGTTGTTAAGATGGGTATTCAACAATTATAATTGCAGTAAGTTAAGTACTCATGATGTAGCAAGCAATTCCCTGAAATTATCGTATAAATCTGCGACATACTATGAAGTGGAATTTTTATTGCATCTCCCAACGTAAGCAACCAATATTGCGTTTTTATGCGCAAACAATTTGGCACTAATCCCGTTATTAACCTTATTTTTGTTGACAGAATCGCGGCACTTAAAAAAAATTAACTGTATTAAAGTTTTTATTTTTGCTGGGAGTAGAATCGATACAAATCAAAATTTATTTGTTTGTAGCTGTGGGCCAGTTATAATTAATAAATAATTAGTACGTCAAATCTAATTTGAAAATGTGGGTTTGTTAGTGGCTACAATTTTAGCTGTTAACTGCTTTGAATAGACCGACTTGGACTGAAGAAATTTACCGATTCCACGTTAATTTAATTAAGTTTTAAATAGAAATAGTTTTTTTACGTTTACCGGTAGACATTAAACATGTTTTTACTTTAAAATGGGCATCCTAAACAATAAATTTAAAAAGTTCAATTACCTTTACATTTTAAAGAGTATAAATGTAGTTTTTAATTGCCATCAAAATCTGACAATAATTTATAGATTTTTTTTAAACCTTCCGTTGCCTAAGGAGCCCCCATTCTTTGTTGTTATACGGTAGTTACGCCCCTGGTCTAAGGCTTGGCCGACGAAAGAGGAGGTGATGGGTTAAAATTTCCCGCGCATGGAATTCTGAGGCCCGGCCATCACCCCCCAATTAATTTTTAAATAATTTATTTAGTTGGTGCCCATGTAAAGTTTTCACGGGGCCTGGCCACATCTCTCGACTCCCCGTCCTAAGGCTGTAAAAAATGGCTTTCAGAAATTTACTTAAAGGGTTCAGATCGCTTTAACATGCAAACAATTTTTTTCTATTTTGTTACAGTGATTATAAAGTTTAGCGTTAAATAAACTTAATCATTTTTATCCCAAAAACGTGCCCTTTGGCCATGCATTGCGTGTGTCGGTCAATTAACCAGTTTGTTTTCTTGACTTGCTGCTGATGGCAATCACAATTAATTTCTTAAAACATAACAGCAGCCGTTCGTTTTACTGGTAATTTGTTTTTTTATGGATCAATTGTTTTATTTTGTCGATTTTCGTCTTTATTAAACATTGTGGATAATTATCAGTCTGCCAAATTAATTTTATGTTACACCAGGTTTTTTTTTGCGATACACAAAAACGTTTGTGTGATCAGTTTTTGTTTATAAAAGTCAAAACAGTAAGTTTTTTGTTTCTTCATTTGTAAATTTAATGCAGTAGACTTTGAATTGCGTCGTTTCTTATTGTTTATGTATTTAATTAAAAAAATTCTCGGGTTATTTATTATTGTGTTTCTTTAATTTTCAATCCTGAATATACTATACAGCATTAATGTGTTTTAAAAAAAATATATTTCAACATACAAAACGGGGCTGTATACACCCTGTATACAGCCCCGTTTTGTACCTGAAGTACGAAAAATGTTGTACTTTTAAAAATTGATTGTATCTCCTCTCACACTTGGGAACAATTCATCTAATTTAAGCAAACCTGTATCTCTTATAATAAGCGAGATCCCTATGCTGGAAATGTGATCTGGGACACCCTGTATATGGTGTATAGAATATTATGTCAAATCGACTATTTTCAGAAAGCATTGTTAAAAAACTTTATGATTACTTAATAATAAAAGGAACTAAAGTTAAAAATATTTTAACAGCACAATAGTATCTACTTAGCGAATGCGAGCCTGCTGTTAAAAGAAAGTGGCGCTAAAGTAGGTGGATTTTTTGTGCATTTTTTAATTAGGCTAAAAATGGCCAATAAAATTTATGAGTAATTGTTTTTTTTTTGTTTAAAGCGTAAGTTGGCTAGAAGTGTCCATGTTGACAGTAAGCAATCGAGGCGGCCAACTCGGCGTACATCCGGTAAAAGTACATTTATTTCAATTTCGATTTTACTGTAAACAATAATTACAGAAAATTGTACCGGCCATTCGAAAATGAAGGAAAAAAACGAACAGAATCCATCACGCGTGCTAGCAATGGATAATCTCAATTACCTACATGCAGATGATGATGTCGAAGGCATTATCTTTTAAAGAAGCCATTGCTATACACTTAAACAAAATCGATTAACATTTTTGGGCTAAAACTAAAAGTTAAAAATTTTGGTAACACTTATCCCAAGCCCATTTTATTCTGCATCTAAATGCCTTAATAATAATTTTTGTCAAGCCCAATCGGTTTTACATACGAAAAGCAAAAATAAAACAGTAATCGAACCGACAGATTTTTTCAATTCTTATTAAAACGTTTGCAGATATCTGCAATATGTGTTGGTATGAGCATTAAGCATAATATTCAGCATCTTTACCAATTTGAACCTCCGAAAATTGGCGAAATATCGTGGGATCCCCTCGAATTTGAATTATCCTGTATATCGACGGAACTCTGGCTTTCTTAATCAAAATTAATTCTATTACTGAAGTAAAAGTGTTGTTTTCTCTGCATTTTTCGCGTGGTATTTGGTATGACAAGCGAATTATTTCATATTTACGTCAGCCGAAATACGTACAAGTCAATAACCGCTTCTGTGAGCATAAAAAGCGTACCACACATATTTTTGATTAAATCAAACGTTCCATGTCAACAAGTTTGTCTCATTGGTTGTTGAACAGGCAGTCATCAGTTATCATTTTAAAAGGGTAAATGGATGTAATTGATTTCGTTTCAATAGGCAATGCGCTGGTTGTTGTAAAACGGAAATTTAATTTCAACCTAACAATATTTCGATGTTCAACGATTTTGCTGACCTTGATAAAAAGTTTGCTTATACGTTGACAAAATATATAGCAAAAATGACAGCATACATACTTCTTTTGCGATTCTTATATCCAAATTTGGATTGATTTTTGTCATTGTTCTTGTGAATACAAAACTTTCAAATAGTTTAATTAAAATATCTTTTCCGTTTTCGATATTGCTTTTTAACTGATGTTATCATATTTTGCTGATTACTGGAGGTATCTTTTCAATATGAAATCACTCACTATTTCCCTTGATAAAACACTTGTTTAGTCAAATCAAAAGTGTAAATTGTTTGTTTAAAGCATGTCGTTTGATCTTTTAAAGTATCGACGCAATTATTTATTTAAATAAGAGATAACATAAAAACTTATCAGCGAAGGAGATGGATTAGTTACACATAAGCAGGGCCTTTGACAGACTAGATCGCGCCCTGAGGCAAACAATTAAATATCGCCCCTCAGTGGCGCAGGCAGAGGGGTTAGGGGGGTCAGAACCACCCCATAGGGCCAATATACTTTGGTAAAGGGCCGATAGTTAAACAACAAACACATGTTTCAAGTCCCTGTGAAGCTGCGCCTTGAGTCAGGCTGCCTCAATGCCCTGTAGACGGCCCTGCACATAATATACAGGTACAAAAAAAAATAGGTGAAAGTTTTTTGCCAATTAACTCAGAGCTGTTGTGGAATTATCGATCGGTTTCGTATCGTTAAAAAATCTAATCCACAACGAAATGTTGGCGTTTGATGGAAGTTTCGTGAAAATATATATGTAGTACGAAAAGTTTTATTACTTGATTACTCTGAAAATTATTTCCTAGAATTGTGGGGCAAAGAACTTGGTAATTCTAAGTAATCGTTATACATTATACAGCGTGTCCCAATCTTAACTGACAAACTTTGTAACGTCTTTATGTTAAGCAATTAATTACCAAATTAATAAAGCTTTTTTTTTTAGATTGTGTAACTGGATTTTAACTTGAATAAACCAGACGATGCATCATTTTTCAAAGACGTAGCTATCTGCTTAATAAAATAAATCGACATCATTTATAAGGCAAACAGTTTCGCGACCTTTGTCATTCTGACATATTCTCGTTTATTAACAGATGTTATTTTGCAGATTCACTCTCGCGTTGTTGCTAGTTTTCTGCATTCCATTGCATGCGAAATTTATCGTCACCAAACAGATTTCCGATTCACTATTCCGGTATGCATTTTTTCAATGTTAATAACTAGACCAAGTGTCGTCGCTCCCCATAATGGCCGGGCTTTGTCCAATTATAACAGTGACGACGCTGTTCTGCCATGTATTTATTCAAATTTGACCCGGCGAAAGATTAATAATCGCGCTCGTATGTAACAGTGCACTTTCTAATAAATATAAACGAATTGAAACTTTCGATTGCGCGAAAATTTAATATTTTCCCATCGCTTGCAACGTCCTTTCGTTGCGACTAATTTAATTAAGGTTGTCAGTAATACAGTGAGATATACTCATTAGAAATTAACGAGGTGTACAATAACACTTGTAACTGGCTCGTTAGCGGAGCTTAATTATTTTGTAACAAATCTAAAATGTAGTGCAGGTCGTTCGGTTTAGGATTTAAAAAATAGTACAGGCACAAGATGGTCAGTGAAGCTTTGATTTTACATTCTCTTGCGTGTATTGTATTTTCAATAAGGTTTAATTATTTAAACCCATTAGCGTAAACAGATCTTTTGGGGCCATAGGCATAAGCAGGGCCTACTAGTGGGGGGGGTCTTGAGGGGCTGCATCCCTGGGCCCCCAGTCTGAGGGGCCCCTAACTTTATTTTCTTGTTTAACATGCATTTTAACAACAAACTGCAAATGAACAGCAAAAAAAATGACCACGTTTTTTTTTGCTCATAAAGTTCAGATTTTTTCATTCACAAGGGCCCCCAAATTTTAACTTCCCTGGGCCCCCTCTTACCTCTAGGAGGCCCTGGGCATGTCAGTCGCGAGCATCTCTATTCTATTTTAATTATTTTTTTGAAACCTTTACACCGGGTGTCCCAATTCGGCATTCGCAGCCTTATAATTATAAGTACTAAACCAATTTACTTAGGGCAATGAAAATTTCTAAACCTTTATTATAAACAATTTAAAATCTTTTGGCACCACTATGCGTCCTTTATTTAGTTTTTTCAAATAGCACCATGGGCGTGATTTTAAAGATAATTTCATTCTTGATACAGCAGTGCAAAAATGTTAACATGTTAGGTAAAAGTGAGCTATTTATTTGAATATAAAATTGTTTGTTATATTTTCAAAAATTGAACAAGAATTTGTAAAGGCTTTTATTTATTGATAAGTCTGAATATATTTTCAACATAAATGTGCTTTCTGAATTTCTTAAAAGAGTTTTAAAAGTTGTTCATCATGTTTTATAAATGTCCAGCCGAACTAGGGCAGGTTTACGCTAGCGCATATAAAATTATATTTTAAAATTTGGAGCAGCATGTTAGGCACCGACAGTTCCTAAAGAAAGTTTCGTTTGTTCTTATTAATTTTTTAATTGCCTTTTAATGTGTTCGCATAATGTTAACATAAATTACTAAAGATGTGTCGTAAATTGATGGCAGAGGTATCGAAGAAAACACAATAAATTACGTCAAACGAACTTTAAAATTGGTCATACCAATAGCTTATTACGATATTCTTCGCAAAACTTGACCAATTAAGGCGCGCGTTTGAGATTGTAAGGTGAAATGAACACATGACGATATCCGGAAGTCTGTTGACCTTAACCTCTGTAATTTTTCCGCATCGGCAACTATATACAAAACCCATATTACTTGAAATTAATTAGTTAGGTTGGTAACCGCGCATCGTGAATAACGTGGCTTTCGCGAGAAAAAGAACTTGATGATTCATATTTATAAATGAACATTCTAATGGTGTATTAATTAGTGTGTAGTTGTAGTCGAATAATCGGAAACACTCATCGATAATGCACACAAAATAATTAACGCAGGGACGCCAATATTTACTTATTGAAAAATGCGTACCTATCCCAACCAAGACGAATTATTCGATAGTTCTATTGCGGTTTTAATGATTCCTTATGGGCACTCGTGCAAAATTAAATAAAACCTAAGCAAGTAGGCTTTAGGAGTTTGAAAATTTTTAGGCCGGTACGAAATTTGTTTCATCATGTGAAATTTTCATTTAACCTTCTCCTTAGCCTTTTTTTTATAAGTTCATTGCAAACAAAGTTGCTTCTAAAGCGGGCTTCAGACGATCTATATACAGGGTGTTTCGTAAAAAATGCGAAAACATCCGGGTGGTGATTCCTTATCGAAAATTAAGGGGAGTCTTTCATATAAAATTTTTTCCTTAGACGTCTCTTTTCAGAGTTACACCCCCCTAAAGAGGAGTGGTAAAATTAGGTTTTTATTTTATTATTCAGATTTAGATAAATGTAGGAGAATGATATTTGATAGATGTTTTATACTTATTAAAAGATTTCCCATAGTAATATTTTTAATCATCTCCCACCTTCACAGGGGGCTGAAAAGTGCGTTTTGTTATCAGAACTATTTGGTGGGCTGAAATTTTGTAATTAAAAAGTTGTTTTTGTTTTGAAAGCTTGATTTATTTAGAAACTTTTTTTATTCTTTGGTTTTTTATCGTAAAACCTACCGTTTTTGTGTAAAAAAACGCCAAAACGCCCGTTAATTCTACCCAATATGAACATAAACAAACCATGGCAACCACCAAAACAAATCGTTTTATATTTGAATATTTGATGGTTCATGTTGGCTTATTTTATTTTTTACTCAGGAACGTTAGGTTTTACGATAAAAACCAAAGAATAAGAAACGTTTCTAAATAAACCAAACTTTCAAAAAATCTATGGCAATAAATATTGATCGTGTGAGGCAAATGCAGTTTGTCAATATTTATTGACAGTATTGACAATATATATTGCTCGTCTGAAGCCCGCTTTAGCTGCGATAGAACGCAGATATGTTAAAAAAAAAAGATTTCATGAGATTTATTAAAAATCGCCGTGCCTTGCCCAATGCTTGCGCTTTCTAATGTGCTAAAGAAAACATTTTTTACCTTAACCTGCAACTGTACGCGTAATTTAAACGCATGTGCGTGTATTACATGGACTACTGAGTGTATTTTTTGTCATCTAGAAATCTTAATTTGGTCTTCCTTTACTTTTCTAACTTGTACATGCCATTATAATACTACTGACCCCATTCTTCGTAAATCTGATAAGCTTACTGCGCGTTAACTATCCATTCAGTCCTTTTCATCAATAAAACAAATGTGTATATTGTCTTAATAACGGTATAATTTTGGGTTTACTAATTATATTATTTATTCGTGTGTTATGTACAGCCGATTTCTACAAAGGAACATCCTTTGTAGAAATCGGCTGTACGCCTTACTATTAATAATTTGTAGAAGATACATGCTTTTAGATAAAAGATAATACAGTCTAAATAAAAAATAAGGACAAAATACACGAGAATAGAAAATATTTCTTTCTTAAAACGTATCGTTAAATATTCACTACCTGTTTAGTGATAGAAAATATTGTTGTAGTTTTCTCTCCCATTTTTCCGATCTTTTAAATTTATTTTGTGGAAATAACCCTTGCAATCTTTGTAATACCGAGTATAACGAAATTAGCCCAGTTCGATTTTTGTTCTTTTTCTTAGAAGTGCGTTTTTGAAATTCTGGAATATCATTAAAAAACGTTGGAGAGAGATTCTTGGAAGTGCTTTTAATTTAATCTTCTGTACACACAAAGTTATGCCCATTATACTTGTTAAAAACTTTGTCAAACTTTGTAACTCTCTGTTTTGGCGACGATTATATTAAAATTTAGTCATATTTATGTAAGTGGATTTGTTGTGTGCAAAACCTATTAGGTAATTGCTTTGTTTTTTTCCCTGAGCTTATTATAATACAATAGTGTTTGTCTGTTAAGGAAGTTTGTAATTTTGCATGTATCGCCTCCGTTTTGTTTTTATATTTAAAAACATTTGTTCTGTATCTCATAAACATTTTGGTGATTGCGAATAATATTTTGCCAAGAAAAGAAGCGTTAATATTCTTGGAAATGAGTTATTAGATCATGTTTTAATTGTATGTATGTTGGGAAGAAAGTAGACTCATGTTTCAAGGTATTTCTGAAATCCTTCTTTATCCATAATTTACATAACTTGTCTGTTTTGCGTTTTCTTGCTTAAGGCGTGAAATAGGTAAGTCAAGTTTACAAGAACAGTTGAATCATGTCGTCCTTCTTGTAGTAGAATTTAATTTACTTTTGATAAAAGTGCGAAGGGCCTTCGAATTTTTAGAGTGAGAAATTAAGTAATGCTTTGTTTAAAGTGATAATCGGTAGTTGGCGTTTTGCCAAGTTTTTTAAGGCGCATACAGCAACAACTCGTTATAAAAAATTCTTTACATTGCGTATTTTTAAGTTTGGAAAAGTCCATTTCAACGTACCCTATATAAAATCACTGGTTGCCATTTTAAAATTTATTTTAACCTTACAAGGACATAAATTGGAAAGTAATGTGAGATTCCTTAGCGCAAGGCTTATAAATTTCAGTTCAGCAAATAAATCCCTAAATAAATCGACGTTGACATAGTTGCCGTCATTATTTTTAAAAATTATGCCGTGTTGACGCAAATTGACTTTAACAAATGGGCTTTTAAAGTTTATCGTGTGTGAAAAATGTAATAAATGGAAAGTTAAAGTTATTTGAAAATGTAGGAAGACTGTAAAATTTATTAATATATACAATTTTTTTAACGAGCGAAAGCAAGCTTAGAATTTATTGTACATGGGCGGAACTTACGGGGAAGCTAGCGCTCATTTTTAATTTAATTTAGATTTTGCTCAAAAAAAACCTTCGCCTTTAACCTGACCCTCGTTCATTTGGTCGGAAAGGTTAAGGGTTGGCTAAAGCTTTTTTTAATAATGAAAATGAAGCTAAGCTTGTAAACGCTTCCTTTTCGTGCTTTTATATTTATTTTTATTTAAAAATAAGCTTTAACTAACCTCTAACCTGCCCTTATTTGGTCAGTAATGGAGGGTCAGGTTAAGGGTCGGTTGAAGCTTTTTTTTTTAAATAAATGATGAAAATTTACTGTTGTAGTTGAGTGTATGATTCGACCAAAACTTTTGATCGTTGTGAGAATAAAAAATAGAATGAGAACAGAAGTAATTTAGGCAAAATAAGTGATTTTTAATTAAAGATAAGTTAATTATAAACGTTTTTATTGTGTTTTTCAAGTCTTTCCTAGGAGGTGTAGGTAATGAGTTTGGTTGTTCTACTATAATTGTTTTATAGTTTGTAATAAATACAATCGCTTTGAAGGTAACAAAATGCTTTTTTTGAACCGATTACGGTTGTTCTGAACTTGTATTTTCTTAAAGAGATGTTTGGCTGGAAGTTTTGTTTTTGTCCAGGAGTTAAATGTAAATTTTGCGATAATTCAGTCTAACGGTACTTCATCGTAACCACAAACAACAAAATAAGTATAATCGAACCAAAATAGACTTCTTTATAAACCGTGAACAATATAAAGTAACAATGACTCTTCGATTTGTAAGTAACTATATCGCTCGCTTCGTTGATTGCATGGTTTAAAGAAAAAAACGGCAAAAATGGTAAAGCAACTACGTAAACATGCATGTCTTCAACTGTGCGGAACGGGAGAAAATGATACAATGCTCCGTTTGCTGTAACACACTATTCGAATTAAAAAAATCGTGTGTTAAATTGCTTGCTAGCGCTACCGATGGCTTTTTCGCCGCGTTTTGCGCTTGCACATCCAGTCTCTCTAGAAAAAACTTCAAAAACTGTTCGATTCTGCTTTGAAAATAATTACAGACATGTATAATAGTTTCTTTGATAAAACCAATAAACTCAAGACAACAAATAATTTGATTAATTCGTAAGTATTATTTTAATTTAGCTGAAGTTTTAAATGAAATTGTTCTTTCATAATCACAAAATTATATTTCGTTACTTATTGAGTAATTGAGTTGTATACAGGGTGTCCCACATAACATTTCCAGCATGGCGATCTCGCTTATTATAAGAGATACAGGTTTGTTTAAATTAGATGAATTATTCCTTAGTACAAAAGTACAAAGTACAAAATTCTTCGTGCTTCAGATGTTATAGCAAAAAATATGAAATGTCGAACTTCTTATTACTATTTACTTATTAGACTATCCGACTATTGAATTACACAACAATGCCATAAGATTCTAATAAATGATACCGCACATTTGTGCTATTTAGTAACTATCATTTGACATTTAATTAGTTGTTTTTTGTTTTTATTTTCATAGTTAGCTTGATAAGTGATCGGTAAAATACGATTTTTCTTCATTTTGTGACTTATTTATAAAAATAGATATAACAAGTAATATCTCATTTAAAAGAGAAAAAAGCACATTTAACTATTCCATAGCCAACTTCGCGGCGCATAAGAAAAAATGAAATTAGGGGTAATATCTCGAAAATGGTAGGTGTTAAAAAAAATCTAAAATAACAGTTACATTCTCCATTAAAAAGTACCTGAAGAAAGTACAAATAAAATTGTTCTAACGATTAAGAGAAAGAAGAAATTCGACATTTTCATATTTTTTGCTATGCCACCTTGAGTACGAGCAATTTTGTACTTTTAAAAATTGATTGTGGCTCCTCTCATACTAAGGAATGATTCATCTAATTTAAACAAACCTGTATCTCTTATAATAAGCGAGATATCCCCATGCTGGAAATGTTATATGGGACACCCTGTATACATTTAAATAGCTTCTTCCAATTTTAGTCTAAAGTATAACCTTCCATTCTAATAATATACATATTAGGGTCGTGAACTTTTTTTTGCGGAAATTAAATTACTTTCTTCGGTAGAAGCCCGCGAGATTAATTAAATAAACCTTTGTTTCTATTGTGATGACATTTTTGTATAATTATCGAGATACATTCCTTTTGTATGAAGACTTAACTCTTCTAGAACTGTTCCATGAGACGTATTATTTTAAATAATGGTGTACCTAAATGCAAACTTTAACGAATCGTTTTATGTAAATGACTTTCAAAGGAAGACCGCATTTAAAGGAAGCCGAATTAGATATGTTTTTGAACCGTTTGATGTTTTAAGCTTCTAGTTTTAGTTTGTGTTACGAAAATGTAAGATCATAGGAAAAAGCTGATGCTGAATGGAGAAAAGATAACATTGGATTTATTATTGTTTTCTCTTTTAGTGTTTTTTTTTCGTTTAGGAATTTACAAATCGGTGAAATAATACCTATCTGACATAATTTTGGCGAATAGGCCGTGAAAATCGACAACACCATCATCAATTAAATCTGTAGTTCCTAAGACAAACGATATCATTGGGACTTGAAATAATCATGACCATTCCCTTTAAAGTAACCCATAATGACTTAAATGCGCGGAGCATTTTGAAACCTGGTAGAGCAACGCGCGTATATATTAGCTCAACCTTCTCTTCCTATATTTATTGGACTGTTATACGTTTTGCATACAAATTAAATCGTGTAATTGATATTTCGTAATGCATACATGCACTGTCAACCGCTATGTAATTTACATAATATAAACTTCCTTATTTATGTACACTTGTACGAAAAAATATTAGTCAGAGCGCTTTTGGCCGGTGTTGAGTCCCTTATGTTTTCTGCGTACGACGCGCAATACAAGCGCAAACGTTGAAATAGTTTTTGTGGAATACTTCAAAGTGGAGTGTACACTGAAAGCCTGATTTCAAACACTTAACTTATCAAAAGAATTTCACGTTCAGCTTGTGTTGAATATCCACACGCCAATTCGACCAGGAAGCACAGACTACCATGGGCTTCTCAATCTTGTTTTTTTTTTGTATTTAAACGCCTTTTCATTGACGTTTTGTAAAGCTAATGACATGTTTTGTGAGAGTTTGGGGTGAATGTCTTTAGTTTCCTATAAAATAAACTAATAGGATGTTTCAGGTCCCTTTCCATAAAAATAAAAACGTCCATTGGCGTTAATTTATTATAAGTGTTGGAACATAAAGCGACTTCACAGTAATTATAGATTAATTAACGATAATACTATTCATTACCGTTACTTTACTATCACATTTTGATGTGAGTTTACACACAGGATTTTTTTTAAAGAATCGGAATACACTATAATTCTCTTTTAATGTTTTCAAACATACGAAAACGGCATCGACCAACGGTATGCGAAGTTCAAGCTGAATTTAATGATAATAAAAAAAAAACTGGGTCTGAAAAATAAAATATACTCAATAAATTACTGGAAGAAGTTGATGTGCATAATTAATTGTACAGAGAAAATGCTTTTGAAAATGACTATAAAATGTTTAGCGTGGATGCTTATGTTATGCTGTAAATGTTAGAGATTTTGTTTAATAGCGAAAGTAGTTTCCCATCTATCGAAAGGGCAATTAATGTTTTAATTATTTTATAGTCCGCAAAGTCGTTAGATTTTTTTTTATTGGAAAAGGAACTTTGAAATTATGCACGTAATAACTTTGAATGTTCGATATTGTTTGTCTAGGAAGTTATGCAAAATTGGAAGTTCGACAATAGAATTAGTTCTCTTAAAAATTAAAAAAAAAAGGAGGTACAGTTCTTTTTAAAATTTTGAATAGGGAGTATTTTTTTTCCAAAGATTTTTTTTTATCATAAATTAAATGTCTGAATAGTTCTTAAAGTAAGTGATGTTCCCATGTTGAGCCCCGAATTTGGGACACCGTGTGAATTTTTAATAAGGATTCTACCTATCCTTTAAGTTAAGGCAGTGTTTCCCAAACTTTTGACATCTGTGTATCCCTTCTATAACTGAGAACCCCTCGTTGAAAAAAATTAAATAATAAACGAAAAATACAATTTATTCATAATAAAATATAATTAAAATAAATAAAAGTTATATTATAAATAAAATTCATTATAATCGCGTACCCCCACCGAACTCTTCCCGTACCCCCAGTGGCACGCGTACCACACTTTGGGGAACACTGAGTTAAGGGATGGAATCAGCAATTTCGCGCCGTACTTGTTGTTGAAAGTCCTGCCAATCAACGAGATACCGAAACGCTTGAATTCCGTAATTGACAATTGCTGCAATTGCCAATTCTTTTGTCACTTGCAATTATTTTAAGTGTGAACTGTGTCTTAGTACCGTATTGTCCGTGCTTAATTTATAAACAATATGACCTACAACGATTGTTGACATTCTCTGACCATTAAATTGCCTGGTAGTTGCATCTTGATTTGAGAGATTTACTGCGAAGGTTTTGACAAAAATTGGAAAGTGCTGCAATCAGGGCCGGCTGGGGCCCCATCTCTAAAAAATAACGGATCACTTCTACCGGCCAAACAAAGACATGTAAAACTTAAAATATTTGCTTAAAAAACGCATTACCAGGGCCTTTCAGAGTAAATGCGAGAACCGGGCAAACAATGTTTTTGAGGCTCTTCAAAATTAAAAACTAAAAGGAAATTCCGACATTTTCATATTTTTTGCTATAACATCTGAAGCACGAGGAATTTTGTACTTTTATACATTGATTGTGGCTCCTCTCACACTTGGAAATAATTTATCTAATTTAAACGAACCTGTATCTCATATAAGAAGCGAGATCCCCATGCTGGAAATGTAATCTGGGACACCCTGTATATAAGGGAAAAATATAAACTGTTAATGGTCGTTCGACCATTGCTATTTTAACGGCATAAATATTATGTATTTTTTTCTAACAGATAAAGTTAAAAATTGAGGACTCTAAAACTGCCCCCCCCCCGTGAATAAGGCCTGCGCATAACTCACAGTCCGTTACTTTAAAGAAATTACGGTACGATATCTACAAACATTAACTACAAAAAAAAAAATGTATTGTAACATCCACTTCCTCACTTTACAGGCGGTGAAATCTTTAATCAAATCGTCATGGTCAATTTTCATTGCCAGCTCATGTTCTATTGATTGATAGCAAAGCTTAAGATGTTTAACAATTTCTGCATCATTGACAATCTACTGAGGCTCTTTTTTTTCTGAAAGTCTACTAAAAGCTTTTTTACCTTCAGCAACCGTTACGGACGCTGTGCAAAAACATCTGATAGAAGTAAATTTTTCGGAAAAACACCTTCAAGTTGAAACATATAAATGGTATTTGATAAAAGTTAGTCCCGGTGTAATATCTTTGAATCCTTTTTATATGATTAATGTCATCCTCCAAACGTGTAAATATAATTCATAGTTTTGCTAAATATGGTTCTTTGAATGAAGAATAGTTGCAAGATAGCTTGCCGTGACATTTAAAACAATAAATTTTACTAAATGAAGGTATTCAAACATTTGCGTGGATTAGAATATCCGTACATGGTTGCGGTAACGAAATAAATGACTTACAATTATAATAACGCTGTTATACGTATGTTATTATAGTCATTACGTAAAAACGTAATAGGAATTTTATAATTTCTTAGAAGTGTGTCATTGTTTATTTGTTTATAGCGGGGGTGCAGTATTAACTTTATAATATTACGTAGCTAAAAGCCGCGTTATTCTTACAGTTATTTGAAGTAATTTTTATGATTGTCTCGGCGAGCTGTAAATCACAACGCATATTTTTAATTGCCTATTTGACTTTAAAGACACGGCCAACTTAGTTTTAACGATCGGTGGCTGAGCGACTTTCTTTAAGACGTTATTAATAGTTTTAAAATAAGGTGGAAGACGTCTTTGTTCGGAGTAGTTGTAATAATATTTTGTCGTCGCTAGTTTTCCTTTGTTTCAAAGTATGGGAGAAAAATGATCTCGCTTAATGTCGTACGTCGTAAGCCGCATCAATGTTGTTCTTATGTAGAGCTTCGTTCTCAAATAGTCGTTCTGGTGATCAAAATTTGTAGTTATGCAAAATATTTTGCTTTGAAAGCTTGTATGACAAACCCAGTGGGAGTCATTTGACCTTAATTGCTTCGGAAGGTAGCTATAATTAATATGCCAATGCACACAAAATATTAGTACGCACAAACCTTGCTCGTTCTGGGGTATACTGTTGAGTGTATATGTTACCCTTAAAGTATACAGGGTGAGTCGTTAGTGGGGGATCGGTCGACTGTGGCTAAACGGTTTGAGATAGAAAGTTGATTCAAACGGTATTTCATACAGGTTTTTCTTCCGAATAAGCTTAAGGAACTGGATAGGTTTCAGTAAATTCAAAGTTGACTACATTAATGTTTAGTTCTTTGTGTTGTAAAGCATCATTTGTTTTGAGCAAAATATTCCCGAGAAGAATGAAAAAACAAATGATTTATTTCACGTAAAGCTGGTTTGATTGTTGCAAAACAAAACTTTTAAAACTTACGAAATAATTATATCAATTAGAATAAATAGTTTGTACGAATTCTGAGGCAATTTGAACCGTCGTTCTTGTTTGCCAAATTGTGTCGCGCTTGGCGTGTACGAGATTTCGCTAGATCATTCCAATTATAAATAATTACGTATGACAATGTGGAAATTTTAATTTCGTGACTAAAAAGGCAGTGCAGAAATGGCGGAAGATAATTTACCGAGAATTTTGGAATATAGCGTGACCTCCAGCAGGTGCGGCCGTATTGTTGTACACGGTTTATGCTAAACCGCAGTTAAGGCACGGCGGTCTGGACCAACCCCCCAACCATAAGTGGGTTAATCAATACTTTGGCCCAGTTTTTTTTTTTTGCAAAAATATTAACACATCCGATATTAATTTTTGTTACAAAACAAATATCACAAATACCCATGTAGGTTAAAATTAAGTTATGAAAATAATACCGTCAACCTTGGGAGGAAGCGTTGTGTGTTTAGCATTATTTGCGTGACATCGTTGGGCTAATTATATTTACAAACTGGTTTAATTTCATCGAATTAAAAGTATAAGTAATTGTAACTAGCTGCGCCCATTTTAACTAAAGATTTAATTGACATTTTGTTTTCTTCTTAATCTGATCTTCTTGTACCTTTCGGTGTCGAGGTATGTTTCCCCAATTCTTGATGATATTTTTCCGTTTCCATCGTTGGCTTACTGTGGACCGAGCTCGGTGGCTGGTTTCAGTTGGTTTCCTCTACGCTTAAGGCAAATGCTGTGGCAGTACTTCTACCTATCATTGCCCACCCTTGACTATCCACATCCTTACCCATTATCCTTGTACCTCTAACGCGAGCGGAACACACATATGAACCAACTTACTGTGGAACATCTCTTCAGCTGACTCCTCTTCGTTCTAGTCCCTGCCTCATTTCGTTTTCCAATTTTGCTCTTGGTCTTTCTTTACTTTTTCAATCGTCATTTTCCATCAGATCTTTGCGTACCTACTTTTTGGCATGCGTAATATATGTCCCAGGCATCCTAATTGGTTGGACTCCATATTTTGCGTTACTTGGGGGTTATTAAAGTTAATATTTTTGGATCCGTAAAATAGTGTACTTGAACGACATTTCTTCGTTGTTGGAAAAATAGTATGTTTTTTCCGATAAATTCGCAATACTCCGGGTTGAATTGTAGTTATAGCGGGCAAGTGAAGTCTGTTGCAGTGTTTTCTTGTGGCTGTATTTGTACAACTCAATTTTTATCTGTTCAAGTTTGAACGCTTCAGTAACTTTTCAGGTGAAAATCCTTGAGCCATCCTAAGATGTTGCAATTGTGCAGGGTACCCCTTTGCTCGATTTTTTGGAACTTCTCGGACTTCCACCTAGAAATTGCGAGCATTCTCTTAATTAAAATTTGGATTTTTATTGTTCAAACTCTGCGATTAATTACGCGTGTCGTACGAGATTTAATTTTGCAATCTCTAATAGCGCAGTGTACATTTTAATTAATATTTTCTGCATCATATCTTTCTTCGATGTAAGTGATCTAGTTTTCTAATTATTGAGCCATGTAATGCTTGCATTTCCCTTTTGTCCCTCTTACTTACAAAGAAAATGATGAAAATTGTTTGCAGGTAGCTTAGCGTTCCGCATCTTTGAACTAGTCCTTTTTTTGTCATTTTGCGTATTAAGCAGTTCAGAATGATCTCATAATTAATTATATGCAGTGTTTTATGTTTGTCGCTAGCCGGATGATAAGTATACTTTCGGTTTTGCTTTAGTTATTTGCATTAACTTGGTCGTAACGTGTAGCTATTCAAATTAGTTTGTCATTTGGTTCAGTAATGTTATGTTAGCCCAAAGCGATTTGTAGATGTATTAAGATGGAAGTTGCATAAGGCGATTCGGATTTTCATCTTGAACAGAAGAGAAAAACTTTAATGTCTTGGCAAACTTTTATTTATTTGGAATTTGATGGAATCGTATTTTAAATGCTTAAAATAAGTTTTGTTAAAAATCACTTATCTCTTTTCGAAATGTTTCGAGACTCTTATTTTCTGACGAGATCCTTTCAAAAAAAGATAAATTTTTATTTAACTCATATGCGTATCTTTAAATGTAGATTTGTTTATTAGTTCCGGCTCCTGGATTATAGTTATTTACAACAATAACGGAGATATGACACATTATTAATGAGACAAAAAAAAACACTTTTTGTTCAATAACTCGAAAACCGGAAATGATAGAATATTTTTGAAAACGGCTCTGAGTTTGTCTCAAAAAAAACTGCACATTTTTGGTAATTTAACCGTTTCTCTATCTTAAAGATTAACCGAGATACCCATGCAATCCCAATCGAATTTGGACCAACGTGTACTACCATTTCAGTAAACGCTAGAGTCATGAGATAAGTGTACACTCAAGACTTAACCAATTTTTTAATCGGAGTGCTTAAAACAGAAACTAAAATATTCTTGCGATTTTTTATGGATTAAGCGTCATTTTGCTTCATCAAAATATTAAAATACGTTAAAAAATTCCAATTGAACCTGACTGAGAAGCGCCAGTGTCTTTGTTTGATAATGTAAGCTTCTGTTACATGCAATAGAAGTTTTAAATTTCTTTGAAAGCTAACGTGTAGCTAATAACGGTTCATCTTATTTTAATAGTGGTCAAGGCGTTTTGTAAAAAGATCGATTGCTCTAAAGTAAGACAACATATTTTATATAATTTCTAGTTCAAACGTGTTAATGTAGTACTATCAATTATGCTACAGTGGGGATCTATTTTAATCATTAAGTTCTCACGGTTTGGTGTTTCCTGCTATCAACACTTGATACAGTTAAAAAGTCGTTAGAAGAAAGAATGAACATTATCTGCACAGTTATGAATAGCTTCTAGAATTGTTGATCATTAGGTTTGGTTAAAATTAGTGCAAACATTGTCTGTTGACAAAGTCGTAAAGAGTTTAGTATTTAAAGCTTTTCTTTTGCAAAAAAATTGTCGTTTTTTTATTTATACAACTCTCTGCTGTTAGGTGTAGGACTTTATGGTTGTGAATTTTGTTTATATGCTTGCCCTCATGACTTTTTGTCCTTTACCAATACGTACACATTCTATTTTTAACATTAGAATTTTTTATTGTTTCCTAATCGTTCTGTATTAAATTAATAATGTCAATAGTAATAGTAAATGACTCATAAGCACAGCAAACACCATTACAATAAAATACCATTCAAATTGCTCCTTAAATTAAAGTTATTCACTGTTTCTTATACTATGCATGCTCGCATTTAAAGATCATAAATATCTAGTTCAAATAACTGGTCTTTATTAATGTTTATATTGCAATAAATAATTTTATTAGTCTTTATTTCCAAAGGCTACTGTTCGGTGTTAAATAGCGATCGTCACGTCACAACCACTCGCTTCAGTACGAAGATATATGCACATGAAGTTTTTATTTACTACCAAGTAATTCTGTATTAAATTTCGCTTACCGATGCTGTTTGTCAGTTTTTAACTTAATAAATCAAATATCGTGAATATTTTATTGAAGAAGGTTTCGTTATTGAAGTGAATGACCGCAGTAGCTCGGAATTTGAGCTGTTTTTAATATATTTTTATGTTTGAACGGAAACTTTTTTTTTCCGATAAAATTACCGGTTAAAACACGCAAAGGTTATTTTCCGCGCTGAATTAGGGTAAAGTTATACAAAATATCAGTTAAAATTAGGTATTGATTAACACAAAGTAAATGTACATGCTACGTTTTCTGTAAAAAAAAAACAAAGATCGCGTTAAAATAACGTCAAGAAATATTTCTACGCGAGGTTTTCTTGATAAGGGAATCTTACACTAACACAATTTTTAATTGATTTAAATTAAATAGTCCTGGGTATTTTGTGAAAATTTTGAACCGTTTACAAAAAATTTTACCATTTTCGGTTGCCAAATTATTGTCGAAAGGTATTTTTGTCACTTTAATAATGTGTCCTATTTCAATTGTTAATTAATTTACCCTTGAACGATTCTGCAATGAAGTCTTTTATACATTTCCAATTCGTTTGAATCAACACTTCTTCATGTATTGTTTTTAAATTTGAAAGCTAGTGTTTTTTTTTTGTGTGTTGCTCGGGGCTTAATGAAGGCGGTGATTGACGCTTTATCTCCTGTTTTTCATTTTGAAAAGGGTAAAACATTTGTTTGCGTTCGTGGATTGGTACTATCGAATTTCACGGCTAGTTTGTATGATGAAAATTTTTTCACGTTATTGGGCGTTGGCTAATTATGAGTACAGACGATACTCTGCACGCAAATTAATTGGTTCGTTATAAGTCTGCATAGTTTTTAATTTAATTTAATTTAAATGTCTTTACAACGTTATGTATTATGCATGAAAAGTAATTCTGTTATGCTCATATGCCTGTATGTATATTTTATATCATAATTCATTTATAATAAACTTTAAAACATTAACATGCAAAGTTTCCTGAACTGATTACAACCAGTGTTGGTTCTAATATTAATTTTCTGTTCATTTTACACGCATACAGAGATGGGTGTGCTTAAAAAAAATTGATACTGCTCAGAGGTATAAAATAAAAATTGTCTTCTAAACAAGGATTTAGTTAAAAGTTAATCTTAGGACAATTTTAAATGAGCTACTTTACGTAATCAAATACAAAATAGGCCGGTAAGTCGAGGTCATTAAAAATATATTAATTTCTACTTGCAAAATTATATCATAATAACTGTAGCCTTAATTATTTTACTGCTAACTAATAACTTAAATATATTTGTTTACGAAGTTTCGTAATCGGCGCTTGGTTTTTTTGTATGGGTTCGGTCAAATTTTAAAAATCAACCGTCTTCGCTCAACACTTAAAAACACTATTTTTTTTTAATACATGCAACAAGGTGTCCTACATAAACTATATTTAAAATTGGGAATTCCTGCTCAAGTTATTGGCTATTTTTAGTGCTTCTTTCAGCGATGTAACGTTTAACGTAGAAAAAATGGCAATATTCAATTAAAATTTTTAATAAACGCATGTGGCACAGTTGAAAGTTGAGTAAATACCACAAAATATTGTACGTGTAAACATCTATTTTTGTAGTAATTATTAAGCCTTTGTGTTGTACAAGTCAATAAAACTTACTAAAATGCTTTGTGAAATCGGGAACGCATAAAAGATTAATTTAATTATATGTCACTGGTGGGAAAAAAATTGAGTCAATGTAATTTCACTTTTTTTTTGTAATTGTTGCTGGAATGTTGCCAAAAATGGTTAAATGTAGTTTGGCAGGGTGTTGGGCATCCGTTGTTTCAAACCGGAGCTTTCTATCACTTGAGGCTGCAGCGTAGTGCATAAAAGCTCCCGGCGCTGTCAGTTTGGCCGCGTAGAGAGCTTTTGCGCCGTACGAGCCAACCGCTTAAAACATTCACAGTATTTTTACAAATTTGGGTTGCATATAGTATGTTATTAAATATTATTACAATTATAGTGATGAAATTGCACTATAGCGCAACAAATTTGGCTCGGGTTTTTAGTTTGATAATCATAAAAAATTGCTCTTTATACGCATAACGTAGCCTCGCGTGGTTATTTGCCTTGACTTCGTCTCGGCAAATAACATCCACACTCGTTATAAAAAGTCGAACTTTACTGCCTTGGTACATAAATAACTATTTGTGAAAATTTTGTTTTTATTTGAGCTAATTATTTGGTTGTTCAGACGCGATTTAAAATAAGTAGCTAAACGATACTGTTGTCGTGTTATGGCAACTTTGTTTTTTGATTGACTATCTAATCTTCGCAGAGGCTGTAAAATAATAAGGCTACAGTCACTACTTGCACTGCATGGAAACAAAAACAGATTTTATGTTGATGTAAAGTCAGTTATTTATTTGCCTGTGATGTTGGTTTGCGTTTAATATTTTGCAGTGTTTGATTTTTTTTTGTAGAGTCGCACTTCTCGATAATATTGTTTTGTTTTAATGGACGTTTTAGGTTTTCCATTTGAATATTTGGTTTTAAATGCGTTGCTGACGTGAATATGTCTAGTTTGCTTTTAGACCAGACCTTCACGTTGTAGGAGGTTTACGCGCTAAAAATAATGTTTCGACATCTATTTACATTTCTTTTTGTACAACGGTAATCTTTATGATACGGCTTTCATTGTTACCAATTAAAAAATTTTCACTATTTTGTAGTATTTAGAACTGATAATGAAATTACAAATGTATTGCGACGTTGTAGCCTAGATAAGTAGTGTTTTTTAAGTACATATATTTAATTGTTTGAATAATAATACATATGCAAATGCTCCTGGTTTGTTTTAAATGCAAAACCCGAGTTAACTAAGCTTTCGGCTTAGTTGAAACAAATTCCAATGTATATATATCAACTTTTAGTGTAAAAAGTGCCATTGCATAATTTTGCTATTGATAAAATTCAAATATGCGGTTGAATTTCGTTAACTAGATCTTGCTTTCTTTTCCAACGAGGAATTTTAGCTCGCAAACTAGAACAAACGGTAAACATTGTATAATTTTATTATGTGATCTGTTTTGCAAGCTGCCAGAATTACGTGTAAAATATCAAGGCTTTTAAAAACAAATCCACAAGTTTATCGATAGAATAGAAAGCACAGAAACGTGACGTCAATATTGTCAAAACTGTTGTATTATTAACTTGTTGAACATAACAAGAATGTATGAAGTCGTATTGCAGGCCAATTTGCCCACAACTGATAAGGAATGCATAAAAATATTAACGAACTTTTAACTTAACCCTCTTTCATTTGGTCATTAAAAGAGTACTCGATTCCAGGGAGGCGTAAGTGGTCCGTTTTCCCTACCCTGTGGACGCCCATGTTCCTGAGTAGAATTTTGATTTTTTTTCAAAATTTTAGAGTTTGTTGAGGTCGTTTATTATAAAAAGTTGTAGGGGCTCGATTCTTCGAGTATAAAGAAGATAATTTCGTTAAGTTTTGTTGGCAAGCAATTAATATTCAAACACATTTTTAAGACGGCCAATTGACATGATGTTTCTTGTTATTTTAATGATGCATTATTTAATGCTAATTGCTTCATATTTTATCAAACCAGATATGGTATCAGCGGTTTGATAATCTTTGTGGATGGTAAATCCGTTTTCAGTGTCGCTTTTTATTGACAGCGGTTTTGGTGTTAGATACGTAAAATGCTGATGGATAACGAAGCGCGTAGAATTTTAAAAGAAATGAAAACTAGTTATCCGTGAATTCTGAACGATGGAAAGTGAATCGGTTCCATTACGTTAAGAATAATTTCGGAACAATTTCAACGCAGATACTCTTACTTGCCTTTAAGAGGGACAAATTAACCGGATGTTAACTCGTTACTTCCTCTACTTACGCAGTAATATAATATTTCTTGTTTTTAAAAGTAAAGTACGCTCAGGATTGTAGTAGACGATTGAGCACTTGTCACTAATGTTAATTTAGGTGAGAAAGTGTATCTGCGGTCGACTTAGTATAACAAGCGTTACAGTTCCGCGCTGTCGAAGTGTTTTATATTCCCATTCCGGTAATCGATGTGTAATTGATAAGGTTGCTCGCTCACTACCTCTGTTACTTCCAAGATTTGGTAGCGAACGCGTGGCCGTGACGTGCGTCGATGCTGTCCGATTCTTACAAATTAAGGCGCGAATGTGAACCGAACACAATTACGGCTAAATTATTATTCAATAACAAACACCTGAATGGAAATACACATGTTAGGCCAGGGCCGTTTCAGCAAGACGTGCGCAGAATCGCTTCGTCGTCAGTTACTTCAGTAATAGCCAATAGTCACCACGACCGCGAGTGCTAGTGCTCGGGCTTCTGGCGATGGGTCCAGAGACGGACGACGGACGAGGCATCACCAGCTGCTCGATAGCGCATCTTAGGTGCATCTTAATCTCCTCGCTGCCTCACGAAAACATCAGCGAATACGACAGACAACGTGCGGAACAATTTAAGAAAGTTACTTTTTCCGCAGGTGAGCTTCGCCGCAACTTGCAACAATCTAAAAGTTATAACATTGCGCTGCTGTTTTCGAAATCTCATCCATCATTAATTCTTATTTCCAAACCATTGTACGTATACAATTTTATGACTATATTTCGTCCACACGTATCAGTATTGTGTTTGCATGAGCAAAACATTAATCGCTTTGTCATACCATTTATCTTAACCGGGCACGCAATATCGCTAAATATAAAATTATTCGTTGAAATTTATGATTAATCTTACTTATTTGTACATTTCTATTTATGGACACCGTTAAACACTTGTTGATTTCAGCGTATTATCGTCCGTAATTTCTTTCGTTAAAAAAAGAAACATCACGCGTTATAAAACCTGCCATTCGAACCCTGATCTGCCTCACTGTGCTTTTAACTGGATCATTAGAGTGATTTTTTTTTTTGTATGACAATAAACAGCTAATAACTAGTTTTATTAGGCGTCCGAGAATCATAATAGAATGACTTAAGTGGTATTCCACGCGTTCGCTTTGTCATTCTTCGCGGAAGTTATATCTTCACACCTTGGTTTACTTATTTAGTTAGCTTTATGCACATATCGTGACCATATACAAGCTGTTTAGATATGCATTTGCATGAGATGTTCACGGAGAACACACATATCTATATTACTGTAAAAAACGTGCAATTATAACACTTTAATCGGTTTCTAAACCGATTTCTTCTTGGGTATGCGTTTGTTATTGTTGCACGTTGCAATAATGTTGTGTTTACTAATAATGAATTCATACTCGAAACGATAACTCGTCGTGACCATATATGTTATTGTTTAAAGCCAGTTAATTATTTAAAGCAAATTATGAAAGGATACTTGTTGAATTTAAGTAATGCCGTGATGTGTAAGGCGGAAACCAAGGACGCTGCTGGAATGTGTGGTTTTGTCATGTTAAGAGGGGGACATTTATGTGTGTTACGTTTTTTATTTTGTTATTACTCAATTAGCATCTCAAGGTATTTGAGGTGCCTAAATTCAATACTCGATTACAACGGTGGGTGGGCGGTGGAATCTTGCAGGGAAATAAAAAACTCAAAAAAAAAACGCAGATTTGATTAATTTTTAAAATGCCATGCGATAAAAACCGTTGCCTTAATTATTACTACCAAATTTCAAATGTCTACAGTAAATAATAAAAAAGTTATAGCTAAAACTTAAAAGTCGAACATTTTCATAATATTTCAGGAACTTGATACAATATGTATATTTTCAGTTTAGATTTTTGGCAAGCACGTAAAAAGACTACTTTGCTAATTCAACCATTTTTCCTTCTCAAGCAGTTCCAAAATTCTCTTGATCTTTATAATGTGTCATTATCATAAAAGAATCAGTTTTGGTTGTGAAAAGCTTATTTCAATTTTCGAAGTGGAAAAACTGTAGAGTTGATTTATCTATACAAAAAAAAAAAACGTTACTCGCAAAACTTGCTCTTGAAAAATTTAACTGCAGTGTTATATCCCTGCAGCAGAAAAAAGATATTCGACATTTTCATATTGTTTGCTATAACATCTGAAGCACGAGGAATTTTGTACTTTTAAAAATTGACTGTGGTTCCTCTCATACTAAGGAATAATCCATCTAATTTAAACAAACCTGTATCTCTTACAATAAGCGAGATCCCCATGCTGGAAATGTAATCTGGGACACCCTGTATAAAGGCGAACTCATTTTACTTCATTGTATTCCAGGCGTTTATTTTAAAAGTGTCATAAGTCACTTTCATGTTATTTTGAGATATTAAATGTTTTGCATTTTAATGTGCATTTAAATGGTTACGCTAACCATGGAGAAATTTCACTTATATTTGTTATCTTGGTTACTTGTACTTTTCTCGTTGTACATAATTTCGCACATACGTTAACGAATCGCCTTTTTTTCATGACTGTACTTAAGCCACTTTTAAAATTAAAAGTTTATAAAAATTACGAAGGTGTTGATTTTGTCGGATGGTTTTTACTGAAGTGATGTTTGATAAGACAGTAATTTAATAAGTACATTACATAACATAAGTAATGTGTATTTTATTATAAGTTAATTTAAGTATTTTTTCATTATCGTTAATATTTATAAAATACATAAGTAATAAGTAAACCTATCAGTACATTTTGAAGTATAAATATAAGTAATTTATAAAACGTATTTTATATAAAAGTTTATTTATATATTGAATCTTCTTTATTGGAAGTGATTCTTCAGACATTTCACTTTGTTTTATTTTTTAAAATAACTGTGATAAATTGGGGGTATACAGGGTGACAATAATCTACATGTGTTGTATGGGTAACTTTGTTATTACAAGAGTAACAAAGTCGGTTAAATTAGCAAAGTTGGGCAGAATTTCAAGACGAATTTAATGCCATTTTGACATTTGGTCTACACCTTCAACTTTTTTAAATATTTTGAAAAAACCAAAAACAGACGATTTTTTCAATGGTAAATAATTCCACAGCCACCTATGTTAAAACCAAAGTGTGAATTGATTCCTTTAGATATTTTTACGTAGAATTATAAAAAAATATTTAAAAAGTCATAGCTCACTCGATTTTCGAGATATAAGCCAAACTTGACTTTTTTTAAATGGCAACCATAGTTGGCTATGGGTTCATTAAATAGCTTATTTTCTTCTGATTTCAAAAATGTATGGGTTGTCATATCTATTTCCATTAGTTTTCTTACAATTTGCAAAAACCGAAATTATTACTAAATAGTATAAGGGTGCCTTGGAATTGGACAAGAATGTCATGTTTTCTTGCTTTATATCTAATCATCAGAAACAATTGAAATTACTAGTAAAATAATTTAATTGAACAATAACAAATAAAATACTTCGTGGCTAATATTAATAAACTACTAACATAATAATTAATGACTAAAATTAAATTAAAAATTATAATAATGCTTCAAAGTGGCCACCATTTTCTTGAACACACAGTTGACACCGTTTTAATATTTCACTTTGCACTTTTAGTAAAGTATTATGTCTGATTTCTGCTACAGCTGCTCTTATGTTGGTTTTCAGGTGATCAACACTATGGGGCTTTTCTTTATAAACTTTATCTTTAATAGTTCCCCATAGAAAAAAATCAAGAGGCGTTAGGTCCGGAGACCTGGGAGGCCATGCAATGGGACCTCTGTTACCTATCCAGTTAGGAAATTTTTCTAATAAATAGTTTGATACTATTTGTGCATTGTGAGCTGGTGCTCCATCATGCTGAAAGTAATTCAAATTTTGAATCAAGTTCAATGGAAGATCGTCCAACATTTCTTCTAATTGATTTTGTAAAAATAACAAATAGCGCTCTGAATTTAAATTTTCCTCATAAAAATAAGGACCGAGTATTTTTGTACCAAGAATGGCACACCAAACATTGATACTAAAAACATGTTGATCACGTCTTTCAACCGTTAAGTGTGGATTTTCCCTCGCCCAGTAAATATGATTTTTTCTATTAAATAATCCATTGTTTGTAAATTTTGCCTCGTCAGTAAATAAAATTGATTGAGAAAAGAGTTCGTGTCTTCGACTTTCTTCTACGAACCATGTAGCATAGTTTAATCTTCTATCCAAATCTGTTGGGTACAACGTATTTCCAATATGATGATGATAAGGATTAAAATTATTTTGTTTTAAAATTATTCTTGCTTGTTCTCTGGATACGTTACACTCAAGTCCGATTTCTCGTACAGATGCAGTTGGTTTAAAAGTATTGTATGCCAAAACAAGTACCTCTGTATCTTCATTAAAATTTATTTTGGCATCTTTTGGTTTAGAAAATGATCCATACTGTTTTAAATTAGCTTCGAGTTTTGCAAACAATCTTTTATCTGGCTGCCTTCTTTCCATGTATGTTAGTAGATATAATTCCGATGCTGCGTTTACATCACGATTACAACTGTAGTAGCAAAATAACATATCATTTTTTTCTTCACTCGAATAAGCCATATTTTTTATTTTTTTAAACTTTTATCACAAATACTTAACACATTCACATCAGTAATTAGCAGCAAAACAGAACTTAGTTTGACAACTAATTTAAAAAAAACAAAAAATGCTCTCCAGTTCCAAGGCACTCACATACTATTTAGTAATAATTTCGGTTTTTGCAAATTGTAAGAAAACTAATGGAAATAGATATGACAACCCATACATTTTTGAAATCAGAAGAAAATAAGCTATTTAATGAACCCATAGCCAACTATGGTTGCCATTTAAAAAAAGTCAAGTTTGGCTTATATCTCGAAAATCGAGTGAGCTATGACTTTTTAAATATTTTTTTATAATTCTACGTAAAAATATCTAAAGGAATCAATTCACACTTTGGTGTTAACATAGGTGGCTGTGGAATTATTTACCATTGAAAAAATCGTCTGTTTTTGGTATTTTCAAAATATTTAAAAAAGTTGAAGGTGTAGACCAAATGTCAAAATGGCATTAAATTCGTCTTGAAATTCTGCCCAACTTTGCTAATTTAACCGACTTTGTTACTCTTGTAATAACAAAGTTACCCATACAACACATGTAGATTATTGTCACCCTGTATAGGGGAGCAAATCTGCCATTATGCTATTTTAGAAATAAAGAATTTGCTTTTTTGTTTAAAAAAAAAAATTCTATTGACGAAAATAGAAATACGCGACATCACTTATTATACGCCCTATGTATACTTTACTCTGATGTATTTTCATATATTTTCGTTGATTAAGTTCCTAGTTTATGTTTCGTTTCTGAAAGATTTGTGTATTAAGTTAAAATACATTAATTGGCATGTGTGTAGAATTCTTTTGAGTTCAAGTTTGTAATGTATTTCGGGACTAACTTCCTTTTAATGTATTTTCTATAATTAACATCATTTTGGAGCTCAAGTAAATTTGGCTGACGTATATTTATGTTTTGTTCCAGCTGGATCACGTCCGTCATCAGCTGCTAGGGGTAAGTTAATTATAGATGTAAATTCCGACACAGGGAAAAAAATTAACCCCCAAATCTGTAGTTAATTACTACATAGTGTTGGCTTTAGCTGAACGTTGATAATTCTAGGGGTTACAATGCACTGGTTTGCGTATTTGGGTCCCGAACCCCCTTGCTCCGATGAAGGTAAAATGTGTGCTGATTGAACAGATTCGAAATTAACGAATGTCTACTAAATTTGCATTTTGATGTAGATACAAACTAGTTGAGAATGCGTTGATTACTAATATTATTAATCGATACTATACCAGGTGTTCCATGTAAAATTGCTACATCAAATAACTCTTATTTCCATACATTTAAAAAAAAATAATTTACTTATGTTTTCAGTAAGCTAATTATTGAGCAATACAAAATCATTTTTAAACGTTGCAATAAAAACTTTTCTTTAATATTTTGTCTGTAATTTAGAACCTTTTTTTTTAACGTTTCTGATGTATCACAGATATAATACACAAAATTGGAACCTTGGGTGCTTATTCATTTGCCTTTTGTACTAAAAAATAATAGTTCAATACAGTAAGAAAAGTTTAGCTTTTTTTCGCTCCTACATTACAGTAAATGTTTATCACTTATTAAAAAAAAAAAAACACAACTCGTTAAAATGTCATTAATCATTTAAATCAAAATTAGACATCGTTTAAACCGGCAAAACATTTATTTGGCCTTGATATGTTTTTAACTGCGAACAAGATTTTTTTTAAATCATTTATTAAGTAGTAATTTTTATTGGTAACATATGTTACATAGGGTGTTTCTTAAGTTTTGCAAAAAATTCGGTAGGTGATTCCTTATCGAAAATTAAGGGGAGTCTTTCATATAAAATTTTTCCTTACACGTCTCCTTTCGGCGTTACACCCCCCTAAAGGGGAGCAGTAAAATTAGATTATTATTTAATTTCTCAAATTTGGTTATATGTAGGCGAATATATGTACAGGGTGCTGAAAAGTGCTAGCTAGCTAGTGAAGGTGGGAGATGATTAAAAATATTACTATGGGAAACCTTTTAATAAGTATAAAACATCTACCAAATATCATTCTCCTACATATAACCAAATTTGAGAAATTAAATAAAAACCTAATCTTACCGCTCTCCTTTAGGGGGGTGTAACTCCGAGACGTCTAAAGAAAAAATTTTATATGAAAGATCCCCCTTAATTTTCGATAAGGAATCACCTCCCGAATTTTTTTTGCAATACTTAAGAAACACCCTGTATATGTCGAAGTAATGAAATTTTTAGTCGTGGTAAGTGGGACGCCTGGTATAGATAGTTCTTGCGAATGATTAGCAATTTCTTCGTCTAAAAACTATGGTAGCTCTAACTGTTGTTGTTCTTATGGATAATGATAAATCTTTGTAATAATTAAAATAGTTTTTGATTTGAGCGTGCGTCGAGTTTTTTTTTTTGTTTTACGCTAACGTGTGGCATTTTTGTCTGCCGATTTCCATTTTGACTTTTTGAGATTTTGTTTTTTGTTTTGGGATTTAACTAGTTTTAACCCAGAGGATCTTATATAATAGAGACTGATTCAAAGTTGTGGACGACCATTGGGATCTCGCTTATTATTGGAGATAGATCATTGCTTTAAATGTGGCAAAGTTTCCATGCTATGAATTTTAATTATAGACAACTTTTGACTCATTTAAAAATTGACTGTACCACTAAATGCAAAATTAAAATTTGCGCTGGTTATCTTTACATAATTAAATGTATTTATAAGAAAAAAGTTACTGTCAAAAAACAAAGTAAATGTTTTTTTAAGTCGTTATGAAAACGGTTTGCAGATATCTGAAGTCTGTTTTGTTTCTGTTAATCGGTATGAAACTAAGCAGCTTTCTCGAATTGAAATCTATGGCCCATCTCTGATAATAAACGACATTTCAATGGTCACCCTAGAATTTGAATCAGCTTATACGTTCATCACTTATTACAGAGCAAAATATTTAAGTAATCAAACTATAATGAAGGAATTATAAACTTGTGAAAAGTTATGATTAAAGTGTTGATTCTTTGAAGGCACCTACACACTAATTGAAAGTTAATTATATGGATTAGATGTATGACATTGGGTCTACGCCTTAATTACAATCATCAGATTATGTTAGAATGAGTGAATTTAAAATTCAGCAACGCAATTATTGCAGTGGCGTCGTTGTCATGAGGCAATTGGGCAGCAACCTCTTGGCCCGGTAATCGAAAAGACCAGTTGTTACCAATTATTTGTTCTTAATTGTTTAAAGAAGTAATGATGCAGATGAGAAATTTTTTCAACTGATTTACTATGCTGTGATAGTTAAATAAATGTACCTACATTTTTTTTATTTGAGTGTGAATCGTTTAATAATAAAAGTACCAAAAATCTAAAATTTGTATATAATAACGAAAATATGCAAGTATTACATGTAAAAAATAATAAAGAGTAACAATTTTCGCAGTAGTCCAGTGTTTATTGGAAAACAGATTCAAACAAAATCGAATTTGTTAAAGTTTTTATCTAAATAAGTAGTTGTAGATAAAAATTGATTTATTGGTACATAGACATGGGTATCTGGCACATGGCTTTTACAAACAGTAAATATTAGTACCCCAAATCGGGATGTGATTAATGGTGCACCGTATTTTGGGTAATTTTGGTTCTGTAATCGACTATCATTCACTTTTTTGTTTAGTTAGCCTGGGATGGTTTTCACCTTTTGCAGAAACTATCATTTTTGAACATTGTCAAAAACGATTGCATTTTTAACCATTTCTATAAATAATAAAATCGCGAACAAAATTTAAACTTTCAATAAGTGTGTTTTATTGTAGTAAAAAAATAGTGTTTAAGTTTTCGGTAAACATTTGACTAGAAAGTTAGTTTTTGCGTAATTTCGGGGCCTTAAGGATTTTTAAAGTATTTTTGGGTTTACTCTTTGTATTTTTTAGTTAAATTGAATATTAATTTCTTTTTTTTTTTATGCCTTAAAACAGCTTTGTATCTTCATCAATGTCTGAAAATTTGTTTTTTCCTTGCATATTTTAAATGTTGTGAGGTTTTTTATGGCTGTGTTAAAGAGTAGCAAAGTCAATAATAATTAGTTAACATTGTATCTTAACGATTTGTTCAAAGTCAAATTAAATATGCTATTGTAATTATACGTGCTTATTATTTCATGTGGTTGATTGCTGATTTAATATTGTTGTAATAACAGCTCTTCAGTCGGTATTAAAAATGAAATTATTCATGCATGTTGTTTTATGAAAGATAAAAATTAAAAGCGTTATGTACAGACGTATTTTTAAGTAAAATATTGGTCGTTTTTCAAAAATCTCAAGTTACAAGTCTTGACAAACTGTTGTTAGGTATGACCTATATAGTATAACTGCATATACAACTGATTTTGTAAACTTATGAAACCTGTTACTTTAAAGGTCTTCTTCAAACATTGTTGTACCCATATATTAAAATGTTAATAATTATATATTTTCTCATCTGCCTCATTATGATTTTCGTTAATAATATAAATATTAAAAGCTTTGTAATAATGTGTTTTGTGTTCATGTTTTTGTGTAGATGATAAAGAAGCTAGAATAAAATCATTTAAACAGCGACAAAATGAAGACAGGCAAAGGAAACTTGAGGAGATTAAAGCACAAGCATTGGCTGCACAAAAATTTAAAGAACAAAAAGATCAAGAAAGAAGGGTGCGTCTTGAGGAGTGTAAAGTAAAAGAAGAAATTAGAAGGCAGCAAGTAGAGGAAAGAAAAAGAGCTATAAATGATGCTGAGAGAGACAGATTAGAATCCATATTGAAAAGAAATCAACAAAGAGACGCCAGAATGGAAATGAAAAGGAGAAATGAAAGGAGTTCTTTAGTTTTTGCCTTTGGATCATCAATACCACGGATGGTGAGCAATGCTGAAACTTCGCCGTCTTACTGGGGGCATAGGAGGGCGACGTCTACTCAAAATATCACATATGCTGCCGCACCTCTTACAAGGAGGCAGTCGGAAAGAGAACTTGATGGTGGGAGCAAAAAGCGGGCCACTTCTGCAGGAGGTCTAGAACGTTCTGGAGAAGGTTAGTGGTTTTTTCCCAACTTTGATCTGTTATCTTTTCTTGATGTTGCCTTTTGCAAGTTTTACCTTTTGTTGCCAAATATGCAGGCAATGTTACTTTAAGCAGTGGGCTACCTGCTCCAGAAGCATTTATTTGCAGTAGGCCTTCTGTGGTTTATCCCTCCCCCTCAGTGCTACATTTGCCTAAGATTTGTTTCCAGGGTTTTGGTAGTTTTACCTTATTTTGCAGATATGCCAATGTCCACGTCTATGTATGAGGTTTTCCATTGGGAAGACGAGCCTGATACCTCTAAGACCCCAATTCCTAGCTCTCCTGCACAAGCGATTACTCGCAGCACTTCGACCAATTTCGGTATAAGTGTCACGACATCTGTTGTCCATATTATTGCATCCCCGTGCTTGCTGTGTTTTGGCCTGTGTTGTACATTTTGTTTGATTTTTTCATTTTTTGTTATACATTTCGTTGAGCATGTATATTATTGAAATCCGAGTTCTAGTATGCTTGCTTATTACAAGAGCTAGAGAATATATTAAACCCATGTCTAGGCTCTTACAATAAGTAAGATCCCCATGTTGGAACCCGAATTTGAATCCAGTCTGTATGTATTAATTACTTAATTATGGACACAATTGAACATATCAAAGAAATTTATTGAATTTGGTGTGTCTTAAAACAGGCGAATAGGAAAATTGTGTTCATTACAGAATTGAAAGGATCTTTCAAGATTCGGCAAGTTTTTTGCCCATGCCTGCTTAATTCTGCTTTCCTTTAGTCTGAATGTATTAATTTTAGTTGTGCTTGTTTTGTTTCAAAAACCAATAACTTGATGTGTAAAAACAGAATGGGTTTGTAACAGGTTTTGTTTTCCAAACAGGAAATCTCCCTCAGCATCCTGCTGGCTGTATAAGTGGGTACATAGGTCGTCGACGCACGGATTTAATGCCCACAATCCCGTCAAAAGAATCACCGTCCACTCCACCACGTAAATCATTTACGCGTTCACCAGGTAGGGCTTACTCCATGTCGCGCTTAGATCAACTGGCTAAACCTCGAAAAAGGTCGATTGAACTGCCTCCCCTAGCAGAGACCGCAAATAGTCCTCCTTTTAGACCCTTATCCCGTCCACAGCAGTCCTCTGTTAGTCGTAGTATGAGCCACTTAGCTGTTGGTAAACTGGGGCCGACACAGCCTCAGAAGCCATTGCGAAAATCTGATAGTCGCAGTATGCACCAGCTCTCAACAGCTGCGCCCTTACCACCACCACGTACCACCCGTGCCTCAGAACTCAGAAATAAGAAGCTAGCAGCAGCGAACAACCCTAATTCGGTCGAAGGTAACTCGCATATGCCAATGACGTTTTATCTTAATGCGGTGTATATAAATTTCATTAAAGCAATGAGGTTCATTTAACTTTTGTAGTTGTACTTTGAAACATGCCTCTGTTGAGTACAAGTGTTTAATGTTACAAAATATTGGTGTCTGGTTAATTCTAACTTGGGCGAGGTGCATCATGCAGCTTCACGTAAGTTGTGTAGTGATAAACAATTAACGCTTTAATTACAAGTACTGTAAAACCTGGTTAATTTGAAATTTAGAGTCTTAACAAAAATAGGATTCGAACCAAAACTTCCATAACTTAACACACACACACAAAAGATGATGTGATATTACTAAGTTATTTTTATTTGTTTAATTAAAACAATACCGCTAGTTGTGGCCCCTCTATTTCCATTGCTTCAAGTGTTAAGGAAAATCGTCTTAGGACAAATTCAAAATATAGAGATTCAAGTTGACCGAGTTTTACTGCTGTAGTATATTCATTTCGAAACAGTTTTTTTTTCCAGGCATTATGCAGGTAAAGGAGCAAAAAATAATTCTGCTTTTAACAGTTGTGGTATTGCTTTGTACATTTAGTTATAAAGTTATTGGTGGTGGCTCATTCGGTCCTTTCCTTTCCATTTATTCATCCTTTAGAATAAGGTATTTGACATAAAAAAAATATGTTGCTAATATTTAATCAACAATATTTTGTACATAAGTTTGTTTATTGTTTCGTTGTGATATTTAAGTTCGAGTGCTGATTGTATTCTCAACTGCAGCTCCTTCGAGACCAAGCAGCTCCCTTAGTCAGCAAAGTGCTAGCAGTGTAACAAGTTCAGTAAACCTGAGAAGTCGACCGATTGCAGCTCCCAGACGTCCTCGACCCGCAAGTATTGCTATAACTGGTGTATCAACTGACCTCAGAAATGGGTCTCTGGATGGTAAAATGCCCGAAAACAAACCTCCTTTGCCTAAAACTCGAAAATCGAGTTTAGGTAAGTCCCAGGAAAAAGTAATAAAGAAGAAATCCCTTGCATCACCTACAGACAATTCACCGGCAGCTATTGTGTCGCCCACTAGTACTAATGCTGGTGTAGTACAAAGTCCTGTAGATAATGATAATAAAACAGTAGTGAAAGAAAGTGTTAGTAATGTACAGACAAAATCGGAAAGTAACGAAAAAATTTATGTAGAAATTAATAATAGGATTATGGAAGAGGCTAATACTAAAGAAAGTGGAGCACAAGTAGCTCAGTAAGTATCCAACATCGCCCTAAAAATGTATATTTACTTACTTAATCCTTAACCCTTGTACCTTTTGCTGAAAGTGTTGAGTTCACCCTCTGCACGACTTTCTCCATATTTTGTTCCACATATTTTTATCTTGTGCTAAAATCCTTATTTCTTCCCAGCTTACTCTTCTTATCTTGCCACTTGTCTTTACTTCTTCCTTCCACAACCATCTCAATCTTTCCCTCTATTTATTCCCTTCTTCTTTGTTTCATAAATCCTTCACCAATTTGTCTTTATTCATCGTAAGTAAATGTCTTTTATTATCTACTAACATCATGTCTTCTAAAACCCTTTCAATATCCCCATTTTGAATATTAAACACTACTTAGGTGATTTTTCTTCATGTTCTTATTGCTTTCTTTTGTTACCTTGGATAAAAAGTTCTAAATGTGTTTCCTTATTTTTTCAAATTTTTTTTTGTATCTTTTCCAAATAGGTTGTTTTATGAGTTTCCAGTATTTTCGCATATAGCTTCCCCACCTTGCTTCATACAGTAGTGCCTCCATAATTTTTGCACTCTTTGCTGCCACATTTCTTGTATGTTGTGTTATTAATTGTGTTTAATATTGCAGGCTTATAGATATCAGTGAACCAACTTTAGCAATACAGACTAATCAAGTGTTTGAAACTAAACTAGAAGAAATAAAACAGATTAACTCTGAACTAACTAATAACCAAAAAGAAGATTCAAGTATAAAACCCATTATTGAAGATATCAAACCCACGATGGAACAAATATCTGAGAATCTTGTAAATGAAGATCAGATTCCAAAGTCTGTAAAAGAAGATACTGTAACTAAATTAATAACAGAAAGTGAGAATGTTTTAGAAAAATCTGACATGCAAAAATTAATAGACGACAAGTCAATGATCATTTCTACTATGGAGCTTGATTTTGACGGCGCAGAAACAGATATGTCGGCTTCTGCTTTGTTGAAACCCCGTATTACAACAGAAGAAGAAGCAAAAGCAGCGTTAGCTGAGAGACGGCGCATAGCTCGTGAAGAAGCAGAACGACAAGCTGAACAAGAACGATTACGACAAGAGGAAGAAACTAGATTAGAATTTGAAAGGCAGCAAAGAGAAGAAGAGCAGCAAAGAGTGTTAATTGAACAGCAGCGGGCTGCTGAAGAAGAACGATTGAAGGAGGTAATTACAAACCTTAAAATATTAGCTTATTGGTTTTAAAGTTTCATATTTGTTTAACAGCAAATGTAGTCGCTGCCTTTACCACTAATTTAATTATTTTAATAGCCTAAAATTTTCTGTGCTTATTCTTTCAGAAAAGCATATCATTCTTATATGTCGAAAAAAATTGAAACTGCAAAAATATACTTTGTTTTCAATTTATAGTTGTTTAAATCCAAAAATTGTTTTAGGCAATAAGAGAAGCCCAACGCCGTGAAGAAGAAGAAAAACTAAAACGAGAGGAAGAACAACGCTTGAAACTTCTCAAGGAGGAAGCTGAAAGAAAAGCCAGAGAAGAGGCTGAAAAACAAAAGGCTGAACTACAAGAAAGATTAAAAAATGAAGAAAAGGAAAGAGAAGCTAGACGTAAAAGAGTTGAGGCCATTATGCTCCGAACTCGAGGCAAAAATAATAGTGGATCACCTCAGGTAACAAAAAATTGTAGTTATTAACTGTATTTGCTAGTGTGTCACTATAGTCTGTCTCGGATAAGATTACCCGCAGCGAAGATAAGGTTGAACTAAAGTAAATAAACACTTGATCTCCGTCTCTTTCATTAAATAATATTTGTGTTTGCAATTCATTCTACATTAATCAAAATCGAAATCTAGTTGAAGGTGTCTCATTGAATATTATTGCTAGCAGTCGAAACTCAATCCCTAATTAAAAGTTCAATAAGGTTTAAATTGTGTTCTTAGGTAACAAAAAATGTATATCTATATCAGTGTTTGCAAAAGTTTTTGCTTTTCCATAAATAATCACTAAAAACTGTTTAGAACTGGAGTGTTAAAAGAAAAACAGTTAAAAGATGTACTATACCATTTTTATTTTAAGTGTTGGATCATACAAATTGTTTTAGGTTTATAATCCAAGATTGTGTGCCTGGGTTTTCCCAATTACTTAAGCCCATATGGGTAATCTTATCTGAAACAGACTATAATTGAAATAATTCATAGTGTTTCTTATTAAGCCGTTTTTTAAATGCTAGTATTAAACTGTTTAATTTTTCTAAATATTGCAAAAACAACTTTTTTAATCTTTTTAAATATTTGTGTTAGACTGATGAAAAGAATGCCGAAAATAAATTAGATAAAATAAATGGCTCCAATTCAGAAAATGCTGAAAATGGTCATAAAAATGGTAAAGACCTTGAAACTGTTGATAATATGTAAGTATTTATTGTTTTAAATCCATATAAATCACTAAAGGTTCGTTTTACTTTGCAGAATTACTGTTGATTCTTTAAAAAATGCTAATACAGTTACAGCAAATACCCTTAGCACAGACGATACTATTAATTCAAATGATGCTTGGCAGCGGAACACTCAAACTGGTTCGTAATTAATTACCACATTTAAAATTTCATATATTTATGTTTCGTTTTGTTTCAGATCTATTGATGTGAGCTGCCATTACATAATATTTATTATAGGTGCTTTAAGTATGATCACAATGTTTGATTACAGTTCTTTAACATAATATTAAAATAGAATTGCCGTCATGTATTAATTTAACACGAAATTGTACAATTTCTTTGAATAATTAATTTGTTCGAATATCATAAATAATTGGTGCAATAATAGCTTTGAGAATAAATCGGCAATTCTAATTTATATATAGAATTTATATAAATAAATTTACTGACTGAAACAACAATATATTATAAAATCCTGATCAATGTTGTTGAAGTTTAATGTTGGTTTAAATGTTTCTTTATATTGACTTTGTGTTAATTATAATATATTTACAACTTAAAATGAATATTAATTATAGGGTTTTAATCTGCTAATTGCCCAACAATGACCCCTCAAGTTATACCAAAATAACTTCCTACCTAGTGGGTAAGATGATACTTTAATTAATAAATCATATAGCAATGAAAAATTAGCAATCTTAATTAGGGTGAAAAACTATGAACATATCAGGAAGACAGAGTAAACTTGGAAGAAACTAACTAAATATTATTTGATTTAGTTTTAGTCTGTCTCAGATGAAATTAGTAGCAATTGGGACAACCCAGGTACCAAACAATCATTTGGGAAACACGATTCAGATATTAATTTTTTTTTTTGCCAAAGAACACAAATTAAACCTTATTGAAACTATAATTTAGAGATCAAATGACGACTGCTTGCAATAACATTCAACTAGATTACGACTTTTATTGGTGTAGACCGAATTTTAAACACAAATAATAATTAAAGAAAGAAGGATTGTGTGTTTGTTTCCTTTAGTTCAACCTAAATCAGCTGTGGGGTAATTTTATCTGAGATGGACTATAGTTAACTAAGTCTTTTAATACCAGACCATAGATTTTTTTAAATATACCAATTGCTTTAGTTATTTTTTATGCAACGAAATCATCTAATCAATTTAGAACAATGAAGAACAGATAAATGTAGAAATTATTTCAGTGATTTTTTTTAAATGTAAATAATCAGTTTAATTTAATATTTATGAGCAAATAACATTAATTTGATTAAATATATCAATTGATGCAAATTTTTTACATGAAACTAGTTTTTACTTTCGCCATACGTAATATGAAGAAAGTATTTTTAAATTTAAAACTCTTTGAGATGGGTTTTTCAGTGTCTATATATTATTTGTTTATATTGTGTTTAATTGTTTAAAATAAAGTAATTGTTGAACTGCAATAAAATGTGTTCTCTGATTTTGTTTGTAATCTGTTTTGTATTTTTAGTGAATTTTTAGACTTGAGGGGTTGGTGTTGACAACTTTTTGATTTTTTCTAGGAAACATGTAGTATTATTTAAGGACTTATGCATTCGATTTAAAACATGTTTCCTATGCCTTTACCATATATATAATTTAGTCGATAATTGTAATTTTTCCAGTAAGTGCGAAATTTCTTGCATATTTGATTGTTTGCAAGCAGTTGTGTTTGATCAGGATTCCGTATGTAATCTTCCAGTGAATAGGAGGACTTGGTATCTACTAGTCATCTTGATTGTACGTTGATTTGTTTTGTTAATACCGTGAATGAGCGTGTCGGCCTTGTATGTGTTCGTTCCTGCAGGGTTGGCATTTTGTATCTTTAGCACAGATAGTTTTTATTGTACTATATTTGCATTTTTTTAGTCAGGCTGTCGTTTAAAGTTTTCAGTGTTTATAAATTTAAAAATTAATATTGGGGTATAGAAGTGCAAACTCGCATGTGGTATTTGAATTCATTTAAAGAGTTATTATGTTTGTAACATATTTGGTGGCACACAATCGATACCTTTCAGTAAATAAACCGTTAGTTCTAATAAGTTAAAACTGTAAAGTTACGTTTTGTCAGCGATCAATTTGATAATATCTTACACAGGTGTAATTGACTGGCTTAAATGTTTAATAAATGTTACAATATGAATAATTTAGAGGAATATAATAAATTACTTGGTGTAAAAGTTTTTCAAATATATCCACCGTTAGTACCGATTACTTCTAGACAAATAATTTATAAGTGATGAGGTATCGGCCGTTGAGAGTGTTGTAGCCTAGGAGTAATCGGTAAACTTCATTATTAACATTTAAAAACTTGTAAAATGCTTGTTACAGTGCTTAATAAAATTAATGAATTTATCTATCAAATTGACAAATACATTTACAGTATTGTATGTTTTGCTATTTGTTTCTGAAAAATCCGTATTTCGTTTGCATTTGGTACCAACAGGTTTGGATCTTGTGTAACATTTTTATACTTGATCTTATGTATTTGACAAAAAGTAAAATACAAATATTTAGTCAAAGTTGTGTTAATTTGACCTTCCCTAAAGCGTGTACAGTAATCCCTCTCTATGCGAATTTACTCTAGCGCCGTTGAAATTTTTTGTTATATATTAGACACCAGAGTGAATTGTCTTTGAAAATTAAATAAGGGTCAATGCCGTATAATCCAGGGTTCGAAAATGTTTGTATGCAATTAGAGTGGAGGATTAAGGCAGGGTAATAATATTAAAATGTTTACAGTTAGTGTGCACTGATTTCAACGAGCAACCAGGGCCGGATTAACCAAAAGATAAATATCTAGGGCACCTAATTCAAAAGGGCCCGATTCTACCCTGCGAAAAACTGATTATTATATTTGTTTAGTAATAAAAAGTTGTGAATACATTTTTCTTTCACCTCTAAATATGTCAGTTAAATTTTCAACACCCTTTATAAATGGGACCCAAATACTATACTTTGTCTAGGTTCCTCTAAAGCCTTAATCTGGCACAACGAGCAACTGATCTTTATAAAAATATATGATAGTTGCATCAAAATGTGCACTCTTATATGGACGTATATTTAAAAAAAAAAAATAGTTTAAACTTCTGTAGCCCAGCAAACTTGATAACATCCCTATTTTAAACATGCTTTCCATGGCTCGATTTGCGCAGATTTTATTTGGGCGCTGTTTTTGTGGAACCAAATACTCGCGTATTTGTGTATCAACACGATTTGGGCAGCGCAGCGTGGGAATAATCGGGTTACGCTTAGGCTAGGCGTCGTAAACGATAAGGGACGCCATCGACTACATCACTACACTATATGGTTGGTGACGTACCCTACCCCGCCGCACTCCCTAAGAGTATACCGTCACCGTGTCAGTTCGCGACGTAACCATTTAACAACTCGAAGCCATGGCTACCGCACAATCCATTGATTCGCTTAATTTCAATTTTGAGTGCAGCATGGACGCTTGTTTCACTGCATTCGACAAAAATAGGTAAGTGTATTCAGATTTGTATAGACGCTGCACGTCTCTTTGGGCGCATCGCCCAACGCACGCGGACAAATTCCCGCGCTTTCCTCTGCATTCCAAACACTAAACTCCCTCATACAACTGCAGTCTTATAAATAAATAATATACCGTGCAGCATGCTTATTTATATACCTGTAACATTCAAAATGTTCGAGTATTCATGCAATAATGCGGACGTTACGCACACCCGGGGATTCCCGCATATATATACTAGGCATTACGTTTGAACGAGCGCCGGCAAATTTGTAACTCGCACGATAATCGAAATATTCAACGTATGTATGTAAAAAACAAGTGTAACATATGTTGAAACGTGTTGATAATTGCAATAGTGAAAAAATGTTCACTTCGCAAACACTGCCTTTATTTAAAAGCAATAATTGAGTCCTTGTTTATAAAAAAGAATTCTGTGTAAAAATTGTTTGCTGTTTTACCTGGACTGTGCCAGTTTTAATAATCCAATGTTACAATACCCAATTTTAGTTAGCTTTACCTGCAAACGGAAAAATTGACCGGTCGTAAAATTGGAGGCGTCTTTTAAAACTGGCGTAGGTACGCGCATTAGTGTCATTTAAAGAAGGGACCAACCAGTTATTTATTATCACAGCATTTTTTATTAACCACAAACACAAGTTTAAACATTAATACAAATTTTGGCAAATGTAGAACCGTTTTTTTTTAAATGAATCGAGAAAATTCGTAGCCTTAAAAACAATTATGAAAAATAATCCATTGTGCTACGCGATCATTCGCTAACACAAATGAGCAGCTAGAATTTTGGTTAAAATGCATTCGCATATTTCATTAATTCTTGTATTAAAAATGTTTCGGTTAATGTTCATGTAACACAGATATTTCTGAAATCAATGTTGCATAATATAAAACGACTCATTAAACATTATGTATGTACGTACACTTTGTCTCATTATTTCCTGTTTTACAATGGAATGACGACGTAATTTTAACAAAGACCTTTTATTACGAAGGTATTGCTATCGACACTCTTCTATAAAAGTCACCTATTTTTGCGCGGTTTGTAAAAATAAATGTGAGTCAATCCAGTTCAGTAAATATCGTGTAACTTTATCGGCAGAAATGATACCTGACGAATGCAGATAAGACTAAATTAGCGAGTGTATGTAAAATAAATATAATATACGTTGTCAGGAATGATCTGACGCTAAAACGAGTTGTCTATTTAACATTTAAATGTCAGCAAATTGGCCAAATTTAAACCAACGCTCTATAACTAATAATAAGCGAAATCTCAATGGTTGGCCGATCTTGAATCACCGTGTATAAACTAGTAGATTAAGTGATAAATAACACAAAAATTAAGGGAAATTTGGCCAGAAATTCGTAGAGGATTTTAACAGTAGGGCATGCAAAAGCTTCCGTTGTCTTGCCAAGATTTCGGACTCATTTAATCCATCTTCAAGGATCTATACACAAATTGCAATTAAATTCTGAGAGTTTAACGATAGTGTTATTTAGATTAATTTAGAAAAAAATCTCAACAAATTTTCCGTCAGTCTTAATGTGTCTCAAGTTGGCAGGTATTGAATAAATAACTCAAAAACGTCATATTTATTTATAGCTTGACACACGTATGAGTTATATAATATTGTTTGGACAAAGTGCTTATTTTTGCTAGAACTTCGTAATAGAAAATTAGAAATAAAATCGAAAAAATACTGTTAATTATGTTTCGTTGATACGTGTAATATAGAAGTGGATTGTAAAAGATTTTAAAGTGACTTTGTGATTCGAACTCACTGAAAATGATTGGCAGTAACGATATTGCAACTAATATAAATTTTGGAGTATTTTTGTACGTTTTTAGCTGGACTTGCCAACCCCAAAGTACGAATAAGCAAAGTTTGTGGACCCACAAGAAATGGGGGGGGGTCGCAACTATTATTAAAATATACAACGAAAGACTTAAATTGTTCTGCGAATTATCGTCACCCTTTGACTAGTTCTTTAAAACTAATATTCTATTGTCGTTATTGTAAAAATAGTAATGGTTGTGAGGGGATGGATGTAGTGAAAAATGTCTTTGGATTTCTCGAGACGAAACAAATTTTAAATGCCACCATCAGCTATTTTTTAATTGGATCAAGTAGATCACCAGAACTTTTAATAATTAGCTGTTAAATATTAAAAGTACCTAAAATTATTTTGCTAATAAAACAGCTAGGAACATAAACTTTAAACTGGCACCAATTTTGCTTGCGTACTTTTTTTGTTTTACGTTATGCAATTTTAATTGTGCAGCGAAAATTTAAAAACTAATTTTAAAAATAATTGTACATGGTTGACCACCGATTCCCAACCCAATCTTTAAAAAAATAGGATTCGGGGCTTTTTGATTGATTTTTTTCTAGGGGCCAAAAGCTGTAGCTGCGCTACTGAATAATTTATATCTATTGTGTTTAAAGATAGCTATAATCGATTTTATCATCAAATGATATATGTGCCGCTACCTTCTATCTAAGCAAATTAACACATTAATACAGAGGTCTGTAAATTTTTGAATAAAATGGATCTCTATAGCGTCATGCCATCTCTGACGTTCATTGGTACTAAATTAAATCACCAATATTTTCTTAAAAAAATTGATGAAACATAAATCTTTTTTTGATATTTATATTAAGTACTACACATGAGGGTGGTAATTATCTCATCCCTTAACCGATTTTTACTAAAATGTTGTATGAAAGCGACGTGTCGACGAACACCAATTTCGTTGCTAAAATGAAATTGGTTTCCGTTTTACTGGAAAATCATATTTAGGCCATTGCTGTTACCTCACCTCGGGCAATTAGAGATTTAAAAGTTACTCTAGCGTTTTTTTTTGTCTTTAAATATATCCATTTATATCTCCAAACAATTTTGTCTGTATCGAATATTTTTAATTTATTGTAAAGTGTAATTGTCTCGTTTCAATTAGCTTTTCTAAAAAAATTGTATATGTACCTATATTCCAAAAAATATTTGGCAACCCAAGAAGTGTATAAACTCAATATATTTTCGATATTTTTTTTTTTATATTTCTGTTTAAAAGTGAAGTTAGGTTTCTATTTATCGGAAAAGCGTAATGAATTGTGAAAAACGGATTTTAAAAATCAGAACACCCCCTAAGGGTCGATATAGTTTGGTAAAGGGCCGGAGAGCTGTAAATTTTGTGCTCAAAAACTAAAAAAAGAGACTCCTCAGCTCTTTTTACGTATACTAACTCCCCCCATGAAAACATCCTGCTGCTTAAGAGTTTGTAAAAATTTTAAACAGCTATAAAAATTATTTATAATCTCTTTCTAAACAAAATAACACGCGTTACGCATTGCACAAACGTTGTACAACATTTTTACAAACAATTAGGCCCATAACAAAATATTTGATTTTTTAAGATGGAAAATGGAATTTTTTTAAAAACTTTAAAGTGCTATAACAAATATTTTTTATCTGTTTCCAAACAGAATAATACGCGTTAACGTTGTGTAAACTCAAGACGCAAATCGTTACACTAAAATTCAAAATTTCTCACCTCTTTTTAACAGTAAAAAGTGTGTTGCAAGGTTGCGATCCGACACAACGCCTATCACAAACGATAGGTAAACAAGAAACACATGTTTTAAGTCTGTGAAGCGGTGCCCTGAGGCAGGTTGCCTCAATACTACACCCTGTCGACGGCCCTGGATTTGTGTTATAATAATCATTATTTAAGCTTTAAGTAACGTGTATGTGCGAAATCTATGTAAAAAAATATTTGAAGGTATAGCAGTTATAAATATTTTTTTATTTTTTAAATTACAGCGTATTACGTAATGTTAAACTTTTCTCAGTTTGTGTTTTGCATATAAAAAAGGATTATTCAAGTTTACTAGGTACGTATTTGATTTTACCCCAAACTTAATTAAACTTTTTTTTAACAATAAGATCAGCTGTTTTTGATGGTGTAAAATATGCTTGACTTACGCACATGAAATGCGCGCAACGCAGTTGATGAGCTAGAACAGTGGTTCTCAAACTGGGTGCCGCGGCACCCTAGGGTGCCGTTAGTACGCCACAAGGGTGCCGCGAAATTCAACATGAAGACAAACCAGAATTTTGTAAATGATTACAAAATGGTTTTTGGTGTTCCAAATTAGCTCATTTAACAGACATATTTGATCACCTGAACAAGTTGCACCCCAGTATTGAAGAAAAAAATGAAAATATTTTGACTTCTGCAGATAATATTTAGGCCTTTAAAGTTAAAATAAACATGTGAAAGATAAAAGTAAACACAAATAATGTAGAAATGTTTCTTAAAGTTGCCGAATTGAAATATACCTAATAATAAAGATTTGCATAAGCTTATTTACAGTCATTCAACATCTTTAGAAGAACAAATTAACCATTATTTCCCAAATATATGAGTTAATTTGTACTGGGATTTTCTGCACTCGTAAATATTAAAACAAAGAAGAGAGAAAGTCTAAAATCCCTTAAAAATGAGATGAGAGTATGTCTCTCAAAAAGTCGACCTAATATCAGAGAAATATGCAAACACAATCAAGCATATATTTTAACTTAAGTTCACATTTTAACACCAAACACTTTTCTAATAACTTTTTCTTTCAAATACGTCTTATGCATCATATCCTAACTGTAAAAAGCAAAAAAAAAAATTTTTTAAAATTACAATAATAATAAGGGTGCCGTGAATTTGGTTTAGTTATTTTAGTGTGCCGCCAGACAAAAAAGTTTGAGAACCACTGAGCTAGAAGAAGATAAGTTTATTATTGGCCGTTTTGCAAGCTTGGCGTTAATTTTGTATATTTTTGGCTTATTTGCAAACACAAAGTAGTTGTCGCTTCTGTAATACATAGATAGATGCATTTAAAAACCTACTATTTTGTTATAATGCTCCTAATAATAATGACACGAATAGAAATAACATCCAGCAAAGGTCGCAAACTTTATCAGTTTTGGAAATTTATTAAGCTTAACATTAATTTATGAACGTCTCTGCATTAAATTAAATTAAAATTATTATTGATTACGGTAGACAAAAAAAAAACGGTACGACGACCAAAGTCGCGCGACTATGTGTGTACGCGTACATGCAATTGCTAGTAGGTACTTCACAAACGCTCTGTGTTTGTGAGGCCTTAGTCTAATTTTGACGTGTACACATATAAAAGTGCACCTTTTAACAACTACAGCTGAATTAGACTGGTTAATTCGTTTTGAAAAAATCCATATTCGATTCTTCTTGGTACTAGAGGTCTTTCAAGATAAACTGAACTGTGACGGAGAAACCAAAGCGTTAATTACTGCGCCACCTAAAAACATAAATCTGTTTCAACAACGGGATTATAGCTATAACAATATAACGTTTTTAGAAAGGTTTTCATTTCGACCGCTATCTCTTTGCGCATTTCGCGGTTCAGTTTATCTTGAAAGACCTCTAATAAAGTTTTTATCCTAAATGTAGCTTTTTTCCATTTGGATAATTTTGTGGCGTGTTTATTTTCAAAAGAATAACACCGAACACTAGATGAATTGCAAATGGCAAAAACACAGGCAAATTTAATCGGTAGCAAAACTTCACTTAACATTTTTTTATGTTACTTTGTATCTAAAGCGTTCATCTGGATTTTTTATGCAAATTTCCCCTTTAAATTAATAGTAGTAATATGCAACGTGCAGTGTAGTGTAGTGATAAAAATTAATGGAACTCCATGTATATTTTAATCTACTTTTCAAATTGAAACATTTGTCGTGCGTTTGTGATAATAAAAATATACATTAAAGTAAAATTTAAAGAGTGCGTTTTTCTTTTATTAAACGGCTTTTCTCAATAGTTTCTAATTTTTTGCTTTTACGGTGATCTTGGAGTAATAACAACTCATCTGTCGTCAAAACAAAGCACACAAATAAAGCAAGAATCACATATAAAGGTTGTAGGCATATCATAATACACCGACTGCACATTTTAATCAACTTTTTAATATTCCTTAACTTCACTAATCACTCTTTTGGCTGTAGCTAGCAGGAAATATTTTAAAAATGAACCAAATGTATTCAAAAACGTATGGTAATGAATTTTCCCTCGCTACAATGTTTTTCTTGAATTTATTAGTACCACCGCTACAATGTCAAAATTAAAATGAAAAATTTGTTTTTGAATGTCAGATTGTATTCTGCTAAACAGCGAACATTGTATCAGAAAAGTTCATAAAAGTTCGCTGTATTTTCTAATGCAAAATAGCTGATCATTTGAAAGTATAAATAACATTTTTGTAAGTCGGCGATGGTTTATAAGTTGGCTTTAAAAAGACGACGTAGCTATATTTATTACTTTATGCATTATTTACTTCGAGAAATATTTTATTCCGATTTATTTTGTACATTATTCACATTTGTGTGTTCTGAGGAAAAGCTTTTTAACATTTCGTTTCGAGCTGTACTGTGAACTCGCAAACGCTTCAGTAATAATTTTGTTTTTTGGGAAGTTTTGAATAAGGATTCATTATTATGTTAGGTGTAAATTTGCATTGCTGTATAGACTACGATAGTTAGTAAAGTATTTGATAGAAACAATAGATACTCAGTAACTATGTGTGTATTCATTACATTCTTAAAAGTAACTTCAACGCTATTTTTAATATTTCATCGTAGTTCAGCAACTTCCTATGAAGATTTTGATGTTTTTCGCTTACCTATTACACTTACGTGAGACGCCCAAAGAAATGTGCAGCTCATTCAGTGCAAATTGGTTTTGGAATACAGTTCATACAGACACTCCGTGCATGATACACAACTGATATTGTTATTATTTCAGTGATGGAAAGTTAGACTTAGAGGAGTTTAGATTGATTTGCCGTGCGCTATTCCGAAATGATAAAGGAAAAATCTATACGCTAGACGAATCAAAACTCGAAGAAATTTTTTTAGTTTTTGACAAAAATGGAGATGGCTACATTGACAGAGAGGAGTTCGTTTTCTGCTGGAATCATTGGATCAAAACGGTAAGAAAATTGCAAATTGTTAGTAATTCCAATTTTGTACTAACGCACATGGACGCTGATGTAAGAATATAAACATATTCTTTGCCTTTTAAAAAAATTCAATTGTTTTTTATTGCGCCTTTGTTATTCGAAAAAAAAGTCTTATGGTGGAAAACTTATGTACCAAATAACTTTTATTCAAAATATTTTTCCCTAAGTGGATATTTACTGAGATATATAGCATATTCCATACCTTTTGGACACACTGTATATTTTCTGATCTTGAATCAAAGCAACTTAACTATGTTAAGAGATAACCAAAGAAACTAATTGTTTTAAATTCCAAACCTGACCAACCTATCGTAAGTATTTTACGAGATACGAACACTAAAAGTTCCTGAAAAAATCCTGATTTTTTCAGGATTTTTAAACATCGATATCTTCGAAAGTAATGTTGTTAGGTTATTGAAATTTTCAGAAATTTTCTTTTGTAGTATGGGATATCCCTTTTTAACATTTTGGTAACAGGAAAGATTGGTTTACGCTAAAAAAACAAAAGAAACGCGGTACGGTGATTTAGGCGTAATTTGATAGGTTTTGTAAATATTTTTTTATTGAGTGCTACATAAATAAGAAGGTAAACGTGTTTTATAATTTACTTCCCTTTTTTAAACACTACTGTATACTTATAGTTTATTGGAATGCCGCAAAGCGTAACACTTCGTTGATTTATCTTAATCTCTTTTTTAACTGTTAATGGTGCTTTTAATTGTTTGTCTTCGCATTTAATCCCGATCAATGCTAATATTATTTGCGTGTTTTACATAATTAACTTTGTTTCGCCATTCATAACGACACCCACCTTTCAACGACTTAAAGCCTTTGACATGCAATTGTATAATTGCCATATTTCAAGGTTAATAGGTTTTTGACTGGTGCCGCTATCCTGCACTCGTAATCGATCCATTTCGGAAATTTATATCTTGTTTAAACTTTTATGTCGACGAATTTAACTCGTGCAGTAACTAATTTACTTGCGAGTGCGGACTTTTTGCGGTCACGTTTCGCGCTGACGATACGTGCAGTCTTAAATCCTGAAATGTTGAGGTTTCTTATCTAATTTGGATAGAACTAGAGACAAATTAAAAAGCATGCTAGGTGCATCGTTTAAGAGGCAGAAATTGCACGCTATCTTCCTATTGTTGCAAACCGATTTAGGTACATCTGGAAACGAGCCAACGAGCTGGCATTTAACAAAGCATGCACCAAGGTGGCGTGAAATGGGATCTTAGATTACGATTAAATACCTTTTTACAACAAACTTTTACAGGATAAATAAAATTTCCAAAAATTGGGTCAAAAATCCGTATCGCTTGTTATATGAAAATTGGTTCCGCTAAATCCTCTGTGTGTTGAATTGCCCAAAAAGTAGCGTCAGAATTTTCAATAAAGAGCAGCTTCATGATTCCATCATCCCGCAACTCCCTCTCTTTTTCGGAAAACAATTTTGACAGGTGCATTGTGCAGACCTCCGGAGGAGCCAAAGTCTTTACTATCAAACGAGTTTTGCATAGATCGAAACAAATAATAGTCTGAGGGTGCAGGATCAGGTGAATGTGGGGAAAAAGTAACGTCAGAATATTCAGTAAAGGGCAGCTTCATGATTCTATCGTCTCACAACTTCCAATCTTTTTCGGAAAACAATTTAGACAGAAGCATTTTGCAGGCCTCCGGAGAATCAAAGTTCTTACTATCAAAAGAGTTTTGCATAGATCGAAACAAATGATAGTCTAAGGGTGCAAGATCAGGAGAATGTGGAGGATGAATCAGTTAATCCCAATGTAGCTCCTTCAAATTTTGTTGCGTTTGCAAAGATATGAGTGGTCTCGTGTTGTCATGGTGGAAAATTGCCCCTTTTCTGTTGGCGCATTCTGGCCGTTTTTTTCTGAATATTTGCTCTTACTGGGTCCTATTGGGAACAATATTCATCAGAAGTGTATGTTACCTAATAACTTACGCAATTTAGGTAGACTTTTCATAAAAACTTTGAATACGTCAAAAAACACAATTATTTTAATATTTTCACTAAATCCTGATTTAATTTTTGCTGTTTCTAGTATCTATTACCCTAAAAATACTTCGAATTGGACCAGTCTGTACAGGGTGGCCCAAATTCGATGGGATTACATGGGTATCTCGCTTAATTGTCAAGATAGAGAAACGATTAAATTATCAAACATGTGCAGTTTTTTGAGACAAACTGAGAACAGTTTTTAAATGTATTCTATCATTTCCGGTTTTTCTTGTTTTTTGTTTATTTTCACAGCCTACTTTTTGTTTGTCATCTTTAAAAAAATTTAAAAACCCTTGTAGCTTGCATATTATTGAAAATAAATACATTAACCTTCATTAACTTTTTCGATATTTACTACAATAAGAGAGATATGACACATTGTAAATATAACAAAAAACAGTTTTTCTCTAATAACTCAAAAACCGGATATGATAGAATATTTTTGGAAACGGTTCTGAGTTTGTCTCAAAAAACTGGTAATTTAACTGTTTCTCTATCGTGACTATTAGGCGAGATACCCATGTAATCCCATCGAATTTGGACCACCCTGTACAAAGCTTTATTTTTGATATTTACCCAACTTTGTTTTGTTATTACTGTTAATTATGCATTCATTTCTGTAGGTGAGTGATAGAATGCATTAAAAACTGTTATGGCAGGATCGAGCTCGACAAAATTAAATTAGGATCACTATGCAGCTGCATGCGTCATACATTAATTGCACACACCCTTGGATAGTGGTATGGATAGTCCAATCAAAAACAATCTATGGTCTTATTATTAATGCTTCTAAGAGATTAAACACCACACCTGCAATTATTTTTCGATTAAATGAGTATTTTGAAGTGTTATAGTTAATTATCGTTAAGGTAGAACTGCTTCTGAAAGTAAATTTTTGGTGGAAGTTAAAAACTACGAAATTTATCTTAATTTGGTGCAGAGAGAAGTGACTTTTTAAGATAATTACTCAAAAGGAATAATAAGTCGCTTAACAAAAATTCCTTATAATTTTTTTTTTTACTTTTAATGTTAAGTAAGCCAAAATTTTGCAATACATTTTTATTTAGTCATGTACTGCTAGGTGTAGGACTGTTGAGTTGTTTTTTGACTCTTTCACATTTGTTCGTTTTGGGACTTCTCTATTTCCAAAAAATGTTGTTCTTAAACTTTTAAATATTCTTCCCACATTTTTTGTCCTTTCGCTTATTTCCTTGTCCATCCCTCCATTTTTTTTCGGTGATCACTCCTAAACATATATAAACCGCAAGTTGTAAATAATTGTTGTGTCTCAATTCTTGCAAAAAGTACTGTCTTATTTACCTGTTTTAAATTAACGCAATATAACGACAATTTAATTAAAACCTTTTAGTATTAATGAAATTAGCAATAGAAGCTCGTATGAAATAAACTTTGTTGCGTTCAAATACAAATATATTTTTTAATTATTTTGAAAGCATTCTGTGCATTGGTTTATCTGAGGGGAATATACACTTTGCTAATGTGATTAAATCTATGTCTTAAAAAATTAAAAATGTAGGTGTTGGAAAAGACGCGGTGAAAAATATAAAATTTTTAATCGACAAACAAAACATTGGGTGTTACGATTTTCAAAAGTTCATAACTTTTTTATTGAGCCATATTTCATCACCAAATTTGGACTGAATGTGCTCTATACTCATATTATATTTCTAGTGTTTTGTTTTTAAATAGTTCTTTCTTTTTTAAGATACAAACCGCGCGTTGTTGTAAATGATGAACTCTGCTTCAATGTTATTATCTGATACAACTTTGAAATTTCTGTTGAATGTCAACGATGGTATTTACTTTAAGTTTAATGTAATAACTTGCTAATAGACCAAAGTTTAATTATAATATAAGAGCAGTTGTTTATTATAATTTCCAACAAGACGTCGTTCAACGGTTTGTGGTTTGCGATTTTTAAACTGGCGGTGGATGGATAGAAAACGCTAGCAAACTTGTAATTAATTTTCTATCTTACTGAAAAATAATAAATGTTGTTTTCGGAAGTGTTCAAGTAATTTACTTAAAATCATATTAAATCCAATGAGAAACGTAGGTGGTTACATTAACTTCTTTAGAGCTATCATTTCGTTGCCATTTTTAGTAGCTTTTTTATCCGTTATCTCTTTGAGCTTATCCACAAACTGCGCCATATTATTCCGTGCGAAGCAAGCATTAAGATCAGAAATTAAATGACCGAAACAAGAAATTTCGCTAAACTATTTTGAGTAAACTCTCTTTAGATCTAATAAAAAGATAATGTAGTTGCCACGCTTCTAGTTTCGCAGTTGATGCCTCTTTCAACGAGCACTTTCAATTTCTAATTGCTTTTTACTTGGGCTGTTAAAAAACTTTGATTTTCAAAATGTTGTAATTACGAAATTTATTTAGAGCATTTTAATATTATGCGCATCGCTCTAAAAAAATAATTTTACGCCCGTCCTTAAAAAGTTATGACAAAAACATACCTTTTTTTAAATGGTAGCGATACCTATTTAAATTCCTTGTTTTTTTCTCATTCCAAATAAATAAGGGTTGATGTATTTACTTTCAATAATACGCAAGTTAAAAAGGTTTTTTAGTTTTTTTAAAATTTGCTTGTTAAGAGTAAGCATGATAAACATGTCCTGAAAATTTCAAGTCATTATCTTCAGCATTAAACAATTATATGTGTTTTAAAACGATATAAAACTTGGGAAATTTTGATTTTTGAGTTAATTTTTGAAGTTTCTTACAAACAAAACATTGGATTATTTCCTGAACCGTTTGTTTGTTATTAGTAAGCACGATAAACATGTCCTGAAAATTTCAAGTCGATATCTTAAGCAGTTAAAAAATTATTCGCGAATATGTTTTTTAAAACGATATAAAACTTGAGAAATTTTGCTTTTTTGAGATAGCGAAATGTAAGAACTTTCAAACCACCTTTTTCGATTCCTCGTATGTTATATTGTTCCAGATTTTTATTTTTTCTGTGGTCTCAAATGCAATACACGAGAAGTAAACACCCTGTATAGTTGTTTTTCTTCTGGTAATGAACAGTTTATTGCTTAGCAGATATTACATCAAGTTGCTACAAGTATTGAAATTCCCAGAGTTCAACTTCACTTAATATACCTAAAGTGGATAAATTCCAAGTATTCTTAATAAGAGATGCTGTTTCATCGTATTAACTTTTATTAAAATCACATTTCGAGTATGTACGTAGACAATGTGGGCAATGAAATAATAGACATACATCACATACCGACTCTTTATTTGAACTATTTTTGTCATTTATTGCTTTTCATATTCAATACACGTGACAGCGAATGTAGTTCATAGGTCAATTTCGATTTCACATTTTGTTGTTCATTTGAAAGTAAATAAAATAGTTTAGCAGTTGGCAGGGAATGCGAACTTGGGATTAGCTCCTGGGTGCACCGAGAAATATGTTGCATTCGTGTTTACGTCTTGCAGGAACTTCAAACTTCTCCGTTATTGCATTACATCGAAGGATCGCTCAAAAACTTGTAATTTGAAATATATCTCGGCATCGCGTAATACTCGAAATTGGATTCGCAAAATTAAAGTTATGTTTTATATTGAAATCGCGTATTTCGTAAACTAATTAATAACTAATTACTTATTTAATTATATTTTTCAAATCGCAATTTAAACAAACTAAGACTGAATAAGTCCAAGGGTATAAGTTGGCAAATTGTTTAAAACTTTAAAGGCCTTTAAAAAATATTTTAATCCATTTCTGAAGCAATTGGTTTTCAATATGCGTTGATATAATGTTGTTTAACAATTCTACAGAGAATAAAGCCAATTGCAAAAGTTTCCTATTTTTAGCAACAAAAAATCCTAGATTATTATACACTTGGCAAATTTTATAAAACTTTAAAGGGCTATAAAAATATTTTTATTCTGTTTCTGAACGAACCGGAAGTCATTATGCATTGCTTTACCATTGTTTAAATATTCTACAATTTTTTTGCCATTCAGATACTGCATATAATCCATATAAAATGTACTGAAATACAGTGGCGTGCGGTGGGTTTTAATGTAAGGGATGCTGTCAAATATATATTTTTTAAAAAATCCTTAAAAATCTATTTAAATCTTCATCACCCATATATATATATATATATATACATGCTTAAATCCCGTAAAATAGCATGACAACGTATTATTATTAACTAGCACTACTAATAACTTGTAATAATCCAAAAAAGTTTTAATTTAAAAAAAAAATCAACTTCTTACTAGTCTGTTATAATTCGTGATGTACATACCTGCGAGAGAAAATCTCGTATTTTTAACGAAGCTAAAGAAAATTGTAACTGATAATTTGAGAAATAAAAAAATTGAATTAAGATATTCGAGCTCTGCAACTTATTAACATAAAAAAACTTTTATTTTACAGACTGACTAAAAAATTTTAGAGGTATGACGGTTTTAACAAACTCTCCACTATGCAGTTGCATATTGCATATTGCATTCATGTTTAATGAAATCGTATCCAACAGTAAACGCTATGCGCGAACACAATACTACCGCATTACCGGTGATCGGTGAATGCGTTTTTAGCTGTAGATGCTGTTTTCAAACCAGCATCTACAGCTAGTATATAGCTCCATCAACTGATACTTAATACGCATGCGTTAACTTCTATATCTCTATGCTATGAGTCCAGCCCTAGATGCTGAGCGCTACACCGCATTCACGGCCTTAAATGAGGCAGTCAGACAAATGGGATATATTATAAGATCTTTTTCCTCTTAACTTTAAAATGTAACTTTTAATGGACGTAATAGTTCAATAATTACTCTCTACAAATTAATTTTAGAAAAACAAATTATATATTAAATTAATGTATGAAATATTTCAAAATTTTAAGGGATGCGCCGCATCCAACGCATTCATGGACTGCACGCCACTGCTGAAATATGAAAATCGCTTATTACCTCAACAAAGTAGTCAATTTATTATTCAAGTTTTGTCTGTTGACCTTCCATTATCATGACAGAGTAATGCATCTTCTTAAGCAGTTTTGACATTATGCTTTTTGGTATAATAAGAGCATGTTATTAGATGAACGTTAGCATCACCATCTTTGTAAAATGGACAACTGAACTGAATGCTTTGGTAAATTGTACCTGATGCTTCATAGATACATGCCATGCTACATTAAAATAACTAACAAACTGCAATGAACAAAAAATTATATGAAATACTTCAATTATGTTACTGGATAATATTAAATTGGTTTCAGTCTTATGCTCCAATTAGCATCATCCAATTACGGTATAATATGCCGCGTTGGAACAGCAATATGTAAAGCTGTGTGTCCACCAGTCTTTTAGATCGTGGCAACATATGCCAACAATCATTTTGCAATGATTGCAGTGAAGCGTAAGTAACAATTTGTATTTTCAATATCATGCAACATAACACTAACAAGATTATAACGACTAATTTTAATTGTCATCAAACGAATAATGCCCACTAATCATAAAATAAGCTTTGGTGTTTGATTAAGCTTTTTTAAAAAGTTTTCGTGGGTCTATTGTTAACCTCATGTCGAAGTTTTCCGAATCATGTGCCAAGCAAACAATTTTAACAGTTGAATAGCAGTAATAATTTAACTGAAAAAGGTTTAACCGCTTAATATTGTAGATTGCTTATCATGTAGATATTAAATGAATGTCGACTTGCTATTTTACAGTGGAGTGAATAATTTTTTTGCACAAATCATCCGATTTTCGTTACATTTGGACTGCAGTACCATCACAAAAGGCCACATGCTTCCATTTGCTGTCACGCGTGGGAAATACAATTTTAAATCTTTTCATATAATATTTATATTTAGACACGTCTATTCTCCTGTATTGTTATTCTAGCATGTAGTTTTTCTTGCCACTTTAATTATATGTCTGAATTGATTTGCTTATAAAGAAATATCAAATCACGCACGAGCTTCGCTCAGACGTTAAAGGTCAGATCAATAAAAATATAATTTCGAAAATCGTACGTGTAATTTAAACGAGTTTATAACATGTCGTTACTTCCGCCAGGATTTCTGCCGGATCGTCTGTTCGAGTAGTTGGCTGGGGATAAGCATCACCATAAAATTCCTACCGATAAAAACTACGACCGAAACGGTAAACAAAAATCTTGTATATAACTAAAAAATCCGGAGCGCCACTCAAAATCGGTATCATTTACTCAATTCTACATTTAATTACCTTCAAAACTTTTTGTTTGATTTCTAAAAATTAATAAGCTATGGCAAAGTTTCCGATTCGTGAACCGTAAAAGGAAAACTCGTTCTAAGAAGAAACTATCTCGAAAATTTGGCCAAAAAAACTTGGCAAATTTTAAACATGTCTTCATTTACATGTTCATAATTTTCTTCACGTTATTGCAAATGATTTAAAAAAAATCTGGGGCCAGGCATATCGTAACACCCCGAATAAAAAGTGATGAAAGGGGTTTCTGTGTGTTAGGGAGTCTTATTCGTTTTTGAATTCTGTTTCAATGTAGATGCCTTTTATTGTTGTATTTTATAAACTCCAGTGCATCGAATTTAAGATATGCAGTATAGAATGTAAAATTCTATAAATCTGCTTTATAAAGGCCCCACGTCCATACAGAAAAAATCACAATATAACGTTATAAACTGAAATTACTTGTTGTAAAAAAAATCTACTGATGTGATTGTACATCTGATGGTTTTTCATTTTGAATCAATACACCCTGTGTATGCATAGTTTAAGATGAGTTAGATTTTTGTTCCTAAGAACGTGCATTTTTATAACATTTATGTCTCTAGCAATGCGTAATTATTATACCATTTGAAATATCGATGTACCCGATTGTAAGTGCTATGAATAATTTGCACATCACTTTTCTCATTTTCTTTCGGCTCGTCAGTCATTTATTTTCACTCACTCCATAAAGCTTATAACCATTTAGTGCAGTATAAGCGCTTAGATTATTTACGTCATCTTACGTGAAATCCCTTATAATGTTTCAAATTCAGAGCGTAGACCGGCGTAGCCTTTAATTGATGCAAATTCATCTAAAAGCACACTTTTGTTTTAATATTGAAAAGCGTTATGTTTAATTTTTCGATCAACATTCTCTCGAATGCCCGTTTTTGAAAGGACTGTTATTTGTTTTGCTAAGCGGTACGCGAGTTTTTGTGAGAGGTTATTAGCTAGAAATCTATACCATAATCTGCGGTCCGAAATTTCAAAGCATTCGTTTCTTACATTCGAGATCGAATAATTGTCCTTTACGGATTTTTGATCAACGTCGTTCAAGGACATCTTGTGTTATAAAAATCTACGGTTAATATATACATCCATTTCCGTCCCTTTTCGATACACCAAATATAATCGAGATTAGATGACTGAAATCGTCAAATTTTTCACAAATTTTGCCCATATTCAAAGTTGAATGTACGAGGGCGTACTTTTATGTAGACTATCTTGTAAGGAGAACCAAAAAATAATGCTCCTAATTTTTTCTACATAACCACCTTCAACACTTATACACTTAATCCAACTTTTCTTTAAAAAAAAAGTTTTTTCGGGAGATCCGCATCGACAGCTTATTGGCGGTGAATTTACTGCCCCTAAGATTTTTTTTAGACTGCGCAAGGTGCTAAATCGGGTCTATAAGGTGGATGAGACGATACGTTGACGCTAGAAGGCAAGAACTGATGACATAGTTCAAAAAATTGAAGATAAAGTTGCCATTCAAGAATGTGGATTTACAGACCAGGGAAGGTCACGATACGTTGTCGCTAGAATTTGATTAAGGCTGTGTTTATTGCATCAAGGACATCAAAACTAAATGTTTTCCAGAGTTATACGTACCACTGGCCATTTCCTTCGGTAAAATAGGGAAAAAACTGAAAAAATGCTATAAAAGGTCATTTGCGATCGCGTTGGGCATGATACCGTCAAAACCGAAACCCCTGCAGAAGAGCTATGATTTGAGAAGTTGTGGTATATCTGTATAACTATATCTATGCGACTTGCATAGGCGTTTAACATAGGGAAAACCGTTTTCACAAAGGCCTCGTTTTTCGCGTTTTTCTCCGGAACCGTTTAAGATTTTTTCAAAAACTTTGCACCATTTTACTTGCAAAGGATGTGCGCATTGGTAAATAGAAGAATTTCGATTTTGTATCTGGCGGTTTCATGGGCCAACGCGATCGCAAAAATTTCTTTTATTATTCGACTTTTCCGTTTTTTTCCCTATTTTTCGAAGAAAATGGCCAGTGGCACGTATAACTCTGCAAAACATTTAGTTTTGATGTTCTGGATGCAATAAACACAGCCTTAATCAAATTCTAGCGACAACGTATCGTGACCTTCCCTGGTCTGTAAATCCACATTCTTGAATGGCAACTTTATCTTCAATTTTTTGAACTATGTCATCAGTTCTTGCCTCAATTGGTCGACTGATTTTCGATCATCCTGTATAGGGTCCCGACCCCAGCGAAACTGCTTAGAGCAAAATTTTACTTAGAATAAAGATGGGACTTCATTTCCATACACGTCGATAATTCTTTGGGGAATAACTTTTGGTCCATTTTTTTTTGTGAGAAATTTTATTACGCTTGATGCTTGAGTTTCATTTCACTCATTTTTGGTTAGAAAAAATTGTTGAGAATTCTTTAGACTCGATATATTTAAATGAAACTTTTCTCTACGTTTAAAATGTCACAGCCATTTAACAGATTGACAATTTTCATTTAGACATTTCATGACTAGGTACCTATGTTATATAAAAATATGCCCTTGTAACCTGAAAATTAAAAAATAATGGTGATAGAGGATTGTTTTTTTTTTTAACCTTACCAGATGCGGTCTTTTGTGCAACAGCAAAAACTTCCTTCCCACGGATCAATAGCTAATCTAATTTTGTCCTGTGACACAAGTGGCCAGACGCCTTCAATTCTTACCTGAACATATTCTAAGCTTTCGCCGGTACACCGAGATTTTTTCCTTTGTAGAATCTTTAAATGGATGCAAAACTATGTTTTGCTTCAAAGTACAAGGTGCTAAACCCATGCTTCCGTCTGTTTTTTTTTTTTTAACTTGATCGTTCTACATGTTTAAGTTTTCATTGTTTTATGCCTTCCATATTTTTGAGTCAATAATGAACTATTCATTTGTAACATAGTTAAAAGCTTCTTTAAATCTAACGATTTCGATATTCCCAGGTTCTTCGGGGCGAATCAAGTTTAATATTTGCCTGTTGCATAGAGTCCGTGTTCTATTTTGCGGAAAATAAATTATAAAAGTTAAAGAAGTGCTTCTCGCACATTATAACTAAAAGTTGCAAATCAATACGTACTCTTATTCGAGACTTGTAATGTTGTAATACCAGAATTATAAAGCAAATCATTGGTTGCAATTTAACTGTAGCGCAACAATATTCCACCGCTACATGCAGTTATTTCCGTAATAACGCAGTACTTGTAAGTTTGATGGAAACTTTATCAACGACTCAACAAAATGCACCGTCATCACCGTTGCGGGGGAAAAATATTTATTTCGAGTTCATGAACGGATTGTGAATGTCAGAGTCGTTAAATTCAAAGGAATATTGATGATTCAGTGCAGTATTTTACATTTTGACTTGTTTTCGCCCATATACGTTTTTTCTTCTTTAATAAACTTGTTATAATTGATCAATCTTCACCTTAAAACGGCATTTCTAGTCGTTTTAAATTAGTAATTTTCCAAGCGGCTTTTAAACTAGGAGTGTATTAAGATAATTTCGTTATTTCAGACACTGTTTTGCAAGGAAAATCAACTTTGAGCGTACTTTTTCTGATGAAATAATCAGTTTTTATAAAAATGCTAATCTTGACTTCGTAAACAATTTGTTCCGCCAGATAGAAGCATTCTTCGGGGATGATGTTTTGCTGTTAAGTAGCTTACCATGTAAATTAGTATTCAGTTTTCTTACATAAATTCTTGGAAACGTTTGACAGAACACGTAAGATAGAAAATGACCCCGTAACTAAAATGCTGTGAATATTTTATGATGTTACAACTTCGATCCAACATGATGGAAGAATTTTACCAACAGCTTTTATCAGGCTTTTATCTTTTTTTCTGAAATTTTGACCACATCTTGAGATACATTAGCTTAACATGCCCTATAAATTTCAAAATGTTGTTGTGCGCCGTTTTGATTTTATCCAAGATGGTAGGAAGGGAGTAATATCATGAGTACCAGCGGCGTGCGGTCCATGGATGCGTTGGATGCGGCGCATCCCCTAAAATTCACGTCAAGAATATTTTTTTTCCGTATCATATTTGAATTTCGTGTAGCTTTATTTCGCTTTGATTTTATTTTTTGTTACGTTGTAATTTTATTTATTATATACGATGTTTTGCTTGCTCGAAAATTTGCGTTATATAATCTACATCCAGCGAGCGGCTGACGAAATGCGTGCGATGCACAGCACTAACGATTGTAAGCCCGACTGAGGGAAGCTATGCTGATTGTGGATACAAAATTTGCGTTCTGGGCGCATGCGTACTGCGATGCAGTCCATAGCCTATTGCCCGTGTTGTGGCTTACTTTAACAGCTACGGGAAGCGATTACTCTCATGGTTCCTCTGTGTTAATATGATAGGGCAGCCGCACTCCATTGTTATTACCGCACGCTGCAAAAATAATCATTTCCGTTGTAAATTGATTTTTGTTTACTTTCTTTAAATCAAGCTTCTTCTATTTAAATAAGCTTAACTCTATTTTTAGTGCACTGTTTCGCTACTTATAATTTTGCTTATTATTTAATACGACCCATAATATGGATGAAACTGTAGTTAATAATAATTGCAATTTTTGATTGAAAATTTAAAGAATATGAAAAGAATTTTCCGGATTTTCTATTACAATCACTTCAGCCAACTTATGGAAAATACTTTGATTTTATGAAGTTAAAAAGTCAATTAGTTTACGTGTACTCGACTCCCGACTTTCATTTAAAATCTATAAATTGCATAAAAGAATTAATTGTGAAAGATGAGCTAAAAGATGTTTTGACAGAAGTATTTAAATTAATACATTAATTTGCACTATACCTTCCACGAGCGCATCGGCTGAACGATCGTTTTCAACAATGAAAAGAATAAAAACATTCACCAGAAGCAGCCAAAATGACGATAGACTGTCTGCTCTCGCTTTAATATCAATTGGAAAAAAATTATTGCTAAATATGAAAAATAAAAAAAGATTGTATGATGTTGCTATAGACGAATTTTGTAAAAAAGATCGTAGAATAAAATTAATTAAAAAAAAATAAATTGTTCGTTTTTTTGGACAGCATCCCCTGGTTGATAAGTCACCGCACGCCACTGATGAGTACTTATATACAAATCTGCACATACATACTTATGCAAGAAACTCTAAAACGTGTTATTCTTTTTTTCTGAAATTTTGACCACATCTTGAGATACATTAGCTTAACATGCCCTATAAATTTCAAAATGTTATTGTGCGCCGTTTTGATTTTATCTAAAATCGTAGGAAGGGAGTAATTTCATGAGTACTTATACATATATATCAATTTTATCGTAAAATACCTTAAAGCTTTTTAATAAAGCATGAAATTTTCTACAAATTTGGTTCCAATTATTTTTAGTGTATAGGGAATGGTTTAAAAGTTATAAAGATTTAACGGCAAATTTCGATATTTTAGTTGCCAAGAAATGAAGTACAAAAAAGACACGCCAAAATAGAAGAGATGTCGTTACATGTTCGCTAATATTGAGCAATGACCAAACAAAACTTAATTAACAAGGTTGCAGATATATCCAAGGGGTAAATTTATTTCTAAAAACTTGATTGATAAACGTCGAAATAAGTTTAAATAAATACGAGAGGAAAAAAAACTGTTGGAAAGTGCCAGACGTGAATCGTATTTCATAACATTTCCAAGGTAACACGGATTTGCATGGATGAAAAACATATATACATAAATGTCACCGGGTATATTGATTTGAATTCATTTGTTTGGATATAATTGGGAATACTTTAAGACAAAATGTCACTGTTATAGAACGTATGTATTATAAAAGCTTGATCTTGAAAAACTCTTTCAACAGGAACATGTTTTTTAAAAAAAACTGGTGTTTGTGTGTCAAGGAATTGTGCATTCTTTGATAAAAATTTCGCTTCAAAGGTACAGACTTTTTATTTAAGTTCCTTTGAGTAGTAATTTTTCTGATTTTTCTATTTACGTAAAATGGATTTTGCTACATATCGCGTTTCTATCGATGCGTAAAAATTGTTTCCGTTCCCTTTATCACCTTCACATTCAACACTTACAAAAGTTTATTGCGAAATGGGTGTTTATCAGACATACATAGTGTAGAATTTAATATCGCGTATACTATAATACGAACACCTCCGGATCTGCAATACACGTACATATTTATGTAGCCGTTTATTCGACTTCAAAGGTATTCAAATGTTTCTGCATTTCGCAGTAAGCACATCCCATCCATCTATAGTTCCAATTAGAAGTTCGTTCCACATCTAATTAGCTGTTATAAAACGAATTTTGGCGTTAGTTTTTAGTGTAATTGCTGTCTGTCCGTATTTTTTTTACGAGTGGCACTCGTTCAGAATGTATTTACGTAAAACGTTTTTAATTCTAGCGGTGATTTATAGCATGGATGATTTTCATTTTAAGTCATCGGTCATGAAAATTTGTCATATTTTAATGATACATAAAAATACCCTGAGAAAAAAAAGATATTCGACATTTTCATATTGTTTGCTGTAACATCTGAAGCACGAGGAATTTTGTACTTTTAAAAATTGATTGTAGCTCCTCTCATACTAAGGAATAATTCATCTAATTTAAACAAACCTGTATCTCTTATAATAAGCGAGATTCCTATACTGGAAATGTAATCTGGGACACCCTGTATATTCCCAATATAGTTTTAGTTATTACTGTACTTATTTATTTAAAATGGGACTATTTTAAGTCCCAACGCGCTGCACTTGTTGATGGGTTACAGCAGTGGCGGACTGGGAACAAAAACCGGCCCTGGCATTCAGATTATAGAGGCCCACAGCCAGGGTTGGTAAAAATTTGATTTTTATTTAAAAAATCAAGAACTTTTGATGTTTTTGATTTTTTTTTAAGAAACTTGACTATTATTTTTCCTTTTCACAACTAATTTATTCATTTTTACGTTACATTCAAAAAGTATGCAACAAATAGAATAATAACTAGATTTTAGCGATTTCAGAAATATTCACAAGAGTAATGTGCCCTTATTGAAGAGTTACAAAAAAAAACCTCATGGGGAAAGATTATTTGAATTAATAATAAAACCAAAATATAAAATTTTACGTTAAAATTCCAATTTTTATTTTTGAAGTAATTTTAACATTCAAAAAGTCTGCAACAAATGGAAAAGGTTTCTATTATCGGTTTCTCAAAAAATTTTATTTTAGGAAAAGTTGGTGCATGGTCTAAAACTAATTTCAAGTTTAAAAAAAATGCAATAAAAATTGATACTCCTATAACATTAGATTTTAACGATTTTAGAAATATTTGCAAGAGTAAAGTGCTATTATTTTAAGAATTTTAAAAAAGTTCCAAAAAAACTTTTTTGAAAACCTAAAATACGGGCACTTTACTCTCGCGAATATTTCTAAAATCGCTAAAATCTAGTGTCATGCATTTTCATTAATATTTTTCATCTTAAAATGATGTTTAGACCATGCATGAACTTTTATGACCCACTAAAAGCTTTATATGGTAACTGCTTACACAGAGTTAATAAACTCGCATCTATATATTCATTATGATTCTATTTATTAAACAATGTGTTTTATAAAATGAGCAGATTATGAAACTACTATTTACACATGCACACGCCATTTACAGCTATGCGTCAGGTTTCGGATATCGGAAAATATTGGGACTATTTCTGAAGCACGAGTGGCGCGATCAAACATACGACGCTATTGCGTATTGTGGAGCCCCAGGAAAACATTAATATTGAATACGGCCCGTATTATACGGGCAAATGTTATGTTATAATGGCGCCGAACTTATTAAGCCCTTAGCTTAGACCGGCCCAAACCGGCCCATTAGGGCACCGGCCCTTCGGGCATTTGCCCGAACTGCCAGATGACCAGTCCGGGCCTGGGTTACAGAATCCTTTAGGTGCTATTAAAGTTGGTTGGGTGAAGTTTTGATTAGTTAAGTATTTAACTTGAAAAATATTCACATTGACTATTACTTTTTTAGTTAGTTACTTCGTTTTTACAATGATCATTTAAATAGACAACCCCACAATAGATTTTTGGTTTTGAAACTTTATTTTACAGAGGGTTATAATTTTGGTTGATAACTAATTCGTTGAAAATAATCTAAGGTAAACCACTTCTGTAGAAATTAATTAAAATTCAATAGCTTCAAGTAACAAGTAAACAGTGAAATTTAATAGGCTAGAGCTTAAGTAACGAGAAAAATGTCTCCATTCTAAAATAAATAAACGATGAACCAGAAAACTGATGTTGAGTAAATATTTTCAAGAGAAAACTAAAACTACGTAAATTTTGTAGTACGAAACGAAATGAACAATAGAAATTAAAGAACTTTTCCAGAACCAACTTAGATTTATAGCGGCAACCCCAGTTTAGATTGTTTCAAATAAAAATAGTTCGATTATTAATCGTTTTTATATAAAAATATATGCCATTCATAGAATACGATAATTCTATTGTGACTAGATAAGTAAAAACTTAGATTTTTGGCGGTTGTCTATGAAAAAAAAAATTAAACACCGCCAAAACTTTTGCAATGAGCTTAATTTTCATTTTCAATATGTTTTTGTAAAATGCATAAAATATAGAAGGACAAAAAGAGGCACATTATTCCATAGTTTTTTAGTGTTTAGTGTTTTAAACCAATAATTTTTTATTTACACCATTGTAAATGTCGTTATACTTGTGAATTGCTTTTAACCGGTACGGTTAGGTATTAATTTTTGTTTTAAGTGACAACGAAACCTGTAAAAAATTAGTGTTTGGTGGTTACTGTAACTACATATAAATTTTTAACTGTTAGATCGAGTTAGATAAATGTATATATTAGACTGAGCTGTCATTGGAAAATTTAAGTTTTGCGCACCCCAATTTCACCCTCTTATCATGCGATGCATCTGACGCTCATCCGATATTTATTTCTGCGTGTTTTGTGTTATTTCGCGTACAGTTTGAATAGCACGAACCGTCTTTCCAGGAGATAACCGGCAACAAAATCTGTTCTTCCTGGTAATATTACAATAGCATTAAAATTTATTAATCTGTTTGAAAAGTTTTGAATAGGTCGAAGTTCAAATCCAGTATGATACGTTCGCTGGTGTCTCTTTAATTGATTACTTGTTTCAAGCTCATTTAACATTGAGCAGACTACGTTCCAACGAATTTATGTTAAACAATTGCGAACGACGCGTTTACACTAAAAAACACTTTTTAATTAAAAAAAGAAAAAAAAACTTCTGCTGTACGGAACTGCTATACAGGGTGTTTCTTCAGGTGGTGATTCCTTATCGAAAATTAAGGGGGGGTCTTTCATATAACATGTTTTCCTTAGACGTCTCCTTTCGGAGTTACACCAACCCCCTTAAGGAGAGCGGTAAAATTAGGTTTTTATTTTATTTCTCAAATTTGGATTAATACACCATGATTTGCTTAATAAATGCAAATGTCAAGAGACGTAACTATAAATAATTTCCAAACTGCTGTGAATTTTCATTTGAATTTTACAGGAACGTTTATCTAAGGCATCTTTACATGAGATTAATACTGTTGCATTCTAACGCTATCCTGTCTGTTTGCATTTTCAACAATTAGCTTAATACACCATGATTTGCTTAATAAATGCAAATGTCAAGAGACGTAACTATGAATAATTTCCAAACCGCTGTGAATTTTCATTTGAATTTTACAGGAACGTTTATCTAAGGCATCTTTACATGAGATTAATACTGTTGCATTCTAACGCTATCCTGTCTGTTTGCATTTTCAACAATTAGCTTAATACACCATGATTTGCTTAATAAATGCAAATGTCAAGAGACGTAACTATGAATAATTTCCAAACCGCTGTGAATTTTCATTTGAATTTTACAGGAGACGTTTATCTAAGGCATCTTTACATGAGAAAAATACTGTTGCATTCTAACGCTATCCTGTCTGTTTGCATTTTCAACAATTAGCTTAATACACCATGATTTGCTTAATAAATGCAAATGTCAAGAGACGTAACTATAAATAATTTCCAAACTGCTGTGAATTTTCATTTCAATTTTACAGGAGACGTTTATCTAAGGCATCTTTACATGAGAAAAATACTGTTGCATTTTAACGCTATCCTGTCTGTTTGCATTTTCAACAATTAGCTTAATACACCATGATTTGCTTAATAAATGCAAATGTCAAGAGACGTAACTATAAATAATTTCCAAACTGCTGTGAATTTTCATTTCAATTTTACAGGAGACGTTTATCTAAGGCATCTTTACATGAGAAAAATACTGTTGCATTTTAACGCTATCCTGTCTGTTTGCATTTTCAACAATTAGCTTAATACACCATGATTTGCTTAATAAATGCAAATGTCAAGAGACGTAACTATAAATAATTTCCAAACTGCTGTGAATTTTCATTTCAATTTTACAGGAGACGTTTATCTAAGGCATCTTTACATGAGAAAAATACTGTTGCATTTTAACGCTATCCTGTCTGTTTGCATTTTCAACAATTAGCTTAATACACCATGATTTGCTTAATAAATGCAAATGTCAAGAGACGTAACTATAAATAATTTCCAAACTGCTGTGAATTTTCATTTCAATTTTACAGGAACGTTTATCTAAGGCATCTTTACATGAGAAAAATACTGTTGTATTCTAACGCTATCCTGTCTGTTTGCATTTTCAACAATTAGCTTAATACACCATGATTTGCTTAATAAATGCAAATGTCAAGAGACGTAACTATGAATAATTTCCAAACCGCTGTGAATTTTCATTTGAATTTTACAGGAACGTTTATCTAAGGCATCTTTACATGAGATTAATACTGTTGCATTCTAACGCTATCCTGTCTGTTTGCATTTTCAACAATTAGCTTAATACACCATGATTTGCTTAATAAATGCAAATGTCAAGAGACGTAACTATGAATAATTTCCAAACCGCTGTGAATTTTCATTTGAATTTTACAGGAACGTTTATCTAAGGCATCTTTACATGAGAAAAATACTGTTGCATTCTAACGCTATCCTGTCTGTTTGCATTTTCAACAATTAGCTTAATACACCATGATTTGCTTAATAAATGCAAATGTCAAGAGACGTAACTATGAATAATTTCCAAACCGCTGTGAATTTTCATTTGAATTTTACAGGAGACGTTTATCTAAGGCATCTTTACATGACAAAAATACTGTTGCATTTTAACGCTTTCCTGTCTGTTTGCATTTTCAACAATTAGCTTAATACACCATGATTTGCTTAAGAAATGCAAATGTCAAGAGACGTAACTATAAATAATTTCCAAACTGCTGTGAATTTTCATTTGAATTTTACAGGAGACGTTTATCTAAGGCATCTTTACATGACAAAAATACTGTTGCATTCTAACGCTATCCTGTCTGTTTGCATTTTCAACAATTAGCTTAATACACCATGATTTGCTTAATAAATGCAAATGTCAAGAGACGTAACTATAAATAATTTCCAAACTGCTGTGAATTTTCATTTGAATTTTACAGGAGACGTTTATCTAAGGCATCTTTACATGACAAAAATACTGTTGCATTCTAACGCTATCCTGTCTTTTTGCATTTTCAACAATTATCTTAATACACCATGATTTGCTTAAGAAATGCAAATGTCAAGAGACGTAACTATAAATAATTTCCAAACTGTTGTGAATTTTCATTTGAATTTTACAGGAGACGTTTATCTAAGGCATCTTTACATGAGAAAAATACTGTTGCATTCTAACGCTATCCTGTCTGTTTGCATTTTCAACAATTAGCTTAATACACCATGATTTGCTTAATAAATGCAAATGTCAAGAGACGTAACTATAAATAATTTCCAAACTGCTGTGAATTTTCATTTGAATTTTACAGGAGACGTTTATCTAAGGCATCTTTACATGAGAATAACACTGTTGCATTTTAACGCTATCCTGTCTGTCCGCATTTTCAACAATTAGCTTAATACACCATGATTTGCTTAATAAATGCAAATGTCAAGAGACGTAACTATAAATAATTTCCAAACTGCTGTGAATTTTTATTTGAATTTTACAGGAGACGTTTATCTTAGGCATCTTTACATGAGAAAAATACTGTTGCATTCTAACGCTATCCTGTCTGTTTGCATTTTCAACAATTAGCTTAATACACCATGATTTGCTTAATAAATGCAAATGTCAAGAGACGTAACTATGAATAATTTCCAAACCGCTGTGAATTTTCATTTGAATTTTACAGGAACGTTTATCTAAGGCATCTTTACATGAGATTAATACTGTTGCATTCTAACGCTATCCTGTCTGTTTGCATTTTCAACAATTAGCTTAATACACCATGATTTGCTTAATAAATGCAAATGTCAAGAGACGTAACTATGAATAATTTCCAAACCGCTGTGAATTTTCATTTGAATTTTACAGGAACGTTTATCTAAGGCATCTTTACATGAGAAAAATACTGTTGCATTCTAACGCTATCCTGTCTGTTTGCATTTTCAACAATTAGCTTAATACACCATGATTTGCTTAATAAATGCAAATGTCAAGAGACGTAACTATAAATAATTTCCAAACTGCTGTGAATTTTCATTTCAATTTTACAGGAGACGTTTATCTAAGGCATCTTTACATGAGAAAAATACTGTTGCATTTTAACGCTATCCTGTCTGTTTGCATTTTCAACAATTAGCTTAATACACCATGATTAGCTTAATAAATGCAAATGTCAAGAGACGTAACTATAAATAATTTCCAAACCGCTGTGAATTTTCATTTGAATTTTACAGGAACGTTTATCTAAGGCATCTTTACATGAGATTAATACTGTTGCATTCTAACGCTATCCTGTCTGTTTGCATTTTCAACAATTAGCTTAATACACCATGATTTGCTTAATAAATGCAAATGTCAAGAGACGTAACTATGAATAATTTCCAAACCGCTGTGAATTTTCATTTGAATTTTACAGGAACGTTTATCTAAGGCATCTTTACATGAGAAAAATACTGTTGTATTCTAACGCTATCCTGTCTGTTTGCATTTTCAACAATTAGCTTAATACACCATGATTTGCTTAATAAATGCAAATGTCAAGAGACGTAACTATGAATAATTTCCAAACCGCTGTGAATTTTCATTTGAATTTTACAGGAACGTTTATCTAAGGCATCTTTACATGAGATTAATACTGTTGCATTCTAACGCTATCCTGTCTGTTTGCATTTTCAACAATTAGCTTAATACACCATGATTTGCTTAATAAATGCAAATGTCAAGAGACGTAACTATGAATAATTTCCAAACCGCTGTGAATTTTCATTTGAATTTTACAGGAACGTTTATCTAAGGCATCTTTACATGAGATTAATACTGTTGCATTCTAACGCTATCCTGTCTGTTTGCATTTTCAACAATTAGCTTAATACACCATGATTTGCTTAATAAATGCAAATGTCAAGAGACGTAACTATGAATAATTTCCAAACCGCTGTGAATTTTCATTTGAATTTTACAGGAACGTTTATCTAAGGCATCTTTACATGAGAAAAATACTGTTGCATTCTAACGCTATCCTGTCTGTTTGCATTTTCAACAATTAGCTTAATACACCATGATTTGCTTAATAAATGCAAATGTCAAGAGACGTAACTATAAATAATTTCCAAACTGCTGTGAATTTTCATTTCAATTTTACAGGAGACGTTTATCTAAGGCATCTTTACATGAGAAAAATACTGTTGCATTTTAACGCTATCCTGTCTGTTTGCATTTTCAACAATTAGCTTAATACACCATGATTTGCTTAATAAATGCAAATGTCAAGAGACGTAACTATAAATAATTTCCAAACCGCTGTGAATTTTCATTTGAATTTTACAGGAACGTTTATCTAAGGCATCTTTACATGAGAAAAATACTGTTGCATTCTAACGCTATCCTGTCTGTTTGCATTTTCAACAATTAGCTTAATACACCATGATTTGCTTAATAAATGCAAATGTCAAGAGACGTAACTATAAATAATTTCCAAACCGCTGTGAATTTTCATTTGAATTTTACAGGAGACGTTTATCTAAGGCATTTTTACATGAGAAAAATACTGTTGCATTCTAACGCTATCCTGTCTGTTTGCATTTTCAACAATTAGCTTAATACACCATGATTTGCTTAATAAATGCAAATGTCAAGAGACGTAACTATAAATAATTTCCAAACTGCTGTGAATTTTCATTTCAATTTTACAGGAGACGTTTATCTAAGGCATCTTTACATGAGAAAAATACTGTTGCATTTTAACGCTATCCTGTCTGTTTGCATTTTCAACAATTAGCTTAATACACCATGATTTGCTTAATAAATGCAAATGTCAAGAGACGTAACTATAAATAATTTCCAAACTGCTGTGAATTTTCATTTGAATTTTACAGGAGGCGTTTATCTAAGGCATCTTTACATGAGATTAATACTGTTGCATTCTAACGCTATCCTGTCTGTTTGCATTTTCAACAATTAGCTTAATACACCATGATTTGCTTAATAAATGCAAATGTCAAGAGACGTAACTATGAATAATTTCCAAACCGCTGTGAATTTTCATTTGAATTTTACAGGAACGTTTATCTAAGGCATCTTTACATGAGAAAAATACTGTTGCATTCTAACGCTATCCTGTCTGTTTGCATTTTCAACAATTAGCTTAATACACCATGATTTGCTTAATAAATGCAAATGTCAAGAGACGTAACTATAAATAATTTCCAAACCGCTGTGAATTTTCATTTGAATTTTACAGGAGACGTTTATCTAAGGCATTTTTACATGAGAAAAATACTGTTGCATTCTAACGCTATCCTGTCTGTTTGCATTTTCAACAATTAGCTTAATACACCATGATTTGCTTAATAAATGCAAATGTCAAGAGACGTAACTATAAATAATTTCCAAACTGCTGTGAATTTTCATTTCAATTTTACAGGAGACGTTTATCTAAGGCATCTTTACATGACAAAAATACTGTTGCATTTTAACGCTATCCTGTCTGTTTGCATTTTCAACAATTAGCTTAATACACCATGATTTGCTTAATAAATGCAAATGTCAAGAGACGTAACTATAAATAATTTCCAAACTGCTGTGAATTTTCATTTCAATTTTACAGGAGACGTTTATCTAAGGCATCTTTACATGAGAAAAATACTGTTGCATTTTAACGCTATCCTGTCTGTTTGCATTTTCAACAATTAGCTTAATACACCATGATTTGCTTAATAAATGCAAATGTCAAGAGACGTAACTATGAATAATTTCCAAACCGCTGTGAATTTTCATTTGAATTTTACAGGAACGTTTATCTAAGGCATCTTTACATGACAAAAATACTGTTGCATTCTAACGCTATCCTGTCTGTTTGCATTTTCAACAATTAGCTTAATACACCATGATTTGCTTAATAAATGCAAATGTCAAGAGACGTAACTATGAATAATTTCCAAACCGCTGTGAATTTTCATTTGAATTTTACAGGAGACGTTTATCTAAGGCATCTTTACATGACAAAAATACTGTTGCATTTTAACGCTTTCCTGTCTGTTTGCATTTTCAACAATTAGCTTAATACACCATGATTTGCTTAAGAAATGCAAATGTCAAGAGACGTAACTATAAATAATTTCCAAACTGCTGTGAATTTTCATTTGAATTTTACAGGAGACGTTTATCTAAGGCATCTTTACATGACAAAAATACTGTTGCATTCTAACGCTATCCTGTCTGTTTGCATTTTCAACAATTAGCTTAATACACCATGATTTGCTTAATAAATGCAAATGTCAAGAGACGTAACTATAAATAATTTCCAAACTGCTGTGAATTTTCATTTGAATTTTACAGGAGACGTTTATCTAAGGCATCTTTACATGACAAAAATACTGTTGCATTCTAACGCTATCCTGTCTTTTGCATTTTCAACAATTATCTTAATACACCATGATTTGCTTAAGAAATGCAAATGTCAAGAGACGTAACTATAAATAATTTCCAAACTGTTGTGAATTTTCATTTGAATTTTACAGGAGACGTTTATCTAAGGCATCTTTACATGAGAAAAATACTGTTGCATTCTAACGCTATCCTGTCTGTTTGCATTTTCAACAATTAGCTTAATACACCATGATTTGCTTAATAAATGCAAATGTCAAGAGACGTAACTATAAATAATTTCCAAACTGCTGTGAATTTTCATTTGAATTTTACAGGAGACGTTTATCTAAGGCATCTTTACATGAGAATAACACTGTTGCATTTTAACGCTATCCTGTCTGTCCGCATTTTCAACAATTAGCTTAATACACCATGATTTGCTTAATAAATGCAAATGTCAAGAGACGTAACTATAAATAATTTCCAAACTGCTGTGAATTTTTATTTGAATTTTACAGGAGACGTTTATCTTAGGCATCTTTACATGAGAAAAATACTGTTGCATTCTAACGCTATCCTGTCTGTTTGCATTTTCAACAATTAGCTTAATACACCATGATTTGCTTAATAAATGCAAATGTCAAGAGACGTAACTATAAATAATTTCCAAACTGCTGTGAATTTTCATTTGAATTTTACAGAAGACGTTTATCTAAGGCATCTTTAGATGAGAAAAATACTGTTGCATTTTAACGCTATCCTGTCTGTTTGCATTTTCGACAATTAGCTTAATGTAGGAGAATGATGTTAGGTAGATGTTTTATACTCATTAAAAGGTTTTTAATAGTAATATTTTCAATCATCTCCCACCTTCACAGGAGGTTGAAAAGTGCGACCCCTGTTGATTTTTTTATCAGAACTTCATGGTGGGTTAAAAATTTTGTTTGAAAGCTTGATTTATTTTGAAACTTTTTTAATTCTTCGAAAGAAGACGTCTAAGGAAAGATCCCCCTTAATTTCCGATAACGAATCAATGCGATACTTAAATAATAGCTTGTTTCACATAAACAATTTATTACGAATTGCGGAATAAAAGAACAAGCTGCAATATTTGCTCGCTCTCTGAGTTGTGTTCATTTGATTTAAAGAAGTTTATTATTGGTTTGGTTTAGATTGTTTGTGGCATTTATTGTTATAAATATTTTCCAACAACCGCTGTACGCTCCGGTTCAATTTTCTTGTCTATTTGTATCACATACTATTGTGAGAGTAAAACGGACGAGCGCCTGCATTCTTTATTTAACTGAAGTTTTCTCTAAGAAATGTTTTTGCGATCGATTGAAATTATGTAGTCGAGCGAGCCTGAATTGATAGGCCCATTAAAATAAAGTTGTTTTAGTGCAATGATCACATGCAATGATAAAATCTGTTTCACGGTCTCACACTTTGCGTGTGACAAAAAATTGATGTCTCCGATAATAAGGCGCAATTTGTCAATTAAAATCAAGTCGAAACATATTTTCTTACTTCAAAAATAAAAATAGAGGATCTCGAATAGAAGCGAGAATTTATACACGAGATATTGACGATACTCCGTATAAATAAACAACAAAAATTTTGACTTAATATCTTAGCATATTAAATACCAACGACATAACGAATATGGAATTGCTCAACAAGATAAATCGATAGAAAATAATAACACACACTTGAAAATGTCAGCTGGAATTCACGGTACGCTTCTAGATATTCTAGGGATTTAGCTTATATTTACACTGCAAAGAGACCTATGAAGGTGGTTCTGACTGACCTATTAAATTAAGGATCACTTTGTAAATTGTAGTGATTTAGTAGAAAGTGAATAGGCCAATTTGAATAAGGCTTACAAAAAATGGTCTTACTATCATTATTTCTATTATTCAGTCATTTAGGTACACATTTTTTAGCATCGCATTAAAAAAACAATCCGGAAGCATTTGATTTACTACTCCTCGTTGTTGGGACTTTTATCCCTTACTTAAAAAATTGTTTTTACTGTAATACTGTTGAGGAAGTCATATAACGAAATACACAACAACCTAATCAGAAAAGATTTTTAATTAAACACAAGAGAGGTCTATTCTACTGCACAGAAGAATAATTTTTTTCGAAATAAATTTTGTACTTCGTACAATAAGTACAGTAGACATCGCAAAAACAAAAGCAGCTTCATATTTCACAGCTAAATACGAAAAGTTTACTCCCCGTTTAACTGAATGTGTATATCATAGTTTTCAAGATACCTGCTTCCCAGATAAAATAGAGTTATGAGTTATGTCATTCAAAATATTGCTTAGGGTTGTCCGTAACTGAAAGAGACGGGAGTGTTGGTTAAATGGGAAAAACATGCAACACCAAAAGCGGAACTTATCTGCGCATAGCACATATGTATGTCAAATACGACGTCATACTTCATAACTTTTATACTTTATGCAATTTTTAACATGGACATTTTATGCTAGTATTTGTGTATTTCTAGCAAAGTTTAAAATGATGGTATAACTGTATACAGGGTTGCGCAAAAGTATGGAAACAGACAAATATCTAGAATACTATTGCAGATAAACAATGATATTTTGTGTATCTGAGCGGTTTTTCGGATTCGATGAAAATATTAAGGTTGCAATGCGACTTCCGGTTCAACCGGAATCGGTGTCAAACTTTGAAATTTTAAATAGAACACCCTGTATATTTTTACATTTTTGGATTGCTCTTAAAATTTACTTTAAAAAATGTATGAGGTTATATGGGCCTAAAGTCAACCGTTTTGGTAAAATTTACATTTTTATGAAAATTTTGAGCTATACAGCACTTTCAATTTTTTTAAACATTTAAGTTATTTAAAAAGACAGTAGAATTTCGTTTAAAAATTAGATTAACAATTGATTAATAAACAATTTGCGCATCCCTGTATATACAAAATTAAAACCAATCCTATTTGAACAAGCTGTATAGGGAAATAAAATCGTATTATTTTTTGAATTTCAGATTGTTCGCCCGATATCAGTTTTTCTCATAGTAGATGTACAAAACGACTTCATTAGTGGCACCTTAAGTATCAGTAATTGCCCTGCCCAACAAAATGGCATAGAAGTCGTCGAACCAATCAACAGACTTTTAGAAACTGTACAATTTGATGCAGTATTTTACTCCCTCGATTGGCACCCCAGTAATCATGTTTCCTTTATTGACAATATTAGTCTAAGAAAATTGGACGCCACTAGCCCAATAACAGCTGAAAATGCAAAAACGTACGATACTGTAATTTTTGAGGGCCCAACACCAATGAAGCAAAAGCTCTGGCCAAGACACTGCGTGCAGGACACTTGGGGCTCGGAATTGCATGAGGATCTTAAGGTAAAACTTTGCTATTTTATTGTTTAAATATTTATAAATATCTCGGATTAGATTCTTGTTACTTCCATATTTATTACATGCCCGATTCACGATATACATCGCTTTATGTATGTAAGTTGTCACTTTTTGTTTCCACTGGCGAGTTTTGGACATAAAAATTAATGAAAAACACTTGACGAGAACCGTTCATGTGGTTTCTCGGAGAATTGTGAAGACAAAACTGCTTTTATGCTCTGTATAAGTTACAAGTAAAAATACTCTACTATCTACTTTATAGGGTGTCGTGTTCTGGTTATTATAATGTCTGTGTTGTTGGTTTCATAATAATTACCAGTTTTACAAAGAGGCCGCTCAAAAACAAACGCGTTTGTGTCGATTCTAGTTATGCTGTTCGTCTCGTTGCTGGTGTCAAGGTCTTGCTTATATTTTCACCGGAAACATCACTGATGCATGATTCTGCCCTGGTTTTATCTATTCTTAGCAAGCTGTAAAGATAAAGGTCATATTTTTAATTAAATTACGATGGAGTTGCCCTAAAAGTGCATTTGCAACATTGTTGTGCACCATACATTAGTTACGTTGGATGCTGAGCTGCGCGGCCTTCATTAATGTAATAATATCGTGATGCAGGGTCGAAACTACTTATTTCCGTTTTCAAATATTATTAAATAAACAGGATGTTTGAATTTTTCGGAACAACATGCAACTTTGTTATTTTAAATATAACACCCCGTATATTTTAACGTGTTCTTGTAGGTAATTTAAATGCCTTTAAAAATCATTAAGCATGTCCTATACCTAAAACGAATATTTCTCAAATTATTTCGATTTTAATAATTTATTTTTACAAAATGGTGGAGGTGCCGGGTATTTTTTTATGGTAATCCTACGTTAATTATTTAATGGCGTCGTTATTAGAGATGATATAAAAAAGCTTTACATACAAAAGTTCTTTCATCACAAGCTGCATAATCCTGCACTATTTTTAAATATGCAGAGTATTTAGATTTCGAAAACAGACATGCAACTTTGTTATTTTAAATAGTTATAACACCCTGTATATTTTTACGTGTTCTTGTAGGTAATTCAAATGCCTTTAAAAAACATTAAGCATGTTTTATACCTAAAATGAATGTTTCTCAAGTTATTTCGATTTAAATATTTTTATTTTTTTTAAATGGTGGAGGTGCCGGGTATTTTTAATATTAATCCAACAATATTATTTAATGGCTTCGTTATTAGAGAAGATACAAAAAGCTTTACATACAAAAGTTGTTTGTCGTGACGACAAGCTATACAATCCTGCAATATTTGTTATATACAGAGTATTTAGTTTTGGAGAACAGACGTGCAACTTTTTTATTTTAAATACAGCACCCTGTATATTTTTATGTTTTCTTGTAGATTATTTTATTGTCTTTTAAAAGAGATTGTTACCACAAATAAGAAAAGTGATCTTTTAAACCCTTTTTTTGTAATTCTCTGACTTGCATATTAGCAAAGTTACTACTAAACAGCTGTAAATAATTGTCTCTGTATATACTTATTTGAATTTTCTAACGTTTATTATTTTAAACAAATATTGAGAGTTATTTCATGTTTGGAGTTCGAAGTGTCGTTTGTTTTTCCAAACAAATGGAACATATATATTTTGATGGGTATTTTACTGTAGATGGATGATCCTCAGATATCGTTCGTGTTATATACTGTCACTTTCTCGCTGTTTCATTTCTATCGACCCGTTATGGGCACCTTTGGTACTCGTTTATTATAAACATAAATAAAGTAAAACTGCGTTAATGTCTGGAAATATCTTGTATCGCCGTTATTAATTGTGATAGCGATCGATAGTAAACAGTAGCGCAGATGACGTGTGAAATTAATTGATCGTTCGTGTTTAAATTAAAATAGCTTTTTCACCCCCAAACGAATCGATTTAGCGCCCTTTTATCATTTTTGTTTCCTATTAATTTCTGCGAAAGTGACTTTGGTTCTCGAGTAATACAAATTTAATTACATTCTGCTAAAATGCTGGTAAATTATAGGAAATAAAAAAAAAATGTCGCGAAACGTGAGTCGTGTGAGCGAGTTTTATTCATTTAAAACATTGTAATAAACCTAATTAAAAACAAAGAAAAGAAACAAACGCAGAAAGTTTGAAAAACAGGACAGTTGATGAAAGACCTAAACAAATAATTTGTGTGCAAAAATATTTAAATTTCGTGTTGATTTTGTCGGCATAACTTCAATTTAACATGCAATTTTGCTAAAATGCCTGGAAACATTATCAAGCTTACACGAAAACCGTGGAAAATTTATCTATAAAACACATCCTGGTATTGTACCACACATGCTGCGTTAAATTAGACACAAAAAAAACATGTATTGGGGTTTGTGCAAAAAGTATTTTCAGTTTATTTGATTTTACGCAAATTTCGATAATACTTTTTCTTTTTAAAAGTTTGCAAAAACCACTGTTTCAATAAAAAATCATTTACTATTAAAGCAACGACGAATGTCAACAAATGTTTGATTTGTCGAGTGTAACTTTGTTTTCCCTCACGATAATAAATAGTTCGTTTATTTATTTGGTTGGCACATTGGTCGCCAGTGGTAAGATATTATTTTTATCATCATTGTGAGCATTGTTTGTGTGAAAGAATAAAACTTTGTTCTTTTTTCATAGCAATTGTTTTATTCGTGTTAACATACCGAGACACTTTTCTTTAGAGCTGTAAACGTTTTTTTTTTTTTAATGTCTTGTAGTCCTTATATTTTATCCTTTTAAGCCAGATACAATGCTTTTAGAATCTGAAGATATTTTTAACATCGTTTGACCTTTTTTCAAAGAGAGTAAAAGGGCATATTAATAATTTACTTTTATTATCAATCATTTCTTTGGTAACGGCTTAATTGTATAGAAGAAAAAAATATTGTGACGTGTAAAATACACACAAAGAGTAGCGTCGTACCAGTTAAATTTGTACTCGCCCTAAGCCTCTCTATATCGATACATTAATAAATATGGAAGTCTAAAGAAACAGTATTTAAATGTCAAAGTGTATTCCAATTACGTTTTCAATGCATATGCCATAAAGTTATGCTACAACAATTAATCGCACGTCTAATTTTAGATTTCCGATAACGCAATTAAAATATACAAAGGAACTAATCCAGACGTCGACTCTTATTCTGTGTTTTGGGACAACAAAAGATTGACGGATACGACCCTGCGTGGCCAGCTTCGACTGAAAAACGCCACGGATATTTACATCTGCGGATTGGCCTTTGATGTGTGTGTCGGTATGTCCGTTTTGGTTTTGTTATTGTATCAGCGAACTGCAGCGATGAGATTTTAGGTGCGACGGCGGTGGACTCTCTAGCTATTGGGTACAGAACGATTCTCTTGGACGACTGTAGTCGTGGAGTGGATCTTCTCGACATAGAAAAAACGAAAAATTTCATGATTAAAAATAACGGAGTTATTGTCAATTCGAATCAGGTTAAAGCGATGGTTGAAGGAAGAGATCGAAGACCCGAGCTTGGATACAAACTGGCCATGGAACTTAGGGCTAAAAGTTCTTAAAATAAATTTTACGTTGTGTACTTACAGGTCTATGTGCTTAATGTTTAATAATTAAGATTGCTGTTGTCTTTAGTACTTATGATAAGAGGCTTTAATTTTTGCTTTAAGAATTAATTTGTTATACAATGTTATAAACTGCATTTGTTACCAACACATTCTCTAGTTTGCTAAATAAAATATATTAATTTGTTATTTGTCGTGTTTGGATTAGAGAGTGTCATTATCCCGCGCGCAATCCTGCAATTTCCTGCTACAAAAGGATGAAAGTTTCGTCCGCTATCCACTCGAAACGACGTGGCAGGCAGTCATTTGTTGTTGCTATAAATTAGATACGTATAAGTGGAACATGCGAAATGTCAAAAGGTTATTGCCTGATCACGGGGTGGTACGGTGGCACCGTATAATCACTCCGAAAGTATTAAGAGTGTTAAACTGCTCCCGTCGTGCGAGGCTACGGTAAAAGTAGTGTGACGTCAGGCGCCGGAATGACGTCACATTCGACGCCTGCGACGTAACGAGTATTGCCACCTCTATTAGTCGCTATTTTTAGCGAAGTAACAGTGAAATTTTGGATCAATATGGGCGTGCATACGAAAATATTTCGCGATAGTTGACAATCGAAATCGATGTCCGCTTGTGTACGAAATAGATCCAGATTGGCGCGATTTTGTCTTTGAGAATTTTGGTTTCCAAATTTTAGCGTCGGGATAGTTTGCAATGCTCCAGCCCGGGCTGTCGTCGCGCGCTTCCAGCTCGTGCATGCTCTTATAAAAGAGGCGCGTTTGATGCGCGAGATCCAAAGCTGCGATCAATACAGCGTCTGTTGTATCATAGCGCGGCAGATAGTGTTCGGAGGCCATAGAGTGCTCCGCATTTGCGAGCTTGTCTCATATTTGGGTGTCGCAAATCACAGACATGGCTCAGTGAGGGAAAGTGCGTGCCCGTACGGCCGAGTGCCGATGGCCACGTGCCGCAACTGATAGTCCGTGCTTTGCAGGAGGAAGTTACCATGCTTAAACACACCCTCCTTGTATTCATTCTGTACGTCATCCACGTGGTAGTGTAAGTATCTAAAAATATTTTCTGAATGAGCGACGATTAATTGGTCGGCAAAATAGGTGCACAAATGTCAAGATCAACTTCCGCGAGAAAGAAAAGGAAATCCTGGACCAAATTCTTGGACCGGGCCGCTACGATGCCCGAATTCGACCGTCCGGAGTAAACGGGACAGGTGAGCACGATGTATTTCATTATCGGTGTCTTGTTTAGGTCAGATGGCCACAGAGCGGGGCTCTGTCTTGTGTTGGTTTGCTTGGTGTACATAAGATTAAATGTAACATGTTGTCCATCGCTCCAGATGGGCCAGCCATTGTCCGAGTAAACCTGTTTGTCCGCAGCATTGCAACAATTAGTGACAACAAGATGGTAAGTGGAGCGCCGGCCACACCATGCAGTAGGGTAGTGTAGGGTGCTACACGAGCCAGCATGGGGCGGCGGCGAGCGGCGGGGTTTTCATCCGCTTCTCGCCGACACCAGTTTAGCTTCGTAGGTTATAGCGTATGATTGCTGAATGCCATTCCTGAGTTGGGCATTAGGTAGTCGCTGCCACCGCCAGTTCCGTCGGTGCCGGTGCCTCATTGCCCCTGCATCGCTCCGATGTCCACTAATTGATGCCGTTTTTTTTTCACCTGTCAGATGGCCCCGCTATAGTCCGTGTCAACATATTTGTGAGAAGTATCTCAAAGATAGATGATGTGACCATGGTAAGTGGCGATTGACAGCGGAGAATGATTCTTGTGTCTGTAGTATTGGTTGGTAGTATAGCTCATCAACATCTCCTGTGGGGCGGGACGGCGTGCGTGTGCTTTCGGTGTCTAGTGGGGCGGCGCGCCGGCAGCCGCGTGCTTGCATGCGGACGCGGCCAATGCGAGATGTGATTGGCGCCGTGCCCCGCAGCCGAGACTTTATCTACTAACTGAGTAATACTGTTTGTTTTGTTCACACAATGTAGGAGACGGCCCGACCATTGTAAACATCAACTTCTTTCTGCGGTCTATCAGCAAAATAGACGATTATAAAATGGTGAGTGCGCGGTCTGCCAGTCATGTCAAGTATTGGATGGATGTGTACTTAATATAACTTACTCGGTTGCGTTCACTTGCACAATGCCGAGTGGCGATGTTGCAATGAGGGCACCAGCACCAGCGCGAGCATGCAATGTGGCGCTGCAGCCCCGGCGAAAAACACGCGGTGTGTGCTGCATGCCGTGTCCGTGCCGCTTACCCAGCTTGCATGTGCTTGCATGGATGTCTTAGCTGTTATTGGTTTCCTGCTCATTGCAATGGAAATTGCAGGAGTACAGCGTGCAACTCACATTCCGGGAACAATGGCTGGACGAGAGACTCAAGTACAACGACTTCGGAGGCCGCCTGAAGTACCTTACTCTTACGGAAGCGAATCGTGTTTGGATGCCCGACTTATTCTTCTCCAACGAAAAGGAGGGTCACTTCCACAATATCATCATGCCAAATGTCTATATAAGAATTTTTCCATACGGTTCTGTACTTTATAGTATAAGGTATCTACATCCATCATACAGCGCTTTGCATGATATTGCTCTTACACGGCTTTTTTACAGAATATCGTTAACGCTGTCTTGCCCTATGAATCTCAAATTATATCCGTTAGATCGACAGATTTGTTCCTTGCGTATGGCTAGTTGTAAGTATAGATTCGTTATTTTGTCATTCCTCTTTGGCTCACTTATCATCTTTAGACGGTTGGACCACCGACGATTTAGTATTCTTATGGAAAGAAGGTGATCCAGTACAAGTAGTTAAAAATTTACACCTTCCTAGATTTACGCTTGAAAAGTTTCTTACCGACTACTGCAACAGCAAAACTAATACTGGTAATAAATAATGAATACGATATCGTTGTTATCAAGGGTAACACTTACTGAACGGCTTTCTTAATTTTGCTTTATAGGTGAATACAGCTGTTTGAAAGTGGACTTATTGTTCAAAAGGGAGTTCAGTTATTACCTTATTCAGATTTATATACCATGCTGCATGTTAGTTATAGTATCGTGGGTGTCTTTCTGGCTTGACCAGGGAGCTGTCCCAGCCCGAGTATCTTTAGGTAAGCTCTCTCAAAACACTTAAGAGGTCATCGCTTATTCTTTCACTGATGTATCTAGGTGTAACTACGTTACTTACTATGGCTACCCAAACATCGGGTATTAATGCATCTCTACCACCAGTATCCTATACAAAAGCTATCGATGTATGGACAGGTGTATGTCTGACGTTCGTGTTCGGGGCGTTACTAGAATTCGCCCTCGTTAATTACGCTTCACGTTCGGATATGCATCGAGAAAACATGAAAAAACAAAGACGCCAATGCGAACTTGAACACGCTGCTTCCATGGATGCTACCTCCGACCTCGTGGATACCGACAGTAATGCCACTTTCGCTATGGTAAGTCGCAATGCGCTCTTTGACGTAGGCTTGATTGAGCAACTTGTTGCAGAAACCCCTGGTACGTCATCCAGGTGATTCCATGAGCGTTGAAAAAGTACGTCAATGCGAAATCCACATGCAACCAGCACGGCCAAATTGTTGTCGTTCTTGGCTATCAAAATTTCCTACGAGGTCTAAACGTATTGATGTCATTTCTAGAATTACTTTTCCGTTAGTATTTGCACTTTTCAACGTTATCTATTGGTCCACTTATCTGTTTCGCGAGGAAGCTGAAGAATCATAAGGCATGCATAGAAAGTGTGAAAACTTCGTTGATATTAAAAATTGTGATTATAAAAGAGCCAACAAAAACCAGTATTTAGCACAATATAAAGTAATAAACAAGCTGTTTTCAAAAAGCGCATTCGTTTTAGACTATTTTAGATTTTTATGGGACGTTTTAGGAAATCAAAATATAAATGCTTTATCCTTTGACGTTGATTTGTAACGATTATAAATTCACGTCAATTGTTAATGCTGCATATGGTGCAATACACACACAATGTTTGAACAATGTTCTCTGAATATGACGTATTAATTTGTTATTCCAGTATTGTTAACACATATACAATATTTATGTAATCACATGGACAGTCTTCGCTCATAATTGCCAAATTTTGTCTTCGGTGATTTGTAACTTATAGTTATTAAAGCTTATACAGGGTGGTGTAGTTTTACAAAAAAAAATCAAATACATCAAACCATTTAATTTAATTTATTCTCAGACGCACTTAATGTAACTTATTGACTTGTGCCATATTGTCTTGTACAACAATGCGTACGCATTTTTTTTTACAGTTCGTTTAAATTCGATGATGTTACGACACAAGTCTTTAAGGATTTCACGATATTATCATTATTCATTGCCATCGTCCCTAACTATCTGTAGAATCATTTTTCTCACAGTTGTTTATATATACCACAATGCACCAAACCCTTAGCGTATAGAACCTCTTTAATTATTAAGGCCATGAAATTAAAAGGACTGATATTTTGCATTACCAGGACCCACAAACGCTAACCACTCATCATTTGCCTTCATCCCGTTAATAATACTCCAAAATATACACCGTGCGACAGTTAACTAGAAAATTAAAATACCGCTAGATGTGCACGCGCGAGAGTTTAAATTCTAACTCAAATAGCAAATAACTGAAAATTATCAAAAAAGTAATAAATAGATTTATAACCGTTAACGAAGTTTATTTTTTAAGTACATGAACTGTGTAGAATTCCCCCACTCACACCATTTTTTACAGTGTCACCAATTTTTATAATAGATATATAACAATATAATAAAATGTTAAAGTAAATTTGTGACTTGAAAATATCTAAGAGTTAGTATAGAAATAAACAAATAAATGTTTTAAATACTTAAAATCTTTTCTATACAAAATACCTTTTTAATCATCTTAAATGTTTGACGAATATGAATTGAGAAAGATGATATACCGACAATACATTTCTCCAACAACTAGGGAGTCAACAAAAAAATTCTAATAATCTATTCTTTTTTCCAATAAGTTGTACAAAAAAATAAAAACAGAGAAGTTGGATAATTGACTTTAAAAGAAAAACAAATATTGACACACGTAAATCACTTTACAGTTTATCAAAAATAGTTACACATTTCCACAAACCATAGAAGCATTTGTTTAAATATGGAGTTTTTAATCATTTAGAGCCTATTTTCAAACAAAGGATAGTATTTTTTTGAATTAATAAAAATTAAATTCGCAGAAACAACAAAAAACTTTGTATCCTACCCCCAACTTTTGGGTATAGGACCTACTTAACAAAAAATTAAGCTCTCTTAAAGACGAATTCAATGACATAAGAAAATACAGGGGTTTGCATTTAAAAAATTGAGTTACCTATTTATGAACACCCTGTATGCGTGATTCAAACTTTTTCATTTCGAGCGAATAGGGCAATGTTTTCTGAATGTCCTTACCAAATTACAACTCTATACTTCGAAAAATAAGTTCAGGAGATTTTTTTAAATAAAGACTAAACCTTAAAACAATTTTGGAAAAAAAAATTGACAACACCGCAAACCTGTAGTATTTTATATTAATGCAAAGGTAAAATAAAGGCGGTCAAAAATATTAAATACAAAATGGGGTGTTGTATTTGAAATTTAAAAGTTGCTATTAATTCCAGAGAGGTGTGTATTTGAAAATATTTTTATTGGGTTCGGAAGGAAAAAACTGTATAAAATAGCGTTTGAATCGACTTTATATCTCAAACCGTATGGCCACAATCGACCGATTTCGCACTAATGACGCACCCTGTATATTATACCTTTTCAAATTGAAGAACTTGGAGAAACCGTTAGAGATTGAAGAATGAATTACTAAGAGGTGTGTTTTTAGATGCTTAGTAAAAATGTAAACTGTAAGATCCTGAAAAAACTTGAAATTTAAACTTTAAAGTTTGGTATTTATGTGTAAGGTTAAAATTAAACCAGCCGACTTAGTAAAGTAACTTTTTAATTTCTCATGAACGTCATCTTGGATTTTTGTGTTACCAGTCGACGTATCTGACGAAGAACATGATTATCATATTTTTTTTAAATGTGCAGATAAACAGGATGTTTAATCAGGAGAGCTTACAAAAAAGCGAATGGAACATTATCGACTCAAATTCATGAAAGGAATTTTACAGTGAAAACGGAAATCAAATGTCTAAATTCATTTCCGAGTATCGCCCAAACACAAAAACCTGGATGTTGTTAAACATGCTTTCGTGTGGCGTTTGTTTTTTAATATATCAAAAGTGTACGTGTTTCAGAAAGTAAATTCGGGGTGCAATAATTTTTAAATCATTTCTTAAACTTGTTTTTTTTTGTATTTAAAAACTAGTAATTTTATTTTATTTTTAAACAACGATGCATTTAAATTTGGTATACCAATGTATACTAGATTCAACAATAAAAATGTTCTATAGTATTATCTAAAAAAAAGCAAATATGACTGCAGCACCCTAAACATTGTTTTTGAACAATCCGTTTTTTCCAAATGAACGAGTTAAACATTTGGTATTCCAAGAATCGTGCAGCATTATTTTCAAGGTCTATGTTTCCATGAATACCGATAATCTTCTAAACACGCAGTAAAAATATTTACCAGATTTTTTTGCTAAGAATTATTAGTTACAAAAGTGTTGTAAAAAGCAAGTCCATTTAGAACAACAATTTTTTAGTTTGCTTATTATTTCCGTTTAAAACATTGTTTTCAACGTTTCGACGGTGTTTTAAGTACATGGATATAAAAAAACACCCACTTCATCTAGAAGTAAGTATTTAAATTCTGTATTTCTTAGAGAAAAAATACTCTGTACATGTAACAGAAAATAAACTTAAAAGAATATCGATTTTTTTGAACTTACGTCATCTCTACAGGAAAATGCAATCGATTCTGGTTTGATTCTGTATGCTTTAAAAAAAAATGTGTTTTTGATTCTGTATTACACAATATGTGATCAGTTATTTTTAAAATATTTATTTTAACAATTATTTGTATCCTTCACCAAATACTAAATATAATTTAATGCGCTTGTAAACTTTTTTTTTAAGCCTAATGAGTGCACTACGTTAAGCCTAATCTGTTTGCGTTTTCTATAAATAGATTTTGAATTAAGTCTTTATACTTTTTTGAAATATCAATTGTACAACATGAAACTCATGTAACAATGCTATTCTGAGAATTCCAACAAAAAGAGCTATTCAACGTCTTAAAGATTTAAAGACGTCTTGCCAATTGTAAGATGAGACAAAATTGTATAAGATATCAGTCGATAGAAATGTGTTTTTACAGTTATACAGGGTGTTTCAGGCCACCCGTAACCCGTACCAGCAATTTTACTCTAAAAAGCGACTTCTGACGAAGATGGGGATTTTTTTTAATACTATAGTGCATATGTAGAATTGACTGACGCCATAGCGGTTTTCGTGATTAAACCGGAAGTGACCAAATCCGGAAGTAACTTAAAAACTTAAATGAAACCGTCCGGTTTTTATTGCATAATTAGAAAGATATTTGATAAAAAAACACTTTTTACTTAATTTTTTTTTGTTTATCAGTATAGTTTGTCCATTGGACCTAAATCATAACAACATTTAATTCAATACAAAACTAAAGAAAAAAGGGGGTGTCCAGAACTCAGTTACATGTGAATAGGGTTCTGAAACACCCTGTATAATACGATAAATATCGCTTATTTTACAGGAGTATTTTTCTGCGAACTTAACAAATGATTCAAATGTACACAAGCCTGGATAAATTTAAGAGATTTATCGTAAACATTTTGGAAACATTGGTAAATGTGCAAAATATGAAATAAAAAGTTTGGGCATTTTCTAGACAATCATTAAATTTCAACAACTTAAAACAATTATATATCTTCGTAACTATTATTGTGGAATAAATGTATGTAAATGAGTTAAGACAACTTGGTTTTGTTCTTAGAATAGTAAAAATTTATTATGACGATACTATGTACGTTTGAAAGCGCAGTCGACGTATAATTTTCACTAGTTTTAAATATTGTTATGAGCGAAACCCGTTGGGTTTTACTTTACGTTGTCCGATGAATAATTCCATGTAGTTATTTAACAACTTGACAACGTACGTTATGAATTATGTCCTCCGAAATTTTAAACAATTTTACTGTTATCGCACTGCATATTTCAATAAACTATTAACGAAATAAGTTTGTATGAATGCCACAAGATTATCCTTGTTCTTTTTTAGTATAGGATGTCGTCTGTAATATAAACACTATTCAGTTTGAATACTTAGCATTTTTAAACATCTTTTCTGTGAGACCAGTTGTTGACCATGAATATGCGGCTTGGAGTGTTATTAATTTGTTTATTATTCGACGCTTCTTCCAGTCAACGAGGTAGGTGTCATAATATCGATGTTTACAAAAAAAAAATTAAAACTTTGTTTTCTTGTAGGAAGATTGTTGGATAGGTTAGATCCTCTTAATCTTCGTAAAAAGGCCACGGATGCTTTACAACCTTTGAATTTATTTCGCAAGAAGCAACCGAGTACAAATAATGTTGCCAATGGCGGTGCTTATGCAGAGGCGGAGAACCTTTCTTTGAGTCAAAATATTCGTTTAGGTCCTCTTGATTTTACAGCGACGTTATCGCATTCAAAAGGTGCCAACAAAGGAGGAGCAGGAAGTGGTGCCGGACCCGGTGGCGCTCAAGCAGTTGCGTCATCTGGAGGTCTTTCGGCAAATGCAGGAGCTGTAGGTAATAATTATGGATATCCGAACAACCAGGGAATGAAACTTCGACCACCTAAAACACCGACAAATCTTTATACTCAAGAAGGCCAAAACCCACAGTACGGACAAGGATATGATTACAACCCATCAGGTAATTTTAAACTTTGATTGGTGCTATTAACGATTACAATTTTTCGTCTTGTGCTAAAGCTCTTATTGGATATAAATTTTTGCAGGACAAATGAATCCGGCCGCAATATCTAACGCACAAGCAGACACTCAAAGTCAATCTCTTACAAACGGAATTAACGGTGCTGCTCAGTCCTCTGGTAACGCTGGAGCTGAAAGTGGTTCCATCGATGGTTCTTCGGGAGCCCAAAGTAATGCAGGTAGTGACTCTTCGGCGGCTCACCAAAACCAATTTTCTGGCTCGGATAGCAATGCTGGAAGTGGCGCCTCTTCAGGTGCTTTTGGCGGAACCGACAGCCATAGTTCTAGTGATAGTGATTCCGATTCTCGTTCATTAGGAATTGGTCCGATAAGCCTCAGCGGGTCAAAAAGTAAATCCAAGTCGCAAAGTAATTCGACCGGCCCAGGGGGTCTGGTTAGTCAGGGTAATAGCAACAGTAAGTCGGGATCAATAGGATTTGGTTTAGGACCATTACAATTATTAACGTCAGGAAGTGCCACAAAAGCACAAGCGAGTGTATCGCCGGGATCTCCACCAATTGATGTGAGGATGTCTTCACAGGAATCTCCAGATATGGAATCCATAGTGTTCCCCGAAGAATAAGTGCCAATTTTAAGAGAGATTTTTTTTAAATGGAAAAAAGTATCTCGAGTAATATTGTTTTTTTTGTTACGTCGGAGTGTTGCCAAGAAATAGAACTTAATCTTCAAAACGTTTTTGTACTTTAATAATCCAAAAAATAAAAAATGCTGATAAATAGTTAAATGGTAGGTTTATATTAGTTTTTTTTTTTAGTGTTTCCGTTATGTTTAAGTGCTGTAACGGAGTAAAAGTAAACCTTCAGCGCTTCGCTGAACGTTTGTATTCAACACAGTGAATATTGTTAATAAATAGTGCAATTATAGATTAATATTTGTAGCGTGAAGTTCTGTAGTGATTTTTTTTCCATTCGCATTAATTTATGAAAATTAATTAAGAAAGCACGAAGTTAGGGCAGGTGGAACAATGTATGGAATACGCGATATCAAAAGAAGATTATACTGCAGTTAATATTGTTAACTGCAAGAAGTAGTTTAATTATAATAATTACTGCAAAAAAAAAAAATCTTATGACGGAAAATCATGTGATATTCGTATTTTTTGTGCTGTAACTAAAATTTGTACGCTATTATATGTACAGGGATGCGCAAAAGTATGGAAACAGAAAAATATCTAGAATACTATTGCAGATATAACAATGAAATTTTGTACCTAAGCGTTTTGGTATTTTTCGGATTCGATGAAAATATTAAGGTTTTTAATATTTTCATCGAATCCGAAAAATACCATCACGCTCAGATACAAAATTTAATAGTTGTATCTGCAATAGCATTCTAGATATTTGTCTGTTTCCATACTTTTGCGCATATAAACAATTAAGTTTAGTTAGAATAACACTTAAGTTGTCGTTTCAGAGCTATTGAGGTAAATCGTTTTAATAAACGGTTTTTACTGAAAACAAACAATTTCCATTTTAAACAAATTAAAATTTTTATTGCATTTATTATTAAAACACGCCCATATCATACAGGACCTCGGGCAGTCGACGGAAAAAAAATAATTATAATCCATAAACACACTCCCTGGCGCAGCACGATTCCACGAAAGACGCAATTACAATTTAAATGAATAATTTGATAATTATCTAGTTTCTAGTCGGAGGTGAATTGTAATTTGTCTAGAAACAAATGTAAACGAATCAAAAACAGATTTTGGTTGATGATTAATGCGAATGCACATCGCTATCAAAATAAATTATGAATGCTTATACACCTCTAAACATTTGGACGTGTAATGTGATCACAAATTGAAAACTCAAATTACTGCATATTTACAACAAACGTTGAACATATTACTAATTAAATTAATGGCTTTATACGTGGTTTATTTTAACGGACAAGGTAATTTACTTGTTATTTAATTTGTTACACACGTAGTTATTTATATATTAATAAATTTGTATTTCGTGTATTTTTTTTAAATAAATCATAAATTAGGCTATTGTTGCTTAATACGCTAATACAATATAATTTTATGCCCGCAAAAAATTAATTTATTACGTCATACATATTAATCATTGTTATTTACTTTAAATAAAATTTATGAGCCGAAAATTGTGTTGGCTGTACTAGAGGACAACAACAGCATCTTCTTGTAAATGAACGTAGGCCAAGGTTGTTTTAAATCGCTTTATTGTATAAAAATTCCTATTAAAAGTGCTAATTTTAATGCTTTCCTTGATACGTCTAGGTAAACAAACTATTGAAACCTGTTCCATCTCTTTGTTGGCGCGAATTGTTTATTCTGATTTTCATTATAAACAATGCAGCTTTTAATAAAATTCAAATTAGTTTTAGTGGTCCGAGGTTGTTTAGTATTATAAAATCAAGTTCAATACCACACAGTAACTGATTGAAGTAAACCGATACAACTTCGATGATTATAATGATATGCAAAACCTTGAATAGAAAACATCAAATATTTACCGATGATGAACAGGTGTGTGTCGTATTACGTAATAATACGACTTTGATATTTCGCCAGGTCTCTTCGTTACAACATTTTATCGTTTTAAATAATGCAAAAATTGCAGAAAATTCGACAAAGAAAAAAGAAAACATTTATTCACAGCGTTACATCAGAACAAAATATAGCCGAAGTGTTACAATTCAGAAGAGCTTTCTAACTACGGTGTGTTAAGCGGCGACGCTTTCTGAGTTGGCACCAGCTTGGCTGGTAGCAGCACCACCACCGAATCCTCCTCCTGGATAGTGTCCGCCACCACCTCCGATACCCTGACTGCGCGAGCTGGAGCTGGATTGTGAAGCAGATCCAGTGAATCCTCCGCTGTTAAAAGCTTGTGTTTGGGTGTTAGCATCCGATTCAGAACCTCCTAATCCACTTCCTCCTGCCTGGGCGCCAGCTCCAGCTTTGGCTCCTCCGAATCCACCACCACCACCATGTCCAAAATTACCGCCATTGAAACCACCGAAACCACCGCCGCCGCCGAAGGGAGAGCCACCAGCGAAGCTGGATGTGTCGGCGTTAGCTTGTGCTTGTGATCCTGCTCCAAATCCTGGATTATTATAGCCTTGATTGCGCCTTCTTGGATCCGCAGCTCTTACTTCTCTTACAAGTTCTACGTTTGATTCATCGGGGTAACCAAACTCGTCAATAGGAACAACTGTCGACAAAAAAAACGTCGTAAACGATTATCTCTATCAATAAAATAGTTATACTTACGCAGGTACGTCGCAGCATTAGCGAAGGCCAAAACGGCCGTGGCAGTTAACAATAATAAAGCACACTTCATTTTCACACTCTCGCGGACGGCAAATTAACTCTAAACTGTGAGGATGACAATCTTGGATTATATATGCGTCAAGTTCCAGCCACGGGCAATGTTTTTCCTAAAATCCCCTCCATTTCCTGATTTGCTTGTTTTTAATATTGTTTGTTTAATTAACAATATTGCGGGATTCACAAACTGGCGTGACTATAATTCGTTCAAGCGAGTCATAGTGATTTAGATGCTCAAGTACAAACCAGTTGCTCCTATTTATTCGAGTATTATGTTCAGTTCGGCATGAAAATGATTACCAACTCTTTTATTAACGACCAATGAGTTGTATCGATTTTTTTTTCAAACCAGTAGCGTCTTATTTTAATATCCTACATGATTTTCAATTGCTTATTGCGTTTTAAGCTCAATTACAATCAAAATTATACAGGGTGTCCCAGCCAAGACGAATTATTCGATAGCTCCGTTATTAGTAATAATTTTGAAAAAATTTTAGAATAATGTAGAAAATTTAATTATCTTCCAAAGTTAATAAGCATGTTTTATGTTTAAATATAATATTTTTGGAGTTATTTCGTTTCTTATGATTATTTGCGAGTATTTTACCTAAAATATCGGTAGTAGCCTTTGAAAATTCTAAACAAATTGTATGAACTGTCAACGTAATAGTTTTATTCGATTTATTTATACTATCGTCACCTAAGTAATTGATAAAACAAAAGTGTTTTAGACAGTTTATTATTTACCAAAATACATATCGAATAATTCGTCTTGGCTGGGACACCCTGTATATCTAATTTAAAAAATCACCCTTCCTCTTAATAGGTACGAAAATTTAACCAATAACATCTTACATGTCATCTTTACATTTTTTTTTGAAGACATTTATGTGTTACTATTTTCAGTTTTGTTTTTTCCAAGAACCTCGAACCAAATGAAGTTCTCTTGCGGTTGACCGTCCTTGACCAACATTTAAAAGTACCAATACTTCACCCATGTACTTATATGCACTGAAATTCCAGGTTTCATTAATTGTTCACATTTTTAAAACAATTCTCTGTCACAACGGGTCGACGCGCAAAACTATAGAGTCATTTATAATTGAGTTATAAAGCTTCGGATTAAATTTCGAAACTGAAATTTCAGCAATGTTTCGATTAAACAAACAAATGAGCTCCACAAAGGTAATTCAATTGTTTTTGACTCAGCAGTATAGTTTAAACATACCGTTTTCCAATTAAAAATTGAATTAGATATTGGTTTTGATGATGAAATTGAAGATTGACAAAACAAATAATATGGACTAATCGTAGTTTCTAAAAAGCAAACAGTTTTAATCAAAAATATGGCAGGTGCTCATTGCAAACAGATTAAATAACAGAAGTAAAATATGAATAGGTAAAGTAATAAATAAGACAACTAAAAACGAAGAGATGGGAGGCGCAAAATAAGTCTGGATATTTTTTAAAAGAAGATTTTTCTGCACACGGGTGACTATGATACATTTTTTAACCTTTATCAAATTTGAAATTTTGCCCAACTTTGCGTATTTAACCAGTCCCTTACGTTATATAATAACAAAGCTACCCATAGTCTTTATGTTTCTAATTTTATTTATCGACCTATCGATTACTCATGCCGTGGTTGCAGAAGCAGGAAGCAATTGTTAATTAGACTTTTAACTGTTGTTTAATACTCTATGTATTTATTTATTGTAATACAAAAGTATATTTTGTTGATATGTGTAAAAAATTAGGTCGTCTCCACTAAAATATCAACGAAGGAGAGACCCTGTATCGGCCCACATACTGACGCCTCTGATGGAACGCGTTACTGGCCTTGGAGGTAATTCCTCTACTTATATTCATTAAAAAACATTAATCAGATATACGAGTCTTTTTTTAGTAAGATAAGCATTTAAATCTAGTATAACGATCTTCTAATTTTTGTGGAAAATTTTGTATTATATAAAACACTAAATTATGTAAATTTTTTGGAGATCCTATTTGCTTTTGTTGTGTATAGCTCGTTTATTTAGTCCACACATTTTTTAACAAGATTCTTGTTTAAACCCAAATCACTACAAATTATTTTTTGTGCCTCAATACTCAATGCTTGGTCAATATTGTAATAGTTATACAGGGTGAGTCATTAGTGCGGGATCGGTCGATTGTGGCTAAACGGTTTGAGATAGCAAGTTGATTCAAACGCTATTTCATATCAATAAATAATTTTTCCTTCATTTTTTATTTTTCTTCGCGCTCCCTTTGAGGTATTGCGCGCCCCCCAGGTTTAGAAACACTAGTAAACTTCATAACAATAATAAAATTGATTTGGTTGCCAATTTATTTATTGCTTATGTTATAAGTGAATCCACAAGGCTAAGTATTTACCTACTATTAGTAATTAAATACACAAAATGTTGAATAAACCTTATCAATTTGCTCTTGTAAAGTAAATTTAATTGTGGAAATACAATAATTCAAGAAATAAATGACAAGTTTTTGACGTTAGTGAAGTAATCAGTCAGTTATTTAGTTTTCCACGGCACTCTATTTGCTTCAATAACGATTAGAAGAAAAAATGTCGAATATCTTGAAAAGTATGAGTTTTAGGTATAGGACATACTTAACAAAAAATGAAGCTTTCTTAAAGACGAATTCGTTGATACGAGAAAATACAGGGGTTTGCATTTGAAAAAATTGAGTTACGAGCTTTTGAAAATCATGGAACTTGCCACCTATTTATGAACACCCTGTACGCGTGATTCAAACTTTTTCATATTGAACGAATAGAGCAAAGTTTTCTGCATGTCCTTATCAAATTACAACTCTGTACTTCGAAAAATAACTTCAGGAGAATTTTTTAAATAAAGACTTAAAACCTTGAATTTTTTTGTGACAACGCCGAATAAAAACCTGTAGTATTATATATTGATGCAAAGCTAAAATAAAGGCGGTCAAAAATATTAAATAAAAATCGGGGTGTTGTATTTGAAATATAAAAGTTGCTATTGGTTCCAGAGAGGTGACTCGCCCTGTATATCTGAAAATATTTTTATCGTGTTCGGAAGAAACACTATGAAATAGCGTTTGAAACAACTTTCTTCTCAAACCATTTAGCCACAATCGACCGATCCCGCACTAATGACTCGAACCGTATGTATGTAGAAATAAGGCAATTTAAAGTTAATTTCAAAGTATGGGCCAAAGATACGCAATTTGAAAGGGCAAGGAGTTTTGCTCAGCGTCAAAAAGGAACCTAAAAAAAAACATTGGTGATGTTGGAAATGAAAATGTAATAAAGCAACTTATGCATAAAGCGAATGAACATCATTTTAACAATATTGAGTTTTTAGATCCGACACTCGCATTTTTCATTGAAGCGACAACAAAGGCAAGAGTACTTTACCCCCGCGAATGAACTTCAACAATTTTCATTTTTAGTTACGGAAGACTACAAGGCTTTTCTATTTTAAAATCTTGTCACTTGATATTTGTTTATAAATAGCGATTTTTAAATGTTGCGATGAATATTTTTTAACGTTAGTTCATCTAATATAATATTTAATAGCGCGATCTAACAAGTTAAAGACATCGATTACCTTTATCTCAATTGGTTTTTGTGACGCATGTAATGTCCGTTAAAAAAATTACGCGTGATTTTGAAATATATGGAGCAAGTTTTAAACTCCAGACGTAAATCCTTTTCAGCATGCTGCGATAAAAAAGTTCACAAAAAATTGTATTAATAGTAATTCTTAACAACATATGTGTCATTTTACCCATTCATCTGTTGTTGTATCTGCAATAAGTACACGTGATATGTACCTTATTTCTCGATGCATGTTAACTGGTTGTTAAGTGCATAATAGTACAAAAGATCAACTTATAAACTTAATCATTTTAATTGCTGCATCAGTGTTTAGTGCAGTAAACGTAGTTTTTATGGATTAATAAGACTTTTTCAACATGCTACGGAGGTGAGGGTGAGTAAAATACCTGATTAATGCAATAGTAAAGAGTAAGACAGAGAGCGCCCAGAAATAAAAAGAGACTGATATTTGGATTTGGAAAGTTGGTTTTTTCTTGGCTTTTAATAAATGCGTCCTTAGGTATTTTATCGTAAATAACAATTTTAATACAAGCAGTAACAAGTAGGGATGGAAAATTAATCGATAAAGCGCCGTACTAATTGCACAACTCAAAATCCACTCCCAATACAAAGTGTAATTAAAGAAAAATGAATTTATTAAAGCATAAACTGCACACTAATTTTAGATGTTCAAGATACTTGGAAATAAAATAAATCGTTAGCCAACATAAAAAGTGGCTTAGGATTTTCAGATTTAATATGCTAAATATTGGCAAAAGAATAATTAAATTAGTGAACAATTATCATAAATTGACAAAAGAATTTGTTTAACTACAAATTCATGTAAATTTTTTAGTGTCCCTTGATATTTTAGATAGTTCACAAAAATATTTTGAGTTCACAGGAAATTATAGCAGCTTAAAATAATAATTTTTTAATGTTCTACACCTTCTTCCCCAAAAATAGTTTTGTATCATTAAGTATAAACGAGTTATTAACGATTTAAAAAAAAATACATTTTTATTTTTGTTTATTGATCTAGCGTGCCATGGAACTTTTTTAAGACATTAAAGCATCACTAAATAGGTCTCAGAAAGGGGAACAATTGTGGCCCTTCCATGTGGATCGCCCTGTATATAATTAATAGTCGATATCAGAATTTTAGTATTGGCAATCCCTAGCATTAGGCAGCACAAATCAACTTCCATGTTTTTATTGGAACTATTTCTTTCACTTACGTCACTTGCGGTAAAACGTATAAATAAACAAACACAGTTTAAACATAACTTATCAAAATTCATAAGTAACGCTAACAGAATAATAAAATGTCAATCCTAACTACCTAATGCAGTGTTTCTCAACCTTTTTGTATCTGTGTCCCCATTTTTTACATCAATTTTATTGTGCCCATTTATTTTACCCCCCTTTAAACCGTTTTGTTCTGCCAAGGCCTCTGTTTGTTTTTAATTCTCAACAATCGTTAACTGTGTTTAGTACATTATACCTTGTTTTGCTAAAGTAAACTTAAAATATAGTGAAATTGGGAACACTAGGCTTTCAAAACACTAGGCTTACAAAAAACACATCATACGTGTGACTTCGTCCTTTTGCAGAACGTTTTCATGATATTGTTTTTTTTTTGTTTCAATAGTTTTGCCTAAGATTTCCAATTATTTTGCGCCCCCCTTTGGATATTTCGCGCCCCACAGGTTAAGAATAACTGGCCTAATGTATAGGATTGCACATGTATCTGTTCAAATGAATTCGGGCAAAGGTTTTTCCATAGTGATGCGTTTCCTTGAAAAGATTTGCACGTATGTGTGATATCACATCACTGCCAAGAACACACTCACTTAAATTGTACTCGTTTACAATACAAATAAATTTAATTTGACCAACCACTGTAAACCGACTTCCAAATGCTAATCAATTACTTATCGCAATTTAATCGAAATTTAACAGTTCGTGACTGATTGGTATTTAATTTTAACGCGCATCAGCAGAAAAAGTAAATAAGGAAAAAAACTACATAAACATCGATAGTAAAATAACTGGTCTTTATACATAGCAAGAGTTGCATGCTCTTTCAAAATTTCCACGTTCTGGAAGCGTCGAACTTTAATAACGACGGACTAACGTTTTATGGTAATAATGCTAGATAAGCGAATTTTTCACATACGGTTGAGTTTTTCGACCACCTTCGTCCAGTTTACAAAGTTATTTTCTTGTTAAAAAATATAGTCGTAGGTAATTCATGAGATTACATAACACATCAGGAAATGTTCAAACAGACTCTGCTACAATAGTTTCGCCGAATCCCGTCTTAACGCACAAACAATAGCAATCCTACCATAGAAGCACACATTTATAACTCACGGGTCTCAGGTCTACCACAAGTTCCAACTTAAGATGAATGCAAACTCCGGAATACACAATAACTTGGATATTTTGAAAACTAACCACTGTAATTTAGCAATTATTAAGAAAAAATTAAATCTTTTCGGCTCTTTGTAATAGATCAACATATTCTTAAAAGAGCATTTGTTAAATTCTGTTGTATAAAGTAAAACGTGGAATCCTGCAAATAAGTCGCGTGTCAGCTTCAGCATTTAATTAACTATGAACTATTTTTGGTAGTGTATGAAGCATTGCAAATATTGATCTTAACATCTGATTTAAGCATTACCTTAATAAAGTGTTTGCAAACAGTAGTGTAAGGAGTCGCCTAATTAATTATTAAAGTTGCAGCATACTTGAAAGTTAATTGCTAAAAATAAAGTTATTTGTTGATTTTAAAAAAAAACTAATTGAACCAAAACATCGTTCTATTGTAGCCTAATGCAGTTGCAATGTGTGCATGGAATAAGTTATGGATTTTATACTTACACTGAAGTAATTGTTTCAAACTAAACTGATTAAAATTTTACAATTAATGAAAGGACATTAGCGCATTTATTTTGAAATATGCCAATCATGTGATTTATCCAGAAGAACACAGTGTTGTAAAACTTATACCTCGAGATATAGTACCTTTATAACATAACAATCACATTTAAAATAAAAAAACACCGTACAATTGGTGGTTGCAAAATAATATTTACTTATTTTGTGTCAACATTTATTTATGTTTACGCTTAGTCGGTAATATTACGAATCAATATGATTACAAGTTCTTACGTTTTATTGGTTTATTAGCTTTTTGCACAGTAGCTTATCGACTACATGTATATACGCGGGTTTTACAATATTTTGATTCAACAAAATCTGATTTTAAAAAACTTTTCTCATTTTTTACGAGAATCAAGTCGTAGAATAAATTATTGGAGGGCTAATAATTCTTAATTGGGCCATAAATAACCTGTATCAAAAGTGTGAAGCCATTTGCTGTAGTTTTAAGAAAATCATATTTGGGGCCTAATAATCTTTTATTTGTTCATAAATAACGTGTATAAGAAGTTTAAAGCTATTTGCGTTAATTTTAAGAAAATCGATTTTTTTGTCTAAAAAAGTGCAAAGACTATAGCCTTTGCACTTTTCCCATTTTCCTCGAAAAATTAAAAATCGTATTTGGGGCCTAATAATCTTTTATTTGTTCATAAATAACGTGTATAAGAAGTTTGAAGCTATTTGCGTTAATTTTAAGAAAATCGATTTTTTCGTCGAAAAAAGTACAAAGACTATATACAGGGTGGTGCTTTTTTCGATGCTCACCATTGCTATCTTGGAAACGGTAAGAGATACAAGGTCGGTTAAATTAGAGAAAAGTTGCACATTTTTATGGCCATTAAGAATCTGAAACGAAATCCTGCATATTTTGATTCGTTTTTGATTTATTACAAAAAAACTGAAAAATGTGATTTTAGAAAAATATTATTATCTTCCCTACCATTGGCGTTATTTCATTTAAACTTGGTAACTGTATGTTTTTGACCGTCCTGAGTTTGATGGCGTCAACAGAAATTTTCTAAGCCTTCTACATTTCAAGTTGCGATAGTCAACTTTTTTATTTCTTATGGCCGCCATATTGGATTTTTACACCATCAGACAGACAAAAAAATTAGCTTATCAGATTGGTAACCAACATACCTTTTTTCTTTCAAAAAACTTGTTGAAATTTGAAAATTTGTATAAATAATCTATAAAACCGTGAATGTTCTGAAAAACAATTGAAATTATAATATAAATAAAAGTGACACAACATTTTATAGGTCTAATAAAATAACGAAATGGCAATAAATTTAAAACACCAGATAAATAATTATTTAAATTGTTTAAAGTGCGCGCCGTTATGTACGTATGATGTAGTGGTTAGTCCTCAAATTCATTTCGTCCACTGCCTTTAGGATAGTTTGTCTCGAAATAGTCGAAAGCATTTTTGATTTTACGACGAAGAAGTTTAATATTTCCGTTAGGGTTGCATAAACAACATCAATGTAAAAGGAATCCATAGGCGTTAAACATGGCGATCGCGGATGCCAATGAACAGGACCAAAAAGTACCAAGTCATGAATTTTGAAAGCGTACATCTAAATTAATATCCTTTTACAATGCGGCCGTTGTGAAGACCAGCTCCATCTTGCTGAAACTACTGATGATTTTGAATTGTTAATAATGGCAATTCGCCTAGCATAGCTTCTAAATATGTTTCCAACAATCTTCATTTCGTTATCATTAGACCAATTAAATGTTCTGTAGCTTTTATTTATCTCATAGTTTCAATTGTTTTTCAGAGCATTCTCGATTTTATGAATTATTTACACAAATTTTAAAATTTTAACAAGTTTTTTTGAAAGAAACAAGGTATGTTGGATACCAATCTGAAAAGCTAATTTTTTTGTCTGTCTGATGGTGTAAAAATCCAATATGGCGGCCATAAGAAATAAAAAAGTTGACTATCGCAACTTGAAATCTAGAAGGCTTAGAAAATTTCTGTTGACGCCATCAAACCCAGAACGGTCAAAAACATAACGTTACCAAGTTTAAATGAAATAGCGTCAATGGTAGGGAAGATAATAATATTTTTCTAAAATCACGTTTTTCTGTTTTTCTGTAATAAATTAAAAACGAATCAAAATATGCAGGATTTCGTTTTAGATTCTCAATGGCCATAAAAATGTGCAACTTTTCTCTAATTTAACCGACCTTGTATCTCTTACCGTTTCCAAGATAGCAATGGTGAGCATCGAAAAAAGCACCACCCTGTATAGCCTTTGCACTTTTCCCATTTTCCTCGAAAAATTAAAAATCGTATTTGGGGCCTAATAATCTTTTATTTGTTCATAAATAACGTGTATAAGAAGTTTGAAGCTATTTGCGTTAATTTTAAGAAAATCGATTTTTTCGTCGAAAAAAGTACAAAGACTATATATAGCCTTTGCACTTTTCCCATTTTCCTCGAAAAATTAAAAATCGTATTTGGGGCCTAATAATCTTTTATTTGTTCATAAATAACGTGTATAAGAAGTTTGAAGCTATTTGCGTTAATTTTAAGAAAATCGATTTTTTCGTCGAAAAAAGTACAAAGACTATAGCCTTTGCACTTTTCCCATTTTCCTCGAAAAATTAAAAATCGTATTTGGGGCCTAATAATCTTTTATTTGTTCATAAATAACGTGTATAAGAAGTTTGAAGCTATTTGCGTTAATTTTAAGAAAATCGATTTTTTCGTCGAAAAAAGTACAAAGACTATAGCCTTTGCACTTTTCCCATTTTCCTCGAAAAATTAAAAATCGTATTTGGGGCCTAATAATCTTTTATTTGTTTATAAATAACGTGTATAAGAAGTTTGAAGCAATTTGCGTTAATTTTAAGAAAATCGATTTTTTTGTCTAAAAAAGTGCAAAGACTATATATAGCCTTTGCACTTTTCCCATTTTCCTCGAAAAATTAAAAATCGTATTTGGGGCCTAATAATCTTTTATTTGTTCATAAATAACGTGTATAAGAAGTTTGAAGCTATTTGCGTTAATTTTAAGAAAATCGATTTTTTCGTCGAAAAAAGTACAAAGACTATAGCCTTTGCACTTTTCCCATTTTCCTCGAAAAATTAAAAATTGTATTTAGGGCCAAATAATCCTTTATTTGTTCATAAATAACGTGTATAAGAAGTTTGAAGCTATTTGCGTTAATTTTAAGAAAATCGATTTTTTTGTCTAAAAAAGTGCAAAGACTTATAGCCTTTGCACTTTTCCCATTTTCCTCGAAAAATTAAAAATCGTATTTGGGGCCTAATAATCTTTTATTTGTTCATAAATAACGTGTATAAGAAGTTTGAAGCTATTTGCGTTAATTTTAAGAAAATCGATTTTTTCGTCGAAAAAAGTACAAAGACTATATAGCCTTTGCACTTTTCCCATTTTCCTCGAAAAATTAAAAATCGTATTTGGGGCCTAATAATCTTTTATTTGTTCATAAATAACGTGTATAAGAAGTTTGAAGCTATTTGCGTTAATTTTAAGAAAATCGATTTTTTCGTCGAAAAAAGTACAAAGACTTTGCACTTTTCCCATTTTCCTCGAAAAATTAAAAATCGTATTTGGGGCCTAATAATCCTTTATTTGTTCATAAATAACGTGTATAAGAAGTTTGAAGCTATTTGCGTTAATTTTAAGAAAATCGATTTTTTCGTCGAAAAAAGTACAAAGACTATAGCCTTTGCACTTTTCCCATTTTCCTCGAAAAATTATAAATCATATTTGGCGCCTAATAATCTTTTATTTGTTCATAAATAACGTGTATAAGAAGTTTGAAGCTATTTGCGTTAATTTTAAGAAAATCGATTTTTTCGTCGAAAAAAGTACAAAGACTATAGCCTTTGCACTTTTCCCATTTTCCTCGAAAAATTAAAAATCGTATTTGGGGCCTAATAATCCTTTATTTGTTCATAAATAACGTGTATAAGAAGTTTGAAGCTATTTGCGTTAATTTTAAGAAAATCGATTTTTTCGTCGAAAAAAGTACAAAGACTATAGCCTTTGCACTTTTCCCATTTTCCTCGAAAAATTAAAAATTGTATTTAGGGCCAAATAATCCTTTATTTGTTCATAAATAACGTGTATAAGAAGTTTGAAGCTATTTGCGTTAATTTTAAGAAAATCGATTTTTTTGTCTAAAAAAGTGCAAAGACTTATAGCCTTTGCACTTTTCCCATTTTCCTCGAAAAATTAAAAATCGTATTTAGGGCCAAATAATCCTTTATTTGTTCATAAATAACGTGTATAAGAAGTTTGAAGCTATTTGCGTTAATTTTAAGAAAATCGATTTTTTCGTCGAAAAAAGTACAAAGACAGCCTTTGCACTTTTCCCATTTTCCTCGAAAAATTAAAAATCGTATTTGGGGCCTAATAATCCTTTATTTGTTCATAAATAACGTGTATAAGAAGTTTGAAGCTATTTGCGTTAATTTTAAGAAAATCGATTTTTTCGTCGAAAAAAGTACAAAGACTATAGCCTTTGCACTTTTCCCATTTTCCTCGAAAAATTAAAAATCGTATTTGGGGCCTAATAATCCTTTATTTGTTCATAAATAACGTGTATAAGAAGTTTGAAGCTATTTGCGTTAATTTTAAGAAAATCGATTTTTTCGTCGAAAAAAGTACAAAGACTATAGCCTTTGCACTTTTCCCATTTTCCTCGAAAAATTATAAATCATATTTGGCGCCTAATAATCTTTTATTTGTTCATAAATAACGTGTATAAGAAGTTTGAAGCTATTTGCGTTAATTTTAAGAAAATCGATTTTTTCGTCGAAAAAAGTACAAAGACTATAGCCTTTGCACTTTTCCCATTTTCCTCGAAAAATTAAAAATCGTATTTGGGGCCTAATAATCCTTTATTTGTTCATAAATAACGTGTATAAGAAGTTTGAAGCTATTTGCGTTAATTTTAAGAAAATCGATTTTTTTGTCTAAAAAAGTGCAAAGACTATAGCCTTTGCACTTTTCCCATTTTCCTCGAAAAATTAAAAATCATATTTGGGGCCTAATAATCTTTTATTTGTTCATAAATAACGTGTATAAGAAGTTTGAAGCTATTTGCGTTAATTTTAAGAAAATCGATTTTTTCGTCGAAAAAAGTACAACATAGCCTTTGCACTTTTCCCATTTTCCTCGAAAAATTAAAAATCGTATTTGGGGCCTAATAATCTTTTATTTGTTCATAAATAACGTGTATAAGAAGTTTGAAGCTATTTGCGTTAATTTTAAGAAAATCGATTTTTTCGTCGAAAAAAGTACAAAGACTTATAGCCTTTGCACTTTTCCCATTTTCCTCGAAAAATTAAAAATCGTATTTGGGGCCTAATAATCCTTTATTTGTTCATAAATAACGTGTATAAGAAGTTTGAAGCTATTTGCGTTAATTTTAAGAAAATCGATTTTTTCGTCGAAAAAAGTACAAAGACTGCACTTTTCCCATTTTCCTCGAAAAATTAAAAATCGTATTTGGGGCCTAATAATCCTTTATTTGTTCATAAATAACGTGTATAAGAAGTTTGAAGCTATTTGCGTTAATTTTAAGAAAATCGATTTTTTCGTCGAAAAAAGTACAAAGACTATAGCCTTTGCACTTTTCCCATTTTCCTCGAAAAATTATAAATCATATTTGGCGCCTAATAATCTTTTATTTGTTCATAAATAACGTGTATAAGAAGTTTGAAGCTATTTGCGTTAATTTTAAGAAAATCGATTTTTTCGTCGAAAAAAGTACAAAGACTATAGCCTTTGCACTTTTCCCATTTTCCTCGAAAAATTAAAAATCGTATTTGGGGCCTAATAATCTTTTATTTGTTCATAAATAACGTGTATAAGAAGTTTGAAGCTATTTGCGTTAATTTTAAGAAAATCGATTTTTTCGTCGAAAAAAGTACAAAGACTTATAGCCTTTGCACTTTTCCCATTTTCCTCGAAAAATTAAAAATCATATTTGGGGCCTAATAATCTTTTATTTGTTCATAAATAACGTGTATAAGAAGTTTGAAGCTATTTGCGTTAATTTTAAGAAAATCGATTTTTTCGTCGAAAAAAGTACAAAGACCATAGCCTTTGCACTTTTCCCATTTTCCTCGAAAAATTAAAAATCGTATTTGGGGCCTAATAATCTTTTATTTGTTCATAAATAACGTGTATAAGAAGTTTGAAGCTATTTGCGTTAATTTTAAGAAAATCGATTTTTTCGTCGAAAAAAGTACAAAGACTAGCCTTTGCACTTTTCCCATTTTCCTCGAAAAATTAAAAATCGTATTTGGGGCCTAATAATCCTTTATTTGTTCATAAATAACGTGTATAAGAAGTTTGAAGCTATTTGCGTTAATTTTAAGAAAATCGATTTTTTCGTCGAAAAAAGTACAAAGACTTTGCACTTTTCCCATTTTCCTCGAAAAATTAAAAATCGTATTTGGGGCCTAATAATCCTTTATTTGTTCATAAATAACGTGTATAAGAAGTTTGAAGCTATTTGCGTTAATTTTAAGAAAATCGATTTTTTCGTCGAAAAAAGTACAAAGACTATAGCCTTTGCACTTTTCCCATTTTCCTCGAAAAATTATAAATCATATTTGGCGCCTAATAATCTTTTATTTGTTCATAAATAACGTGTATAAGAAGTTTGAAGCTATTTGCGTTAATTTTAAGAAAATCGATTTTTTCGTCGAAAAAAGTACAAAGACTTATAGCCTTTGCACTTTTCCCATTTTCCTCGAAAAATTAAAAATCGTATTTGGGGCCTAATAATCCTTTATTTGTTCATAAATAACGTGTATAAGAAGTTTGAAGCTATTTGCGTTAATTTTAAGAAAATCGATTTTTTCGTCGAAAAAAGTACAAAGACTATAGCCTTTGCACTTTTCCCATTTTCCTCGAAAAATTAAAAATCGTATTTGGGGCCTAATAATCCTTTATTTGTTCATAAATAACGTGTATAAGAAGTTTGAAGCTATTTGCGTTAATTTTAAGAAAATCGATTTTTTCGTCGAAAAAAGTACAAAGACTATAGCCTTTGCACTTTTCCCATTTTCCTCGAAAAATTATAAATCATATTTGGCGCCTAATAATCTTTTATTTGTTCATAAATAACGTGTATAAGAAGTTTGAAGCTATTTGCGTTAATTTTAAGAAAATCGATTTTTTCGTCGAAAAAAGTACAAAGACTATAGCCTTTGCACTTTTCCCATTTTCCTCGAAAAATTAAAAATCGTATTTGGGGCCTAATAATCCTTTATTTGTTCATAAATAACGTGTATAAGAAGTTTGAAGCTATTTGCGTTAATTTTAAGAAAATCGATTTTTTTGTCTAAAAAAGTGCAAAGACTATAGCCTTTGCACTTTTCCCATTTTCCTCGAAAAATTAAAAATCATATTTGGGGCCTAATAATCTTTTATTTGTTCATAAATAACGTGTATAAGAAGTTTGAAGCTATTTGCGTTAATTTTAAGAAAATCGATTTTTTCGTCGAAAAAAGTACAAAGACTATAGCCTTTGCACTTTTCCCATTTTCCTCGAAAAATTAAAAATCGTATTTGGGGCCTAATAATCTTTTATTTGTTCATAAATAACGTGTATAAGAAGTTTGAAGCTATTTGCGTTAATTTTAAGAAAATCGATTTTTTCGTCGAAAAAAGTACGAAGACTATAGCCTTTGCACTTTTCCCATTTTCCTCGAAAAATTAAAAATCGTATTTGGGGCCTAATAATCCTTTATTTGTTCATAAATAACGTGTATAAGAAGTTTGAAGCTATTTGCGTTAATTTTAAGAAAATCGATTTTTTCGTCGAAAAAAGTACAAAGACTATAGCCTTTGCACTTTTCCCATTTTCCTCGAAAAATTAAAAATTGTATTTAGGGCCAAATAATCCTTTATTTGTTCATAAATAACGTGTATAAGAAGTTTGAAGCTATTTGCGTTAATTTTAAGAAAATCGATTTTTTTGTCTAAAAAAGTGCAAAGACTTATAGCCTTTGCACTTTTCCCATTTTCCTCGAAAAATTAAAAATCGTATTTGGGGCCTAATAATCTTTTATTTGTTCATAAATAACGTGTAAAAGAAGTCAGAAGCTATTTGCGTTAATTTTAAGAAAATCGATTTTTTCGTCGAAAAAAGTACAAAGACTATATAGCCTTTGCACTTTTCCCATTTTCCTCGAAAAATTAAAAATCGTATTTAGGGCCAAATAATCCTTTATTTGTTCATAAATAACGTGTATAAGAAGTTTGAAGCTATTTGCGTTAATTTTAAGAAAATCGATTTTTTCGTCGAAAAAAGTACAAAGACTATAGCCTTTGCACTTTTCCCATTTTCCTCGAAAAATTAAAAATCGTATTTAGGGCCAAATAATCCTTTATTTGTTCATAAATAACGTGTATAAGAAGTTTGAAGCTATTTGCGTTAATTTTAAGAAAATCGATTTTTTTGTCGAAAAATGTGCAAAGCCTTTTCACTTGTGCAAGTGCGAGAATCAAAAAATCGTAAATTACTTAAAGGCCAATAATGTTTACTGTTTCATTAATTTTCTAGAAATTAGTTTTACGTCACCACAGATTACGTGAATATTAGCACGAGCAAATTTTTCATTTTAAGACCATAATATTTAATCATATTTATTTTAAATTTCCAAGTTTGTTTTTATTATTGCTTGTCACTAATTTACATTCTGTTTAGGTCACAGTGCCCTTGATGAAACAAATAAAATTAATATGTTTATATGTCCAAGTTATTATTTACACACGTCAGAGTGTCTTGACCTAATATTATTTTGCTTTTAACGAAAAATAATGCATGCCGATGGTTTTGTATCTGTAGGGTACGTACAATATGTGTTGTAGCATAATTTCCAGAAATATCCCAAGCATTGACAATCCAGAACTGATAAAAGAATTCTTTCATTTTACGTGTAATAGAGTAGGTACACTATCAATTAAAAAAAACATGTAGAACCTGTACCGTTTTTTAATACAGACAATTTGTACACTTTAAAACTTGAATATTTGACAATTCAATCTTTAAGTTTATTTCTGAAGTACAAACAGATTTTTAGCATTTTGAACGTATCAACAAAAAATGGTTGATTCAATTTCTAGAAATTCGATTACCTACTGTAGAATGGAACTAATGCAGGTATTCCAAAAGTTTTTAATTGGCTTGCAAACATTTGAAAGCTTAACAAAGTTTTATCCCTGTGTTTTATGGAAAATAATTCAGTTGTACAACAAAATTATATCTAGTTATAACTAGTTTGTTGAAAACTAAATGTATGTTTAAAATAGTTGTATTTGTATATAAAATATAACTGTTGCAGCGAATTCCTTAAGCTTTTTTGGAGTAAAGTATACGTTTTCATTTAATTGGTGTTTTGTTTCGACGTTTGTTTCAATTTATCATAGCTTTTCCTGAAAATACACTGAAAGTATTTTAACAAATTTACATTTACAGTTTACTAAAAAAACACTCATCTAATTTGTAAGGAAAACCTCTTAAGTATATTTTACTTACAATTTACAAACAGACTCTCGTCTCTTTATCAGTAGATTTCTTTTTTTTTTAATAACTAAAAAAGCATTTTTGTTAGCTAAGCGATATGTGTTTCATCAAGCATTTATACAGGGTGTTTAAGACCACCCGTACCAGCACTTTTATTCGAAAATTCGACTGACAAAGATAGGGAAAAAATAATTATCACAAAAGTGCAAATCTGGAAGTAACTTTAAAATTTTAATAGAACCATCCGATTTTTATTGTATAATTAGGCAGATATTTGATAAATAAACACTTTTTACTTGAAACATTTTTTGATTATTATTTGATTTGATTATTTGAGCATATGTACACTATTGTTTCATTTCCGGTTTCTCCGGAAATGACCCTAACTTTGTTATTTTAAATGGAACACCCTGTATATTTTTACAATTTGGAAATAGGAAGCAATTTTGGATGCAACTGCACTATTTTGGTTAGTGTTTATAATCTCAAATAATTTTTGGACAAAAATATTGTTTTTAATTGAGTTTGAGTCATTTTTTTTAAACGGAATGGTAGTGGTACATTAAACAAAATAGTGCAGTTGTATTCAAAATTGCTTCCTATTTTTAAAAATGTAAAAATATACAGGGTGTTCCTTTGAAATAACAAAGTTAGGGTTATATCCGGCGAAACCGGAAATGAAACAATGGTGTACATATGTTTAACTAATCGGGTTTTTTACACATATGATATGTCTTAAATTTCATTTAATAATATACAAAACTAACGATAAAAAGGGAGTGTCCAGAACTCAGTTGCGTGCGAATAGGGTTTTAAATATTGTTATGATTTAGGTCCAATGGCTTATAAACTATACTGATAATCAAAAAATGTTTTTAATAAAAAGTGTTTATTTATTAAAGATCTTTCTAATTATACAATAAAAACCGGATGGTTCCATTTAAGTTTTTAAAGTTACTTCAGGATTTGGCCACTTCCGGTTTAATCACGAAAACCGCTATAGCGTCAGTCAATTCTGCATATGCACTTTTGTGATAATTATTTTTCCCCCATCTTTGTCAGACGTCGCATTTTCGAATAAAAGTGCTGGTACGGGTGGTCTGAAACACCCTGTACATATAATAAGTTCACTTTAAAATCGCTTATTTTTTTTAAGTATTTTCTATCGAAATTTAAAAAATTTAAAACTCTCCTCTCTTTAAATAAGATTTCATTTTGAAGAGACTGGCGTTACAAAAGATTCTTTTAAAATGTAATCAAGCTTATTTCCATTAATATTTCCATCACTTAAATAATTTAAGCATTTATTATATTATTTGTATTTTGAATGGACTAACAATGCAAATATATGAATATTGAAATTTGAATGTGTTAGTTTTACATAATCTAATAAAGTTTTGCTGTACAATAAAATGCATAAAATGGAAATTAACTAACTAAACAGGTAATACTAGGTATTATAAATAATTAGATTTGGTTGTCTGAAAGATAGAGCCTTGAACTAACTCATTATTTATATCACGCATTATTGATTTAAACAATTTCGATGTATAGTTTTGCGGAAAATGGCATTGCATCGATGACCAAATGTTTTGGTTAAATTTTATCGAGATTCCGTAATATCGTCTAAAATATTCTACATAACTAGCATATTTGTATGGAATTGTATGACATGTCTAATAAGTTGTTAGAAAATTGTCTTTTGTAAATTTTAAAAGAGATTTTGAATGCTTTAATCGGGCTTATTTTATACAACCGCTTTTTAACACAGCAACACTAAGCTCCATGAACCAGCCAGGTGCCAATTGGCTTTAAAAAAAAACACACACACCAGTGATGCCCCAAACTATTGTAAAATTAACTGGCGTTTTTTAGTGGCTATAACACTAGGGACTCATTAATTTTTTATTGGGACTAGTTAAAAAAAACTTGTTTAACGAACATCTTTCCAGTCAAAAAACTTTAATGGGTTGTCACAAAACGAAACCATGTCACTTTTCGTTGCTAGAGAACTTAACTTCTGTTAACAATAGCGTAGAAAATTATAATTTATTTTAAATATATTCAACTTACAGTAACTAATGTCCAATTAATAAAATATGCGGGCGGACTTGCATGAATTATACTTCATAATTAATAATATATTATTTAAATTATCATTCGCTTAAAACTTCATCTGATAAAAAGCAGAATCTCTTATCCTAATTATGAATAAAAACCATATATCTCTAAGAAAAAAACAATGAGGCTTCAAATTAATCCTGGCTCCTTACACAATATATTCGATTAAATCACATGCAAGGTTGAATTTGAATGCTCAAGGACTGGTTTACAATTAATTGTTTTGGCAGACATTTGGCACGATGATACAATTCGCTTTTACATGTTAAATCAATCATGAACTTCTATTCAATCGACGTGTTAATAATTTTTTAACCTACTTATTACGAAGTTTTAAATTAATCAAAATTACAGGCAAAGAAAATTATGTACATCTAAGAAAATTTGTACAATAAATGTACAAGCATATCAAAATGTAAGAATTAAGTCTAGAACAAAAATGCTTTGCTGAAAGCTGAAAACTATTAGATTACAAGCTGTTTTCAGAGCAGGCACGTGACTCAATTCAAGAAAAATTCAACAATTATGAAAATATTCGAAATTGATTGTTACTGGTAATTTCGAAAATCTATGCTCCTAAAGTATAAGGCTTAATCGTGTATGGGACACTTTAACAGGCACGTCAAAACAATAGTTCTTCTTCTTCGGGTCCTCCTGTACCTTTCAATGTCGAGGTATTTTTCCTAGTTCTTGATCATGTTTGTCAATTTTTTTTATATTCATGCTTATATTGTAACTTGTTTCTGCCCATACCCCCAGATTATATTGCAAGTCTTTTCGTTTTTAGCTAATAGTACAACATCATCTGTAAAGTTTATTCCATCCCCGGTAGGCTTTCTTCGTATTTTATGCACTTCTTAATTATTTTATCCATTAGTATTATAAACAGCAGGGAACTTAAATTCCTCCCTTGTATTATTCCTACTGTTGTTTTAAATTCCTCGGAACTACTGTTGTGGCACATACTTTCTTCTAAAATACCACCATGTCCTACTGCTTTTCCAATTTTTGTTTCATGTATCGCAATATTCAACTCTGCTTCAGCAACTTATTGTTCATATTCTTGTTCGTTTGCTTCATATAATAAACATTTTAGAAGACAACACTTGCTCCTGTGTGGATTACTTTAAGTGACTTGTTACGTAATATTTGCGCGATGACAGTTTTTATTAATACTTTATTTAGCAGAAAACATTATATGGTTAGAAGCCACATGATCAAACATAAATTTTAATGCTTGGAGCCGCTTATTACAGCGGCAATCGAAATAAAAACAAAGTAGTAAAAACTAATTTCAGTTGAGGTCCAATTTTCGGGCACAAAATAAGGTGCTTACATAATCACTAATTTAGACTGTAATTAATCTGGCCATTATAAAATCTTATATTTTGTTATGTTTATTTAAATATATGGTCATCTCCATGAATTACATTTATTGTCTATGGGTTTTCCACTGCGAAGGTCGTCCGTCAGTCTCGGCATTACATTGGTCATGGCCTTAGGTCCTTCACATTCAGATTATTCATGGTACGCAGATTTGGTGGGAAAAAGTAAATACGTGTTACTCAAACTTTAAGTGAACCAATCACGCAACTATTAATTAGAACAAAAACTTATGGAGAACCGAAATATTAAAATTCGCACAAAAACTCATACTACTACTATTAATTTTCAAAATTACTCACTTGTGATATTCTTTGGGCTAAAAAAGTGACCTCCAGAACAAAAAGGGCCATCGCAATTTTTTCTTTTATTAATTTATTCAATTTTAGACAACAATATTGCAACATGTTTAAACAACCGAATAAATTATTGCCTTGGTCAGATAACTGTTTAACATAGCAGCTTTGTCTGATGTTATCAAACTTTTCAAATTTATTAGCAGCTTTGTTTGTGAATGAAAATGCTTTTTATAAAGGCTAAAACGTCATTTCCATCCACCTCAATCATTTTTTGTAACAAAGTGTAGATAGACTATCAGAAATATACTGCCTTAACAGACCATTTTTAGTTTCTTTGTTCATAATATGAAGTATTTTTTGTTCCAAATTGAACTTAATTTAGAGTTGGTTACAAAAGTATTTTTTATAGGCAGGGCTCCCAAAAAGATGCATTTTATATTGGGGTTCGTCAAACTCCACCTCACCAGTTACAGGTTGAACCTACTTCCCCATGATATCTTAGTATCTTTGTCTTACTCAAGTCTTTGAGAAGAACAGATCACAAGGTAGCAGTCCGGACAGTCTCCATTATTTTTGAATTATAGACTTGGTTACTGAAACAGTAGCCTTAAATGTGATAAAGAATTGCAATAATGTGTGTTTGCTTCTTTAATCTTTAGCTTATTTTATGCGAGGTTTTTTCAAAAATTTGCTTGATCTAGATATTTTGTAAAAAATTCTGTTTAAAAAGGTCCGAAGTTTATTTATTTTTGTATAATTAGTCAATATAAAACAATTTAGGACAATGTACGCAGGATATAAAAATAATCCTTAGTACATAAATCAGTTTTTTCTAAATGTTTGTATATTATAGTTTATATTTCTCAATAAAATGCCGTAAGTCTCCACTATCTGAAATCAAAAACAACCAAATTATTTCAAACATTCAAAATTTTGAAAATGTATAGGCGAAAACGGCACTATCAGTTAATTTTCAAATGTTTGTATGTTATAGAGTTTATATTTCTCAATAAAATGCCGTTTGTCTTGACTATCTGAAATCAAAAGTTACGAAATTATTTAAAAAAATCAAAATTTTGACAAGTTGGAGGGGATTGTTAAGAAATTATTGTGTGCATAAAAAGAACGCTCAAAGTAATTTATTTAAAGGTAGAAAGAACGCTCAAAGTAAAAAGAACTATTCCTATCTGCAACTGTTTTCCAGTTATAAACTAAGTTAGTTTTTAACCTGAAGATGGTCCAAAAAGTTCAAAACGTCGTATTGTAGTATTCCTCTCGACGACACCTACATGGTAGCCAAAACCGCATGTCTGTAGCACGAACCGTTTTGGAATTACGGTAAAGCCGAATCGTAGTTGACATTTGGCCGAAACATGCCAAAAGCGCTGGATACTAGCAAGTTTCCGGCCTTCGGCCGAAAACATGCAGCCGGACGATATGCGCTGAGTACTAGAACACGGTGAAGCTAGCTATAGAAATGCATTGGAGCATACACGTTAAAGCTAGCCAAAAAGTGCCTATTATAAGCTTTTAAAGAACGATAAAAAGTCAAAAATAATGTTATACAATTTATTAATAAATAAAGCATAATTTTTTAGTAACAGTATGAATATGCATAGAAAATGACAACTACAAGTCATACAAAAATTGATAATACATCAGATGCATAGTAAAAATAAGCCCTCAATTTAGATTATTCATTTAATAACAATACAACTGTAATTACAAACGAATACAAGTCTCCCAGCATTAAACCACTTTAAATTACAAAGTAGTCAGCAACTGTGAAACTGGACATGTTTATTATTCAAAACTGCCTTTAAATATATTAACACTGTATATATCCAATACAATAAACTTAAAATATTTACAAATTTAAGATATTCCTAAAGTGGTTAAGCAAAAAAAAAATAATGCACGGTGGGCCAACTTGTTATGACTAAAAATATGGGCACATTTTTATCAGACAATAATTAATAATTACATAATAAGAGAAAACATTTATTGTAGATATATTCAAGATTACAAATGATTCCCAATAAATAGTACCACATCTAAAGAGTAAGAAAAATTGAACTTAAAAGGTATCAAAAATAAGTTCAGCAATAATTTGGTAATGTTTGTCAAACAGTCATGATTTAACGTTAAATGCCTGTCAAACTTATATTTCAGTTCTAAAAATATTTAAACGTTTTTGGAACAACCGCCCCATGTGGGCAAAAAATATATTCCTTGAATATTTATAGGCACTGCAATACTTTGAAAAAAGATGGAGGCATCGAAAATTAATGAAACATCACTTGTTTCACTAAATATTGTTTAAAACATTTATTTTGTTGTAAATACGTGGGAATCGAAATACGATGCAATTTTTATAATTTTCTCGATAAACAAGCGAATATTAACACTTTAGAACATTATTAATGATTTTAAAGTATGCAAAGAGTACGATGATATTGGCTTTTAATACTTTATACAATCTATTTACATTGAAATGTTATTTTTTGTACCAGAATAATTAAATCTATTAAATATTATCTATATCACAAAAAATTATTTAAAACAATTTTAAACAAACACCATGAACGAAATTCATTAAAATCATTGAGTTTACCATAATTATTAAATTATTAAATTGTACTGTGTAAATAGTTATACAAAATAATAACCAAGCTACGGAATTTATGGTTTGTAAAATTTTGTATATTGAGCAAATAATGGAAAAATTACTTTCAAAAAAGTTATTTCTGCTAAATTAACGATTATGGACACATAAAAGTTAATTTAAATTTTTTTAAATCACTTATGTTATTTCCAAAAATATCTAAGACTAGTTGAAAGAATCTTGTCTTTTCCATGGAACACCAAAAAAGTGATAAAGTCTTAACATGACATATTTTACTCTTTCACTGGATGAAAGATGAACTTTTTCACACATCATTTTTTTACAATGGAATGTGATTATATGCGCCTACGAAATTGGCACGCCGTAACAAATATTACTTTTCCGAAAAATACACATTATCAAAATTAATTTTTTAAATAGAATTAAAAGTGATTTTTTAACTAAACTTACATGTATTGGTATTAAAAAATAGATCACTTACATAATTCTAACACTTACCAAAAAAATATTTTTTTTAAGTCGTTTTACTTACTTTTAATTACATTTAGACTGCATTATTTGTCTTTTGATCAACGACCAAATCATTAAAATAAATTTTATAAATATGACTAGAACATACAAGCATATTTTTGCTAAAATTTCGGCTTCTACAATTTATTTTAAACGTCACAGCGATAAATTATTTATATATAAAATAAAAATTGCATTCTGTTTTTAAATGCGATTATATCACTCCGACTTGAGATATAAAAAGCTACAGGCACTAACATATACTTTAGAATTGTTACTAAAATATACAAAAAAAATTGACAGAATTTTCGTACATGGCATTTTACGACTGAGACGCTTTTATCATATTTCTAAGTTATTCGAACCCTGTTTCAAAGGAATGAAATATTCTAGTTCAGATTCAGATTCATATACAAGTCCGTGTATTTGTCATGGATAAATCTAATCACACACCAATTTGATTCTGCTAAAAATTGATAAAATGAGCTTTGTTCTGTGTATGCACAATATCTGAGGCATAGAAAGAAGTGTTGTTATTACATTTCCTGAGCGAACTATTCCTAAAAGAATGATACAATGAAATAATTTGATCAATGAAAGTTACTTTTAATTTTTAGCTACATAATATGGTATAGATTCAAATTATATGCTGATTCGAACCCGAAAAGAATTTAAAATATCTTCAACGGTGTTCGTAAAGATATGGAAAAACTGAATTATTTTATTCGACTGCGTAAAAACATTTATTAAGCAACTTTTTGAGCTGTATGCGACTTTACTTTTGAAAGTACAATATGGCACGAAAATACATAAACAGCTTACACATTGGATTTTTTGCAAATAAAAACAAACGCAGATCAGATCAGTGTGCCCCTACCTAACCTACTTATCATTAAAAAAGCTAATCTGCTATTTACTAGCATATCTATGACTATTATATTACACCTTTTTTTATTAAATTTAAGACAGCAGTCATAAAAAACTGTAAAAATACCTTCCAAGTGCTACCTACTGCTCAATAAAGGATTTGCTTTGCATTTTTATAAAATTTATTATTCTTGACATTTAATGCAACGCTGCAGTAACTCTTTTCTTTGACTATGTTACTATCACAATACTAGAATGCTGAGTAATATAACAAATAACCGTATAGTAAACCCTCAGTCTACGAGCTAAATCTGTTTCTTGAAAACTATTCGTAAGGCAAGAGCTTTTAAAGCAAAAATTAATTTCCCGTTACATATTATTAGTTTTAACAGGTTCGAAAATGTAACTCGTAACCCACAAAGCTCACTTTAGTACAACAGAAAACGGGGCTTGAGTAATACGGATTTATAAATCATTCAGGAATTTTTTTAAAAGCGATTGATTCGGCCAAATTCGGCTGATAAATCAAACACCACACTGATCTTGTGCGTCCAGTGAAAATGCAAAACCCATATAGCCGAGAGCTTACCATACTAGAAACATTTGTAGTAGTTTGTAAAAGCCTATCTGACTTCACCGATTTAAAAAAACGACAATTCCTCACTAAAGCACGATCCGACCATTACGAAAAATAAATAATAAGGGCATTAAGTATACCTACAACAGAAATTAATACGAGAGTTCTTTTGTAATTCTGTTCAATCCGGGTTTTGTTTGCGTCGACCATATGAGACACACTACGTTGTAGATGACTAATTTTTTCTCCATGTTCTTGTAAACTTATTTCCAAGTCATGGATGGCAAGCATTATACTGTAACAAAAATAAGTTTAAGTAAAAATCACTTGCCTTTTTTTTTCAAAGTATTTCTTATGGAAACACTAGGCCAATTTTAAGACTCCCTTCTCTTCATAAAAACTGAGCTTGGCGACTGGTTGGTAACCTAACTTGTAACCGGGAGGTCCTGGGTTCGATTCCCAGGGCCGACTGTCATTGTAGAGGTTTCAGGTGGTTTCCTCTATGGTTAAGGCAAATGCTGTGGCAGTACTTCCACCTATCCTTGTTCATCCTTGACTATCCACATCCCTCCCTACCCATTATCCTTGTACCTCTTACGACTGAAGAGGGGGTCCCATAGCAGTCTCCGCGCGAGCGGAACAACCACGTGACCTTTGACCGTGACCTCTTCATAAAAAGCAATTTTATTTAATTCAAATAATTAAGATTACTTGTGATGAAAAAAACGATCTTAAAACTGGTCTAGCATTTCCATGAGGGATCCCTTAAGATAAAGCATGTTTACAATAACAAATGAATCACTTAAACAATTGAACCACCTTTCAAAATTTATGTTTGGTTTTTGTTACGAAGATTTTTGTAATACTTACGTCGAATTGGTGGCAGTTAGCTGTGTTGTTGTGTTTCCAGAATGCGTTGAATCGGAATGGAATTCTTCCGAAGTAGTGGCACTATCGTTTATGTCTGCATCTGAGGATATTTGCTTCGTAGCTACTTTTCGTTTCGTCATTTTCAGAGCTGAAGTGCGTGAATCACCCTGAAACGGAAACATAACAATCAGAAATAATTTTTTTGTTTTTGGGTACTTCAAAAAAAAAGTCGATGTATAGGTAATCCATTTTTTAAAGTAAAATTTCAATGTCTTACCACTTGTGGGTCCACGCTGATAATACTGGCAGTTCTGATCATGGGTGCTGGATGTTTTGTTTTCGTACCGATGACATATTCGTGTTCATATTGGTATAAGTCGTTACGAGGATCCCATGGTCTTAGGTCAGAATGTTTGTATACCCATTGACCGGTATTCAGATCTTGTTGGAAGTGTATTGGAATCCATTCTTCACATTTCGCTTTCCGTTCTTTCGAACGAGCTTAAAAACAAAACCAAAATAATTACATCACAGATTCCACAGAACGTTTTAAGTGATGGTTAACAATACCTCTTTGTGCTTCTTCTAAATTTGTTTTTTCCACTGTAGCAGAATTCATATCATCATGCACGATGGCAGCCGACACATGCTGCCATAATCTTTCTGATTCAAATTCGGCCTGATGTTCGATTGGTACGGTGTAGCGCATCAGTCTTGTTTTTTTTACGGTCGGGGTTGGATGCCACAGAACTTGCTGCTCCTAAAATTTCAAACAAAACACTGCAAACCGCATATATTATACAAATAAACATTAATGTGTAAAGCTTATTGTATAAAAAAATTATACTTATAGGTTTGTTTCAGAGGCTATGTACAATCCGATGAACGATCAGAAGCATGTGCATACTGCGCATACCCTGATCATTCATCAGATCGTACATAGCCTTGCTGGAACAAACCTAATGATTACATACCCCTGTGCGTCGGTCTTTTATATAGATGATACCATCCCAGTAGCCTTCAATAGTTGCCAGTGCTTCCTTGCCGAGCTTAAGTCTTCCAGACACACAATTGGTTTGGTCTGCTCTTCCCAAGAAAGGCTTAACATGAAAAAATTAATTTCAATAAAATTAGCTACTAAAGGAAACTTACCTTCAATTTAAATTCAATTTCCGTTCGGTAACCGGTTTTTTCACAATCGATAAAAACTTTTCCACCAAGCTCCATGCAAAGCGTACCCATAAGGATACCTTTACAATGCGCGTATGGTATAGTAAGTGTATAATCCTCCCCTCGGGGTAGAAGAGTCAGCACCGCAACACCGTCCAATATAGCAGACGTCGAATTGCCATAAAACTTTGATTTCGCTAAAATCGATGCGGTTATCGAAAAGCCTTCTTGCCGATTTGTGACATAAAATGCTGAAACCTGTAATCGCATATTATTAATCGTGAGGGTCGGTTTGATATCTTTTGTACTTACAGGAGGGTGGTGCGATACTTGTTCGGCCAGGTAAAACGTTTTCGAACCGTTTGGATGGTACCAGTAACAACGGAAAGTTTCTCCTAATATAGGATTGTAAGGCTTTTTCAATCCTTTGGGTTTTTTGTATAAACCTGAAATGTACCACTTCACGACAGTCTTCATTCTCGTAAATGCGTCATCTTCAAGAACAGCTCTAAAAATAAAAATTGTTTAGGACGTGACTGAAATAAGGAAAATGGGCTACGAATTAACCAAATATTTTAATTTAATACCTTGATAAGATATCTACATGGTAATAGGAATCGGCTAGTTTATCTAAGAAAGATCGTGGTTCCAAAATAAATGTCGGTAAAACAACTTTACTCAGATCCATTCCGGGCCGCACTTGTTTCACCAAGTACCATATTAGAGATTTATGTTCATCTGCTAGTTCTTCTACTTGTTCTCCAGCCTAAACGTAAATTTAAAAAAAGCAAGTGTTATGTGAATTGGCATGAAGATATTCTTAACAACATGATTCAAACCCAGAAACTAATTTGCTGTTATACTTACATCACCAAATTCTTCTTCTTCATTGGGAATGTATATCGTTTCAGGTGGATCTTCATCTATTTCCTCTTCTTTGGCAGATATTTCGGATTCTGAATCAGTCAAATCACCATCTCCAGCACTTAAATGAGCTCCATTATCCGCTTGTCCCGTATCATCAAGATCTAAGTTCAAAAGATTACAAATGCTGCACAGGATCTATCTGATGTTATCACTCACCATGAACAAAATGCTTTTCGTAGTCTGCCTCGGACCACTGAGTTTCATGAGTAGCACTGTTACCACCTGTAGATTTTGTGCTTATAGATCGAATAAGGGCCGAGTCATTACGAAGAGAAATTTCTAAAGCATCCAACCAACACATGCCCGATGCTTGGGAAGGTGCGCGAAATATAGAGTACGAATTCGGCAATGGCTGGACAACCGCACCTTAAAACATAAATTAATTTCTATACATAATCTACAACAACAACAAAAAAAGTCGAAGGACTAATAATCTTACCAATAGTTTCATTTTCTGGTCCCCTCGGTGCCCAAATGGATTGATCCAACGGGTTATACAATTTAAAGCAAAATCCATCCTTTTTGCTAGGTCTTTCTATTACCTTACACGAATTTAACAATATCGTGCCAACCCAGTGATTACTCTGAAAAAAATAGACTCGATGTTCGTCAAAAGCCCAAGAATGTTTTCCTCAAAAATACCATACCTTACATTTGGGACTTTTATAAAGTAACATTAATCCAGGCTTCAAAACACACCACAATTTCGTCCACGATTTAAGAGTACCACGAATTTTTAACCAATCAGCTAATACTACAACAGACGGATCCTTTAAAGAATTAAGAAGCTCATTTGTGACTCTCTTTTTTTCTCTTCTATAATTTTTTCTTTGTGCTTTGTAAGATTCTTTTCTTGTTAACTTAGGATCTGGCGACTAGAATTAAAAAATTAATACATACACTTATTGCTAATTGAGAAATGGTGGGGTTAAAATAAATATGGTAGGGGTATTTAAAGAATAATGTATTCGCTTAAAAACTACTACCTTGTCCGATGGTGTACTGTCAAGTCTTTCTGTGTGTCCTGAAATACCTTAAAAGAAAGCAATTATTAAAAAAAATTACATTACAGAAAAATACTAGATAATAATAAAAAATAATCGAAATGTTCTATTTGTGTTAATCATTAACTATCCATTATCTTTTAAGTACAGATGAATTATTTGTATGCACTACGCTACAATATTTTACAACACAATAAAATCTCACCTTCTCCGATTATCATTCCCATAAATTTACTGCATACACTTGGCATGTTTCTTGGCCAATAAATAGCACAATTAAAATACAAAATTACTTCAGCAAGAAACTAATTGTCTCAATAAAAATGTTCTTTGCGGGTCGATCAAAATTAAAATAAAAGAATACAAAAATTTATCCGACAAAACCCTTAGTTAGCACACTTTTAAAATTTAAAGCCATCAATTTTGTGTCATTTAAAGCCACTAACAAAATATTAACTACAATATTCACGTTATCACAAATATATTACGATTTAAAACCTGATAAAATTACACCACTCAACACAATGCTTGATTTTTTAAGTTAATAGTTATTAATTTGGCTTTAATGAATGTACAAAAGTAAAGTCTAAAAATCAGCACTATTCGCTAATAAAATGAACATTAAACAATTTTAAAACAGTGTAATGATAGACACAACGAACACATCTAGTATTAACGAAGTTATGAATGTAATTTTACACTATCAATAACGCAATTCAAAATAAATGAACTGCAATTCGTATGACTAATTTACAATCATAACTGTAAACAAATTACTACAAATTATTTAAACGGCAACTGAATAATATTTAATGTTTAAATATTATTTAAACGGCAACTGAATAATATTTAATGTTTAAATAATAGTAACTTAATTTTCACAAGAAAGCAACATTAGATTTGCATAAACATAGTTTCACAAACATAGCTGTGAATTATAAACATAATTGTTTAATCTAAACTGTATAAATATGTATTTTCTAAATATCAACTGACGAACAAAATACAATTTTCCACTGATTCCACCAATAAAAAACAAAACATAGCAAATGCTGCAACTTCCTATTGTAAAAGTCGAAAGATGCTTCTAATAGTTATTACATGAATATGTTATGTATTTCCAAAACTGCTTTTTAATTTAAGCAATTTTTAATGTGTATGATGTGCTATGCTAAAATTTTATTAGTGATATAAAAATGTATATAATCCTCTAGATACTCAAAAATTAAGCCACTTTTTTGAATTTGTATTAGCTTCAGTAAAATAACATATATATTATACTTTCATGCGAAGCATAATAAGTATGTGCCCTTAATTAATCGAACATTCAGGACACGACAACGGGCCAATTAATAAAACCAGAATATATATACATTATAAAGCAACACTCGCAAACTTGTGTATTAAATTTCTATTGCTTTAAAGACATTGGTTTTGTTAATTGGATTTTAGACTTAAAATACTGTAACATGATAGGTTATAATTGACATCCAAAATACTTACCAGGTGATGCGGGACCTGGGCTATTGCTAAGTGAGTCATTTGATGGAAGCTTTGGTAATATTTGTAAAATTGCACGAGTTTTTTTCTCTTCTAGTTTTGTGCTTTTATTCTGCACCAGATTTGGAGAAAACTGTACAGAACTATCCGAAGAGAGAGCATGTGATCCCGAAGTGTTTGGCATTGCAGTAACACACGACAGTTTTAAATGAATACAACAAAATCACTTAAGTTAATAATATAATGTGTTATGCCATAGATTGTAATTTTTATACAACAAATTAAAATCATTCAGGATACTGGTTAAAGTTTTGCTAAAAAATTAATAATAATGTAATTATTTAACCTTAACTGAGGCTGACTACAAGAAAAACTGTCACTAAAAGATAAATATTTCATACAAAGTTCCATATTTTGAATAAACGCGTTTACTTCGCAATAAGTTCGATTTTTTTAAATGATACAACTAATGAGTATGAGGTTATCCACGTAACTGACATAGTCGGTGTGAAGTCAGCAACAACGAGGCAATTGAACTACTAATTACAAAGTGGACCATTAGTGCACGAGTTATGCTACATAATGCTCCTTAATTAGGCCATAAATAGCGCATACAAGAAATTTGAAGCCATTTGCTTCAGGTTTAAAAAAAATCGATTTTTTGGTCCAAAAAAGTCAAAAAAGCCTTTGCGCTTTTTCCATTTTTGACGAAAAATTAAAAGTCGTATTTAAGGGCTAATATATCTTAATTAAGCCATAAATATGTTTTAAGAAAAATAACTTTAATCTCTTTCATGCAACTCTGAGCATTGAAGCCGGCATGAAATTACTACAATTTGTAGTGTGATTTTTTATTGACATAATATCAAAACATTTTACCAGTACAATTATATAGTCCACTCTATCAAATCAATTAACATTTGGTCCTAGGGTTGCCAGAATATCTCTTTTAAAGAGAAAATGTCCTCTTTTTTATCCCGATCTTTTTGTTCACTCTCTTTTTTTATTCTGATAGTTTTTGTCCTCTTTTTCCCTAAGTTACTTTTGGTCCGATTTTAAAAAAAAAATTATAGAACTGAGTCGTTTATAGGACAAAGCAATAAACTCCACTTAATGATTTTATAAAATTTTAGTGCCAAAGCACTTGATTGATGTTTAACTTTCTATGTTTAAAACCAATTTCTTTAATAATTAGGTTTATCAGCATTAAATGTAAAAAAAAAATGTTGACCCTCGAGTAATAAGTTATTTATTTCAGAATAAACAATTACAGGAGACGTTTATCTAAGGCATCTTTACATGAGAAAAATACTGTTGCATTCTAACGCTATCCTGTCTGTTTGCATTTTCAACAATTAGCTTAATACACCATGATTTGCTTAACAAATGCACATGTAAAGAGACTTAACTATAAATAATTTCCAAACGGCTGTGAATTTTCATTTCAATTTTACAGGAGACGTTTATCTAAGGCATCTTTACATGAGAAAAATACTGTTGCATTCTAACGCTATCCTGTCTGTTTGCATTTTCAACAATTAGCTTAATACACCATGATTTGCTTAATAAATGCAAATGTCAAGAGACGTAACTATAAATAATTTCCAAACTGCTGTGAATTTTCATTTCAATTTTACAGGAGACGTTTATCTAAGGCATCTTTACATGAGAAAAATACTGTTGCATTTTAATGCTATCCTGTCTGTTTGCATTTTCAACAATTAGCTTAATACACCGTGATTTGCTTAATAAACGCAAATGTCAAGAGGCGCAACTATAAATAATTTCCAAACTGCTGTGAATTTTCATTTGAATTTTACAGGAGACGTTTATCTAAGGCATCTTTACATGACAAAAATACTGTTGCATTCTAACGCTATCCTGTCTGTTTGCATTTTCAACAATTAGCTTAATACACCATGATTTGCTTAATAAATGCAAATGTCAAGAGACGTAACTATAAATAATTTCCAAACGGCTGTGAATTTTCATTTCAATTTTACAGGAGACGTTTATCTAAGGCATCTTTACATGACAGAAATACTGTTGCATTCTAACGCTATCCTGTCTGTTTGCATTTTCAACAATTAGCTTAATACACCATGATTTGCTTAATAAATGCAAATGTCAAGAGACGTAACAATAAATAATTTCCAAACTGCTGTGAATTTTCATTTCAATTTTACAGGAGACGTTTATCTAAGGCATCTTTACATGACAGAAATACTGTTGCATTTTAACGCTATCCTGTCTGTTTGCACTTTCAACAATTAGCTTAATACACCATATTTGTTTAATAAATGCAAATGTCAAGAGACGTAACTATAAATAATTTTCAAACTGCTGTGAATTTTCATTTCAATTTTACAGGAGACGTTTATCTAAGGCATCTTTACATGAGAAAAATACTGTTGCATTCTAACGCTATCCTGTCTGTTTGCATTTTCAACAATTAGCTTAATACACCATGATTTGCTTAATAAATGCAAATGTCAAGAGACGTAACTATAAATAATTTCCAAACCGCTATGAATTTTCATTTGAATTTTACAGGAGACGTTTATCTAAGGCATCTTTACATGAGAAAAATACTGTTGCATTTTAATGCTATCCTGTCTGTTTGCATTTTCGACAATTAGCTTAATACACCGTGATTTGCTTAATAAACGCAAATGTCAAGAGACGCAACTATAAATAATTTCCAAACTGCTGTGAATTTTCATTTGAATTTTACAGGAGACGTTTATCTAAAGCATCTTTACATGAGAAAAATACTGTTGCATTCTAACGCTATCCTGTCTGTTTGCATTTTCAACAATTAGCTTAATACACCATGATTTGCTTAATAAATGCAAATGTCAAGAGACGTAAGTATAAATAATTTCCAAACGGCTGTGAATTTTCATTTCAATTTTACAGGAGACGTTTATCTAAGGCATCTTTACATTTCATTAATACTGTTGTATTCTAACACTATCCTGTCTGTTTGCATTTTCAACAATTAGCTTAATACACCATGATTTGCTTAATAAATGCAAATGTCAAGAGACGTAACTATAAATAATTTCCAAACCGCTATGAATTTTCATTTGAATTTTACAGGAGACGTTTATCTAAGGCATCTTTACATGAGAAAAATACTGTTGCATTTTAATGCTATCCTGTCTGTTTGAATTTTCGACAATTAGCTTAATACACCGTGATTTGCTTAATAAACGCAAATGTCAAGAGACGCAACTATAAATAATTTCCAAACTGCTGTGAATTTTCATTTGAATTTTACAGGAGACGTTTATCTAAAGCATCTTTACATGAGAAAAATACTGTTGCATTCTAACGCTATCCTGTCTGTTTGCATTTTCAACAATTAGCTTAATACACCATGATTTGCTTAATAAATGCAAATGTCAAGAGACGTAAGTATAAATAATTTCCAAACGGCTGTGAATTTTCATTTCAATTTTACAGGAGACGTTTATCTAAGGCATCTTTACATTTCATTAATACTGTTGTATTCTAACACTATCCTGTCTGTTTGCATTTTCAACAATTAGCTTAATACACCATGATTTGCTTAATAAATGCAAATGTCAAGAGACGTAAGTATAAATAATTTCCAAACTGCTGTGAATTTTCATTTGAATTTTACAGGAGACGTTTATCTAAGGCATCTTTACATGAGAAAAATACTGTTGCATTCTAACGCTATCCTGTCTGTTTGCATTTTCAACAATTAGCTTAATACACCATGATTTGCTTAATAAATGCACATGTCAAGAGACGTAAATATAAATAATTTCCAAACTGCTGTGAATTTTCATTTGAATTTTACAGGAGACGTTTATCTAAGGCATCTTTACATGAGAAAAATACTGTTGCATTCTAACGCTATCCTGTCTGTTTGCATTTTCAACAATTAGCTTAAACAATGCAATGTTTATATCTTAAATATGGATTTATAAAGTATATTGCACTAACTCAATCGAAAAAGGAAATAAAAATCAAACGATATCTGGTAACGATTAAATTATTAAAAATGTTGTTTTAGACCAGAACTGTCTAAACACAATTTATTAGTAAAAATCCAATAAAAATGAAACGATGGAATATTTATGTCTTAAATATGATTTTATAAAGTACAGTGCACTAACCCAAACGAAAAAGAAAAAATTGAAATAAATCTAGTAATGATTAAGTTATTAAAAATTTTGTTTTGGATCAGAGCTGTCGAAACACATGTATCAGTAAAAATCCAATAACAATTAAATGATACAGTGTTTATGTTTCTAATATGAATTGATGAAGTATATTTTATCAAGTTAATCTGTAACTTGCCCAAAATTTAAATATTGATGGTTACGAATACGTTGTTAAGAAATATGAATTTCTGAAGTATACTGTACTAAGTCAATCGAGAACTTGAATAAAATTTAAAATATTTAAGATAAAGAATAAGTTATTAAGAAATTTGTTTTAGACCATTAAATATTTCAGTAGAGAGTAATAGTTCATAAAAAATAAGTCCTCTTTTTACACTTTCAACTTCTGGCAACCCTAACTACAAAGTTACTAAAAGACTTTTCAAAACAAATTTGTTAAATTAATATAAGGAACTCACCATATTTTCTATTAGCTTTACAGTACAAATGGTTAATTTTTAAATTAATAGACTGTAGGGTTTGCATTAACACTTCAAAACTGAATAACTGTGATGCAAGTGAACTTTTTTAATTATGTTAAACTGATATAAAACATTTACAGACTCAAAAAACAACCCAACACAGAAATTTCCATGAAAAATTGTAAATGATATAAAGTATAGACTGAAATCTTTGCACCGTTGCAAAGAAGTTTACAAAAATTATTAAAACTACAAGCATATGTTATTAACAAACTAAATTTAATTATTAATACACATTTCTTATAAAAAAATTGATAAGGTACAAGGGCTATAGTCAGTTTTTTGAACTAAAAACATTTAAATCACTCATCCGTTTGGTTTTTCACAAGTAGGCTCCATGATTTATTCAACTGATTACCGACTTCTTTAACATAATTGCAAGTTTCTAAAACAAATCGAATGCCTCTTTGCAAATGTAACAACAAAGAGAGGCAAAATAAAAATACCTAGTACATTTTTAAAATAGAATTTTATTTTATTTTAAGTAACAAAGATATTACATTAAGTTGCAATAAAACAGTTTGTTACAAATAAGAATATTTATTTATAAAATTTATTTAAATTAAGATTACAGTATTCTAACATCTGTAAGGTTGGCTGTAAAAATGAACTTAAAAATAATATGCATATACATATAAAATAAAAATTTCACCAAAAAATATGAGTTTTACATAAAATTGTTTGCATTTTAAGTTTTTGATATTAATATTGTTATATGTTTATTGAGGCCGAGATTTAAGTATGCTCATTTTTCTGGAATGAATTATTTTCTAGTTTGATTCGAGCATAAGCCATTAATTAATTTTGTTCTTGCCAACCTTATAATTAAACTAAGAGGAATAAATTAATAAATAAATTATACATATTATTTATGTAGCCGTCCAGTCTAAAATTAAGTGTATGGTGTCTAAATGGAATCATTTTAGTAAAGGCAAAATGCACTTGGCGTCCTATTTACTACTGTTAATTTTAATTAATCAATATTTTAGCAACTTACGTGTGTAAATTGATTCAAATTACAATTATATGAGGTGTTATGATATATTTAAACCGGTAGTTTTCTGTTGTGCATAAACATTTAGTCAAAGAGGCACTTTACCTTGTTATAAATAAATAACTAAATGGCAATAAGGTTCTTACAGAATATCTTGTATAACTAAAGATAGCTACTTTAAGAAAATGTAATAACTCTTCCATTTACTTTTTTCCATAGCCGATAACAAACACTCTGTACAAAAAAAAAGGTCAAGTAGGACCCTGTTCATATTTAATAAAATATCACACTTGCTTTTACTTTTAATGAGAATTTTATATGGGAAGACTATAGTTCACTTATATATCGATTCGAAATTTTATTTGTGTAAAAACTGCAAATTTTCTCACATCTTTATTTAAAATGATAAAATTACTCTTAAATAATTTGTGTAACAGATGAAACATTGAAAGTTATGTATTGATTTGTGTAGTCGTTACTCCGCAACACATTTTACACTTAATGACTAGGATTAATTAAGTTTTATCAGTTAAAAGAGTTTCAAATGCAACGTTAGTGCAAAGAAACAATTTTTATAGCTGCGAAATACTATTGTTAACGAAAGCTTTTAGTTTTACGAATTTTCATTTTTTGTAAACCCATACTATTGTGTAAATGTTCTTGAGATGGATTAATTATGGTTATTGGATTAAGGTCTTTTAATAGAGTTAATGTTGATACAGATGTAGGCAGTGTTTTGTTAACTTCTAGAATAGGCCAATATTTCTTTTGAACTTCGATAACGTCTTCAAACGTTTTGTGTGCAAAACTACTTATGGAAGTTTCATGATCCAATTTAGGTAGAGGATCATTTAATAGAGTCTTTATACAAATCGTTTTCGAATAACCAAGTGTGGTCGTATTATAACCACCTTCGAGTGTTAAAATTAACTTTCCGTTTGCCAGTGGTTTAAGCATTTGTATAAAGTGACCAAATATTTCGGGGCTAACTTTGTAACGTCCTAGCGGATCATTTATTCCTGCATCAAAACCAGCTGATACTAAAACAACTTGGGGAACAAATGAGTACGCTATAGGTAGAATAATTCGATGAAAAGCAGTTAGGTATTCAGAGTTACCCATACGGTCCTGAAACAATGTAAAAAAAAATATATCAGACAACAAACATTATTTAAAACAACTGAACATCTTTAATTTTGTAAAAGTACCAAGGCACTTAATTTATCGATGTGTAGCCACTTGACGAGGCATTTTATCACATTTATCATATGCATTTATTATTTGCAGGTTCAAGTAATTGTAAGAAATGAAACTTTGAAGTTGAAGAAGACCTGGTTTTTGTAAACAAACGTATTTCACAACTCATGTAATTACAACGAATTTCATGTAAAAATAATAAGCATGTGCAATAAATTCGTTTGTAAATATATAATAAATTGTAAATAAACAGCCCTTCAAACGGATAGGTGTTTTTTTTTTAATGTAACGATACTTACCACATTAAACGGAATGTTTACGTTGTAACCTTTTCCCAATCCTGACCCTACATGAAGATGGTCACCCTCGTCAGATTGGGGATAAAAGCTCCCATTGTCGTACCGATGTATGCTGATATATAAAACCCTTTTGTCTTTGTAAAAAATCTTTTGAGTGCCATTGCCATGATGTACATCAAAATCCACTATCAGTATTCTGAAATATTGTACACTTATTAATGCTCACAAAAAATACTTTCGTCATTTAGCTGGGCATACAAAAGGATTAAAAAAATAAGGAAATAAGCAGCAAGGACATTCCAAAATATGGTATACGGAGTTGTTGTGTAAACAAATAATTAGTTTTAAATAAATTATTATTTCAATAACTCACGTTTAACACCTTACAACATCAAATGAAATTATATTGACATTTACCTAGATAAGTTATGTTTCTTTAGAAGATGGTGAGCAGCAACAGCAACATTATTAATGAAGCAAAAACCGGCAGCTTCTTTACTACTAGCATGGTGTCCCGGTGGTCTAATAATTGCTGTACCAGAACATCCTACACCAGTCATGACACTATCGACCACATTTAATAAAGCACCTACTGCAAAGAGCAAACACGTTTTGGTGTGCTTATTAGCATATAGGTCTTTGCACTTATTTATAATGGCATCGAAATCGTTTTTTTCTAATAAATCATAGTAGCACTTCTCTAAAATTTGCCTCAGATCCTCTAAATCAACAGGTCGACCCTATAAAATATATTTTAGTTGGATAAAATAATTTAATAGAATACACCTAAACCACAGCTTAACATAACATACAGCTCGGGTACTCTCTCGTGGTTTGCGCCGATCCATACGCGCCACTTCTTAGCTCCGCCTTTGAAATAAAAACAACACAGAGGTGGTATTGAAATCATTATACAGTTAAATCTGTTACGTGGACATCAGTTTTTAATACTGCGCTGTTGTCGCTCACTTGCGATAATATACAAATATTTTAAGTCCGGCCCCGACTTCTATTCTCAGTGCGAAAGAAATAACGCTAGTGGATCGAAAACGACCAGATCAAAAATGCCGTCTGAGAGTGCCCAAGCTGTATAAGCTGTGCCTAAACGTCGTACCTCAATAAGGTGACATCTGGCTTCCAAATGAAACTTGGTAAACCGTTTCATAATAGCCTCAAGTCGCTGCGGTTTTTCATATTGTCTTTTATGGGCTTTATCATCATGTAGCATCATTATTGGATCGTAACAATATGTAACTGTCTGGTTGCAACCCAGCTCACTATACTCTGAAAAAAGAGCTAAATTGTAAGGGGAAAAAATGGTAAATAATTAACAATGAGCTACTGTTTATGAGGCAAACTTACAAAAGCGTATAATCAAAAATACTGACCTTGCTGCAAAGAGTTAATAATATCAGTATATTTTTGCACATTTTCGGGCGAATGTACTGGATAACAATCTCTCGTCTCGTATGGTGGTTTTAAAGGGACCCCTAAATATTTCAAGTGTACTTGATGACATCCTGATTCTTCATTATTATCTTCAGCAGTGTCCAAAATTTTAAAGCAGTTCCAATAATTTTTTAGACAAAATTTTACATTATTTATCGTAGTGATAACTGAATCTTTTGGTTTGTCTAAGGCTTTTAACGTTGCCACTGGATCACCTAACAAGCTCTTTAGGGTCATGGCCACACCTTCTGCTAATGACGGTAGAAAATAACCACCCTCAAGACATACAGCTATCTTGCCACTTGCTAATCCTCCCAGTAACGTGATCAAGTGACCGTAAAAACCAGGTGTCACGGTCATGCAGCCCTGAAATTTGATAACTGGCTTTAATTTTGTTTGCACACTGGTTCATTAAAAAATTTGAATGTTAACGCACGAATGAAGTTTTATTTAAGTCTGCGTTCACAATGAACGTAGTAGATAGTAATTAGTTTTTAGTAGTTAGTGCATAATACGTAAAAACTTTACTTTGTTTGACAAATATTAAAGTTCTTGCAGTAAATTATTGAAGCAGAGGTTATGTGCTGCGCTACAAACGAGTCGGGAATTACCCGTATTCAAGTAAACATTTCATTACGTATTTTTTACGTATTACGCACTAATTACTAAATACTAATTACTATCTACTATCTACTACGTTCATTCTGAACGCGAACTAATATTGTTTAAAGTTATGTTTCCATTATGGGACAAAAGCAGACAAAAACCAAAATAGAAAATTTCCCTGTAAAAATTAATCAAGTGATTAAATTAAACAAAAACAATCATGCCCCAAGCATTAAATCTGCATATTTGTCAGTCTCGCACAGTTTGAAATTTATTTAAAACAACAGACCTTTTCGTCACCAATCGATGAGTCAAATCCAGCCGAAATAAGAATTAAATTAGGCATAAACTACAACAAAACAAAAAATTAATGCAAATCACCTCTGTACATCCCACTGCCGCGTCGTATCCAGCCGATATCAAAATAAGGTTGGGTTGAAACTAAAAATAAAAGCAAACAAAATATATTTATGTATGGTATATGTAATAGCAATAATGTGTCAGATCGTTTTTAAGCCTTCACCTTGTTGCAAAATATTTACTGATAAATCAACTAATGCAAGATATTTAGAGAGGGAGAAAATTTTAATCATACTACCTCGTAAGCGACAGGCAATAAAATGTGCAATATAATCGACAAGTAATCGCTGTCTCCTAAACCAGTTTCATTCAAGGGAATGTTAATGTTATATCCAGTACCTTCTCCGCTGCCAATGAAATCGAAATTGCTTTCCCTTAAATTAGGCCAAAATTGGCCCTCTTCGTATCGATGTATTGAAAAGTACAGCACGCTAAACATTGGCAAATTTAACATATAAAACTATCTTACACCTTGTAAAACATACTTTTTATTATCAAAGAACATTCTTTGAGTAGCCTGACCGTGATGCACATCAACGTCGATTATCAATATCTTTTCGGCATATTTTTTTTTTAATGCGTATTGGGCCGCAACGGCTACATTATTAAAAAAGCAATAGCCACAATATTCATTAGTCATCGCATGATGTCCAGGAGGTCGAATTATGGCTAAGCCATTTTTAATTTGACCTAGGCAAATGTTCTTTACTAAATTTATGGCACATCCAGCGGCACGCAGGGCAGCATCATATGTGTCCTACACAAAGAGATAAAAAATTAGAACTCTATTACACATTCGTTACTAAAGCAATATTTTAGTGAAATAACTTAAAAACAGAAACTAGTCTCACGGACAGATTAACGTACCTTTGAAAAATAAACAGCATCATATTTGGAAGCTTCTTTCTCCAAATCTTGTGTGTTTCCAGTTTTACACATAGTCAAAAGTTTAGTATAGTGCGGAACAGTATGAAGTGCAATTATATCATCAACACTTGCTCGCAGTGGTCCAATCTGGTGGCATCTTTCCAACAATTTTAATTCCTTGCACCTGAACAAATATTGATTAATCATTTCATCGTGTTGTATAAATTTGAACAGGTTCAATAATTTTAAAATAATAGTTACAAACTTTGCAAAGATGGTACAGAATTTAATAAAAATGTAAAAAAAATCAAATTAAACCACTTTAAGACTTTCAGGTTTAACTTATCTATTCAGGTAAGAGATGCGCTTCTATACTATTCAGTCTCGATAAATATAAAAATTGGAAAATATGATAAATTGCTTACCGATTTAGGACAGCAAAATATCGATTAGGATTCTCGGGATAATTAGAATCCCAAGTGCATTCGTGTAGGGCCATTTTATCATCAAAGCACACGCCAGTGGGCTTCCTTATTAAAGTTCCACATGCCGCTGCCTAATGAAATTAAAATTATCAAGTAACCAGTCTACTGAATGTTAAACAGAGCTAAAACACTTACTTTTGCGTAAGGATCCTTTATACTAAGATCTGCATCACCAGGTTCCTGTTTTAAATTTTTTCGTAATCGCCGTATTACTTGGTTTAGTGGCTCCTAAAACAAATGCAACAATTTTTATTTTTGATTCGATTTAACTCAAACCGTTTACTTTTTGTTTATTCTTTGGCGCTTTGGATAGATTATCAGGGCATGGAGTAATAATGTCACCTGCTGTTGCAATATTATCATCCCTTATTTGATTATCGATATTTACACTCTTGGTACACGAGTCACCTTCACTTTTAGTTCTTCGCTTCCCAGGTCTTTTTTTCCAATCATCTTCAGATTTTTGATCTGAAAAGAGGATGTTAAATGTTACCGATTTCCTCATTTTTAAACAAACTGTCGTCTCCTTTTTTAACATTTTATTATAGTATTATATTAAGACAACTATAGACAGCTATAGGCAACAATGAGACAACTCAAACTTGGAAAATAGCTGATCAATCAGAATTAGGAAACAGACACCGTCAGTTTTTTTTTAATAATGAATGTAAGTAAACATTTGTACACTATTTTTAAATTCCTACAGTAACTCTTTTTTTGGCATAACTAGAGCTTAAGACAGCATAAATAATATTCAAATATTTCGTTCAAATAAAAAACGTTGGGCGCACCTCAGGTTACGCCACTGAACCAGGAGTTAATATTTAATACTTATTTAAATTAAGGATGTCATAAACAAAATATAAACATGTCGATTTCATTATCAACTAAAATACATATTTTCATTTCGGTAAACATGCACTTACACTGTACACATATTATAAAAAATAGAGCATTGGTTTTAAAATTGAAAACAAACACAGTGGCGTAACAGATAGAAGTTTGGGGCTGTGAAAACTAAGAAGCATACGATTTCGTTTTTTTTTTATTTAAGAAGTTAATATAGGTGGGTTTGTATAATAATGAGTATTTGTTCCATGAACATCAACAGAAATATCTGATCAGTTTTATAAAACATCAACGGCAAGTTCTTAACAGTTGCAAACATTTAAGTGTGCTGTGATTCGTCAGTCTGTTACTTTTTAGCTTGAGGTGTTACTTACGTATCGTCAGTTGCTCAAATTTTTCCAAAATATCAGAATAATCCATGATATGTACAATTTTGTTACAAAAAAAACGCAAATAATTCACTATACACCCATGGACGCACTTTGATCCTAACCTTGTTACTTCGACCACGCAATTTTTAGGTTATTCATGGCGTCGCTGGAAACCGTACACAGTTGTTTAAATTTGGTAACTTGTTAACAATATTTTGATTATATATTCTATTGGCGAGTACCGATATCACTAAAAAGGAAATCAGCACTAAAACCTGAACTGTATGCTAAATCCTTGAAGACTGCTTCCTACATAGTATGACCAATTTTAAAAACTGAAATGAATAACACTCTATTAATTAAACTATCAAGACAAAAATTATACAATTTTAACTCGACATTTCTAAGCACCTGGTCAACTTTAACAACCGCTTTTAATGCACGGCCGACAAACAAAAATGGGTCAAGTGATAATCGACCTAAAGTGGTAAGCTGAAATAAAAGTTTTAAATATGTATGTATGTATATCATAATATATTGAACGTATTATAGGGTTTATTTGATGTACCCGAGCTACAGTCACCTGAAGGATTTTATATCCTTAAGAGACAGTGCATTGATGATTGTAATAGTCTTATTAAAGAAGCAATTAGTAAAAATCGGACTCGTCCTATGGTTGAAATGTTTGATGAATTGTCGGATACTCTATGTAAAGTGGCTGATTTGGCAGAATTTATACGAATTGCTCATCCATCCAACCTTTACAGAGAAGCAGCTGAAATGGCATGCGGAACTATCAGTGGTATAGTTGAAAAGTACGTTAAATTCTACACATGAACGTTTTTATTAACAAATTATAATATTTCAGATTAAATACTAATAGGGAATTATATACAACGTTACAAAATGTTGTTGAACATGGTGACATAATGCCTACAAATGCCATTGACAATCACGTTGCACGCTTATTTTTATTTGATTTTGAACTGTCCGGCATACATTTACCAGAAAAAGAACGTAATGAAGTAGTAGCCTTAAATGATGACATTCTTCAATTTGGCCAACAGTTCCTAACAGGTTGTGCCGTGCCTCGTACTGTAAAAAAAGGTGTGCTGCCTACAAGCATCACAGATTTGTGAGTACATATTTATACATGCATGTGTATGTGAATGTTGTGGTTAATGTAAGTGGCCTTATATGCAAAGTGATTTGCCGTTCATATATAATAAATTTCTCAAATTTTTGTTAATTGTTTTAAAACGGTTTTGCTCAAAATGTCTGAATTTGTGCGAGTCAGATTTGAATGTTGAACACAAATATAGCCAACGTAAGACACATATTTTCATTATTTTTCAGGTTTTCATCTGACGATGACGATAGTATTCTTGTATCTGGTCTCAATGTAGACTCTACCGATTCAGTAGCTCGTGAAATGGCTTATCGAATATTCCTCCATCCAGATGATCACCAAGACTACTTATTAAATAAATTGTTAGACGCTCGCCATAAATTAGCTCGTATATGTGGGTTTCCCACTTATGCACACCGAGCCCTTATGGGCAGTACTGCTGAAACTCCAGACACTGTAATGAAATTTTTAAATCATTTAGCTGATGGACTTGAGTCCAGGGTCGAGAACGACTTTCGAGTAATGTCTGCTATGAAACGTACTGATGGTGTGGATCCCAAACGATTAGCGCCCTGGGACATACCATATTATACACAAAGAGTAAAGAAAGAATGGTTTGAAGTTGCAAGCTCAGAGTTTAGCCCTTACTTTTCTCTTGGAACGTGTATGGAAGGCTTGAACCTGCTACTCTCACAATTGTACGGAATTCGTTTGATTAGCTGCGAAATGAATCCTGGAGAATCGTGGGTGCCAGATATTTATAAACTTGCTGTCACACATGAAAATGAAGGATTATTGGGCTATATTTACTGTGATTTTTATGAAAGGACGGGAAAACCAAATCAAGATTGTCATTTTACTATTCGAGGTGGTAGAACGTTACCAAATGGTGCGTACCAACAACCAGTGGTGGTACTCATGTTAAGTTTACCTCAACCAAGATGGCATAGTCCTTCATTGTTAACTCCTAGTATGCTTGATAATTTGTTTCATGAAATGGGGCACGCTATGCACTCGATGCTTGCTCGAACACAATACCAACATGTTACTGGTACTCGCTGTGCTACAGATTTTGCTGAAGTGCCGTCTGTATTAATGGAATACTTTGCAAACGATCCCAGAGTGCTTGGGACTTTCGCTAGGCACTTTCAGACAAAAGAACCAATACCAGAAGATATGTTGCACAGACTATGCGCATCAAAACACATGTTTATGGCGAATGAAATGCAGATGCAGGTGTTTTATGCTGCCCTGGATCAGCTGTACCACGGCGATTTACCCTTAAGAGGAACAACTACAGAAGTACTGGCTGCAGTACAATCACGTTATTGTAGTTTGCCGTATGTACCAAATACTGCATGGCAACTACGTTTTGGCCATTTAGTCGGTTATGGGGCAAAATATTACTCGTACCTTGTGTCACGTTCATTGGCTTCTTGGATTTGGCAGTCATATTTTAATGAAGATCCATTTAGTCGTACACAGGGAGAACGTTATCGAACTGACTGCTTAGCCCACGGTGGCGGAAAACCGCCACGTCAGTTGGTAGCAGATTTTCTGCAGCGTCAGCCAACACCGGACCTGCTGGCCAGTTCTCTTCTTAAAGAAATAGATGATAAACGATACCAAATTGAATCCATTACTAATGTTTATAAACTTTTGTAACTACCTTGTAGGCTAATTTCTTTAGTACAAAGGTTAGAGACATTATGTAAAACCAAATTTTAGTAATTAGTAAAACAATTAAAAATAAGTGAAATATGAAATGTTTTGTACCAGTCTAGTATTTATCATACAGATTATTTATTGCTTTGATGTTTCTAATGTGTGAAATGAATTGTTGAAAGTGTTTGTTAAAATATATGTTCGTTTAAAACTGTTTCCATCGTTTAAATTAGTTACGTTATGTGGAGTTTTGGAAGGTGTCACTTAACATTATGTTAACCCAGTTTCAACGGATGAGTAATTACATGGTCAGTTAATTAACGTTACATCAATAAATAACCTTTTACGATAATAAGGTGTCTACGACACCTCGAAAGGTTACTTTTCGTAACGTTAATAAAACATTGTGTAAAACAAACAATTTTATTGAAATCCATTACAAAAGTCACTAATTTAACAGTTAAGTTGAATAATGTGAAATACTAAAGCGATACATCCAAGAAAATTTTATGTACAACTTTGTTTTTAATAATCCTTATAAGTTGTAATACAAATAAACTGCTACTCAAAATAAGTTTCCAGCTTATCTTAAAACTATGCTAACTATATGTACAGTATTAACATTGAAAAAAATGAGCTGTTTTCTAAAATTTAAAAACTAAAGAAGTAACTCTTGGTTTTATCTCGTTACTCGCTGTGTACACGTTTTATCTTTTTAAGTAACTTTATACAAGATAAGCACGTTATTGTTCTCGTCAGACAGATTTACTTAAATGTGTATTGTTTATGACAATCATAAATAGCACTTTTCCTTTGTGAATCATGAATGAATTTTTATTTAAAAAAATCCACATCGTTGGTTAGTATACCTCCGTTACTGCTCTGTAATCACTGAAGAACATGGGTACAATCGTATGTCGACATTGTTTATTCAATACTATAAAAATTTGTATGGACTGACATTTTTTTAAATTATGAGCATTAAAACAACTACAAAGTAATAAATGTCTTTTTTTATTGTAAATAGGTCAAATTAAATATACTGAACTTTTTTAATTAAGGATCACTCGTAGAAGATTCTCACCTGTCCATCAATAGCAAATAAATGAAGATCGCTACTGATGGAAGAGACAAATACTGAAGTATTTCTACGAGAGATGCTTCATAAAAAAGACACATGATTTTTAATTTAATTTAAGCATTTATATAATTGAAGCATTCACCAAATGTATTTCTTTGTTATTATTCCACAATTTGAGAGTGCAGTCCAAAAATTAATTTAAGTTGCAGCAGTATGTTGAAATTATATAGTCGCTTTTGCATTAATCAGCTTATCCAAAAATGTGTTTTCTTTATATTAAGATTATTTTTATTTTTAAGTGTCTGTCGCTATAACAAACGGAAACAATGTTAAAACGATCAGTTTTCAAATAAACCAACTGAAATAAGTAATAATTATGTTAAATGCACTGTTGTAGTTTGATGACTGGATTGCGGATGTTACCTTAATTTTTCTTTTCACAAATCGACCGATTCCAATTTTAAAATAATAGCAGACTCGACTCGGATTTAATCCTGACATTCATTACAAGAGATTTGAATTTTAATTGAGGCATGTCAAATGATGAATTTCACGATATGCAAGACAAAACTGACACTTGGCTAAATAACTTATTATTTTATTTGCAAGTATTTTTCAATAAATGCCATTAATAAATTATTGATACTTTATTAAAAACTCATAAGATAAGTAATTTCGTGGCATTTTTAATTTACTCAAGAACAACAATTTAACACAGAACATTAATTTATTTCACAGTAATGTAAATCTATCTAGCTTTATGCAACATAGTTGTACTGGTTTGGATTATCCTTATCACGTTCCATGTAGTCTCGATCGATAAGAGATTCTATTCTCTTCTTTAGATCTGCAGGCTAAAAATAAATTGATCAAGATCTAACAGAAGTCTTTAAAAAAATATTAAAATAGATTAGAACTTTAAAAATAACTATAGATATCATAGGGAACTTTGAATAATTAGGTTTTGCTGTTTAAAGTATTATTATTAAATAAATTGATGGAGCTTTAAAGTCAATTATGTACGTTAACAAAAATGTCTTTTAATGTTGCCTTTAGAATTTTGTTAACCTTCTATGAAAAACTGCCTTTTAAAAAGTCAAGCAAATGTACGATCCTTAAATTAAAATGGAATAAAATTTAATAACACTTTTAAATTGATTAACTGCAAAAAATACGTAAATGTAAATACCTTTACTGGAAATTTAAGCTGCAAATACAATTCACTGATAAGTAAGTTGTGACCTAGTGTTTTCCTCATCTTCATGATTCGTACAATAGCGGCATCGATTTGATACTGCCTGTCTTGGTACACTCGTTCTTCAGTTGCCTTTTGTTCTTCAGTCTAAAACAATCAAAAATATTATTAAAAACACATCAAATACAAACAAGTTTCAACCCTTGTTGAAGGAAGTTAATTACATTATTACTGTTTTACAATTAGGTACAATGGGTTGTTAAAATTTAAAAAAGTAAAAAACCAAATACTGTCATAATAAAAAAGTTTTGTTGATTGAAAAAACTTACCGTTTCTTTCATCTGTATCTGATTAATTTTAATGCGAAATAGTTTGTTGGTGAATTCATTGTTAAAACGAAACTTGTCATTGTCTTCTACCTCACGGCCTTTGGGGAACTTGTTTAGGACACGAGCCTTTCCGCAAGCCAAGGACTGTAATGTTCGACGTAATTCGCCATCCTCAATATTGGTGGCGCTTTTGATAAACTCGAAAGCAAGCTCTATGGAGCTATTAAATAAGAGAAGTACTAAAGATTGGAAAAGTGATACTACAAGCTCTTTCATGCCGCCTTTGAACTTTGCACGTAACACACAGTGACCTAGTGTCGGTTGCCAAGTTAATTTACGACCGCTATGTTTACTAAGATAAAATTTATTAAATACTTCCAAAAACCGCACCATTTCTTCTGGCATTGCAACATTCATCAGGGGATAATTCGGCCAATATCCCATAGTGAGAATGTTAACGGTCATGTCGATGCGCATTAGATTTTGACTGACATTTCCCAAATGTTGCTTAAAAGCAATATTAATATCTTTGCTGAGTTCCATGTCTTTGAACATTCCTTCCAATTTAGAAGTAAAACCTCCTCCGCATTCTTGTTTCAATTTACTGAGCATACTTTTCTCTGCATCGACGCTTGCTGATTTACCAACCAACAAACGTTTGGCTAAATCTTTTTTATAGAAGGCTTCGAATACATCTTTGCCATGAATAAATCGAAACAGTACCATTATCTTGTCTAAAAGTCTTTCTAATTCTTCTTCTGTTGCTTCTTTATTACCAGCTCGGAGTTTCGAATCCACAAATTTTGCTGCGATAAACAAAATCAGAATTATACACACAAATATTAACTACACAATTTTCATTGAAAATAAGTGATCCAATTACACAATAACTATTTTACCATGAATGTCTATATGTTTGTTTTGATATACATTGATGACAATACTGATGATGAATGCAAAGAATTAATTACCACTTGGTACAACAAAAATATTAACGTTGCAAAAGAAAATGTTTTCAAAAATAAAATTACTGTAGCAGTACTTATTTATCCAAAATATGTATATAACATATTTATGTATACAGGGTGTAGACTCGGATCACGCAACATAGCAATTTCAATGGTAAAATTTTAAAAGTCGAATTCTTGCTCCGCTAATTATTTTAGAAAAAAAGTGCAAATACGTTTTTTGTAGAGAAAAAAATTCTGTATCTATAAATGTAATCAATATTACTTTTTCGTTTTCCAAAAACAGAAAAATAAGCAAATTAAAAAACGCGTTTTCGCGAAAATCTGTAGTGCCTTGGAATTATGCTACGACAACTGCCCATCTTACTAACACTTACTGTCACTTTGACGTTTGAAGTTTATTCTTAATTATCATTTTTATTATATCTTGCAATGAAAACATAACTAATTGTGTAAAATAAATGTTTGATAAAATATAAAGGATAATTAAGAATGAATTTCGCGTCAAAGTGACAGTATAAGTGACATTAGGCTGGGCAGTTGTCATACCATAATTCCAAGGCACTACAGATTTCTGTCCAAACGCGTTTTTTAATTTGCATAATTTTCAGTTATTGGAAAATGAAAAAGTAATATTGATTACATTTATGGATACAGAATTTTTTTCTCTACAAAAAAACGTATTTGCACTTTTTTTCTAAAATAATTAGCGGAGCAAGAATTCGACTTTTAAAATTTTACCATTGAAATCGCTATGTTGCGTGATCCGAGTCTACACCCTGTATACAAATAAGCAATCAATGTTGTTGATCAGTTAAACATTATTTCACAAACATTACCTATAAGTTCGGCAGGTTTATTGGCTCGTTGATTAATAAAATGTTCGAAGGCTTCTTTTAGGGAATTACTAAATTTTTCATTTCTATTAAAACAAGTTACCACAATATAGTCCATTTTGTCCTTAAAATCCAGTAATTCTTGCACCATAGTTTTATCTTTTTCAGGATCAATAACGATAGTGCGACCTCGCTTCTTGATATATGAATTAAAACTAACACATAATTCTGCATGACCACTTTTAACACGACCTAATAGTGCATAAAGACGAGTTAAATCGTGTATGCGATTTTCTTCTAGCAATCCATCGAGGCCTTTTAGTAAAATATTAGTGATGTGTTCAGTTAGAAGTTGTTTTTCTACAGTATGAATTAATCGAGGTTTAGTGCTACAATCTAGATAATGTAAAATACGTTCATTTTCTTCCGCTAAACGTTTATCAACATGTGCCAGGTAGTTGGGAACTTCGAGTTCTTGCATGAGCCGTTGCCCTTCAGATGCATACAGACGTTCTGTAGCAACTAAGAATTTCTCTTCAAATGTCTTTTGATAAATTTGCAAGTCTGTCAACATTCTCAGAAGAGATTTGAGTAATGTACGATCCACAGCATCTCCTTGACGTTCTTTTTCTATCAGCATGAGCAATCCTTCCACGATTCTTGTCTGTACCAAGGTGTTTGCCATGATGTATTGCCTAAACAAATCTAAACCCATGTCCCAAATAGACGGAATCTGGGCATTTTGTAATACATATGTACGATCCAAATATAAGAAGATACTACGGATCATGATCATTTGGTGACAATGGGCTTGCCATGTATCGTTCATTTTCTTAAGAAATAAATAACGATCCATCGACTCCGCTAAGAACTGTTCAATATTCTGACGAACATGATTGTCAGTCAAACTTCGAAGATTGTTATAAATAGTCGCTGCCATCTTATGATTACACATGTTTTCGACGGCCTGATACAATTCTTCAAGTGAATAGTCATTGGGTCGTGAATTTTGAATGGCTAATACAGCTTCTTGAAGTTTACCCCAGGTCTGTTCTCGGTAATCCTCGGGTAGCTTAGGTTCACCTAAAACAAATACATTATACTTAAGCTGAAACAACATTTCTACTGTAACAAACTTTTGAGATTTTTGATAACAATTTTCCTAGTCGCTGTTGGCTTTAAGTTAAGAATGTTTAGGCTTCGATTGATGCCGTTTGAGGAAATGGCTGAAAAATTTGCCCGCTTGTTTTTTTCATTCGAGTTTCCACTCATATTTTCGTCAACTTCTACAGAGTCTCGTTTTCTCTTTATTCCTGAAAGGTCACAGTTCCTTCTTATAGTACCAGTACCAGGACTATGGTCCTCGGGTATTTTAGTGTGTCTTGACATAGAAGCACATCACAAACACCAGTTGGAAAGGAATAAATATAAATATACACAAATTAAGTATATGCCTTAATTAAACACAATAAATAAAATTAAGATGCAACATCATGTGTTTTGATAGCTATTGTAGCCACAAATTGTCATGTACTAAAGCTTAACGCGCGAAATTTAAATAGTCGTTACAAAAATGTTTATAAAGATTATTTACGATTAAAATGGAAAAACTACCGATATAATCTACAGCAAATCCGAAATACTTCAATATTTACCTCACTTCTTAACATAAAACATCTTCGTGCTCATTTCAGTTATAAGTGGCGCCTGTGTTGCTCATAAAATTAATTAAAATTATTTATATCTTCAGACAAATTAGCGATTTTTTCACGAAATTTATTCCTACTAAATATATTTAGGCCTTTATAAACGTAAATATGAGTTGTAAACAGTAAAAAATATATATTACGTAAACATAATTAAATAGTATATTGGGCTCGTCTTCCAAAACTTTTTGGAGGACGGGTACACTTATAAAATATAATTGTAAATGAAACTTTGGCTAAAAAAGATTGTTTAAGAGTCAAAATGGCATCATAGATTATTAAAAATATGTGTACTTTCTAAAAGTGAACACAAATAAGTACATATTTATAAAAACTGGTAATCACGAATGTGTTCCAAAATGGATTCAGGTTTACGCATTTTTTATTTTCCATCCATGACAAAGTGTCACCATTTGCAAACAAAAGTAATTAAATATTTTATCGAGAATTATGTAAAAGAGTAAATGCAAAGTATACTGATATTACAACAAAAATTGTAAATGAGTTGTGGTATATCACCTGAACGTATTTCGCAAAATGTATGATTGTAGCTAATATCATGACATTTCAGTAACTTTATTCTGTAATGGTCAGAACCGTAACGGCAATATTTTTTAGTAGCCCTACTTTTTCTGAATGCTTATTTAAAATTGATTCGTTAACGCTAGAACGCTAATCAACGCACTGTTTTTTTTTTCAGATGAAAAAGGTTCCTTTAAAATGGAATGACTTAAAACATACACAAAAAAATATTTACATTTGTTTTAATAATCAATTTATTTTCAATTAACAAGGTACATAAAAATATATACATTTAAAACTCATTAAGCAATAAAAGTTTATATTACAAATTATTTTATCGGAGCACTTGATTTCAAAATTAGAGGATTAGAAACCTTGAATATACTCGGAAGCATGGCTGTTAGTGATTGAAATACTTCGGCAGATATCCCCTGAAAATACAATTTACGAATATAATACACAAATCGGGTTTTAATAATTATCAAATGTTTATTTACGGTGGTCATTTTACCTGTGGTAACAGAAATTGTAAATTCTTAAGATCAGATCCACCCCATGATGCCATTTCTATCATAAAACCCTTAACACATTTAAAAACTAACTCAGCACGTTTGGTACACCATGTTACGGTCATTTCCTTAAAAAAAGACAATAAGGGTATTTAATTTTTACAAATTAAATTGTTATAAAATAACTAACTTCCGTCATTTCATACTGTAGTAACAGAGGTATCGTAAGGGAAGTTACATCATTTGAACAGGCAGTTTTTAAAATGTTCCGTAATCCCAATACAACTGAATGTCTACTATTAATGTCACTGGCTCGTAACGAATCATCAGACACCATATGGAATATTACATGAACCTGAGATAAATTTGAATGTCTTGTAACATAAAAATCACCAGACTGTAAGCGTTTACTATTATGGCGAGTAATTTTTTTATCATCTTGAGATTCTAAATAGTTTCGCATGTTGTTCGATATTTTTTCTAACTGATCATCAATGTGAGTAAAATGAAACTCGGTCGATCGCTGACAAATTCCTGTGAAATCTTAAAAACAACTTCCGTAATTTCTTCATTTGGTGGCAGTTGATGGCCGCTTGCAACGTATAAACTTACCTTTAATTAGTCTTGATCCAACAACATTATCGGTCATTAGTACCAAACCGCATAAATCATTCGAATATAAAGCCAATGCTGTTTGCAATAGTTGTGGAGTAGGTTCAGATCTGTTTACAAAGATTAAAGTGCAACAGATAAAAACATGAAAATTAAGTGATATACACACATATGTTCATCCAAATTGGCACACAAATCCATAACATTAGCAGAAAGAATTCTTATGTTGTGCATTTGTTTAAGTTGGGATCCTAAGTGTATAGTAAAGCTCTCTTCAAGAATTGGTGAATGTAATATATTTCGTTTACTGATTGGATATTGTCGGAGAGGCTCCGGCGGTACTGTTGCTAATGGTGAAGTTCTGAAATAATACATGTAAAATCAAAATCAAAATTATACATTTTATATTTACTTAGATGTAGGTAATGAACTGTTGGCTTGATTCTGTTCCAACATCTGCATTAACCATTCTCTGTATTCTCTCCTTTGTGCTTCTTTAATGGTTTCCAGTTCACTTGTGAGCTGAACTTGAAGAAACGCTTGATCTTCAAAGTGTCTTGCCACAATTGCATTAATTTTATATTCAGTCATATCTTCTTCTAATCTTTCTACAGCCTTGTTCATTTCCTCTGTCTGTCTAAAATGTAAAGTGAATAATATCTAGGGATAACGAAAAGTGAACACACTCACTTATCGCAAAGTGTTGCAATTTGTTTATCTTTTTCGTCCGCATGCTGTCTGACAGTTTGTGCATACATGTATTCAAGTTGAAGCATAGTTTCTAAAGCTGGAGAATGAACAAGTTTATGGTAAACTGTCGCAAACAATTCTTCATCAGTAGCACATCTCTTTTCGCCATATTCCATTGTTTCCTATTAATGAAATCCAAGTTTTTTATTTGTTTTATACTATGCTATGATAATTTTAGTAATATGTTCATATTGTGGCAAGTGTATAAGTATAAATATGTCAACCTCACGTATAAGTCGTTCCCACTCTTTAGTAACATCTTCGATATATGTTGAATCTAATTTTGTACTTTTAATTAACTCTGTAGTTTGATCATCATAATATTCAGAGTTATAAAATGTTATCTGCTCTGATAAATCGGTTATTAGATCTATAATAAGGATATATTTACAGCAAATTAAAATAAGCAAACAAGTGGTAATGAATACCTAAATCGACATGTGCTGATAGTTGGTGTTTTGATATTAATATATACACTAGCTCTGCAATTGACTCATGATAAGGTATACTAATATAAAAATGTAAATCTGCTAAAGTTGAAGATTTAAATTTATGTTTAATTAATTTTTGAATTCCAGCCATTATTTACATTTCACATGTCATTTGTACAACTGTCACTGTCATTATATTTAACACTGCTGCCACACAAAAGTAGTAAAAAATGTCGTAGACTTGAAAAATAAAGATAGCCAATTTCCAAAATCATTGACTAAAAATAAATAGAAAGCTTGTAAACTTCTTAAATTTTTCCACTAAATCTTCAAATTCTTATTTGCAATAATAAGTGACACAGGTTTTTCAATATTATGAATTAATTTTACACTGTAAACATAATTTTTATTTAAAGACTCGTATTTAAAGACTCTTTAAAACATTTTACTTAACGTTTGAGGACATTATTTATTTATTTTTATTCAATTAGTTCGTAAAATAATATCAAAAATATTTGTTCAATAAAATCTTCAAATTTTAGTTGAAATTTAATAGAGTAGTGTTTACTTAATGATATTAAATGCTTTTAATTATTTTTTTATCTCTTCTCATCTCACTGCTACGTGATTTAAGATCACCAATTGTTTATTTTTTTTAATACAACAATGATAATCATTAATCATGAAGTTTAATGTAAAACGTGTTAAGTAAAATACGATTTGAGAAATTATTTCAATGTCGTTTTCTTTTCTGTCAAAAGTTAGTTATGTTGATGTATTCTGATTATTAATGAAAACACTTACTACGATAATGCACGTCCTTCAACAAATCGTGGCATTAGTTACGCTTGATAAACAAATGAGAACATTTTAAATAAAGAACACCTTCGCCTAAATCTACTTGCGAAAACACATTTATACATTTTATACAACATACTTTACATTGTATTAACCACAACATTAACCAGTAAAAAAATGAATAAAGATTTAAATTATATAGGTGACCGTTACATCGGATTATCTAAGCAAACGTGTTAATTATTTTTATTTATTTTTTTCTATTAATGTACAAGTAGTACTTTTTGAATAGTATTTTTAGTGCGCCGATTAATTCGGGTCACCAAAGGTTTGCTTAATTCAAGAGTCAAGAGATGAAAATATGGTTATAAAAATTTACCCACATGTATTAGAGCTTAAATTGAAGCTATATTTAGATGTTTTGGTTCATGCTTAGTCAACTCGATTAAAGCGAAAAATTAAATTTTGGGACTTTTCACTTTATTTAACTTTCTTTTCGTTTTTTAAATAAAAAAAACATTTTTGTGCATTGATATGTCTCAGAAACTGGGGGTTATCTCAGATTCTTTATGGCACACAACACTGGTTTTTCTCAAGGATATTTATTGGAACTGATAAAATTTTTCCCTTTGTAGTGGTTTTGTGTTTTCGCGCGTAAAAAAGTAAAATAAATTATTTTTATATCATTGATGTGACTTCGGTAAACATTCGCTTTGTTTCTTCGGCTATCCCTCACAGTAATAAAATTTTTCAATTCGGTTATTGCTTAATATTTAAAAACGCGTTATGAATTTGGGAGGTAAAACTTTTAAATTATAATCAGGTCCTATTTGTCTATAATGTTTATGAAGCAATATGAATCATGCAAACCTTTGACTTTTGAAAAACGACAACACCAGTTACAAAGTAAATTTTTATCGCGCAACATAGTCCCACAGCAGAGGTGCGTGCCTTAGTCCACCACAAAGCTAAACTGTTAATACAGTAAGCATTTAACTTCTGGTGACAGAACATTTTTTTGTGTAATAGACTAATTTAAAAAAAAACCATAAAAGATGAGTTTTAAACCAAACGAAGAAATCATTGATGTGGATACTATGCTATGGCACGCCGGCGATTTTGGAAAATACCAATACATTTTGTTATTTTTGTTTGCTGTTATCAACGTATTTTCGGCGTTTCATTATTTTGGACAGACGTTTATAAGTGTAGTGCCCGAATATAAGTGCAGAATTTCTCAAGATGAAAACATGACATTGGTTACTCAGTTACCATGTTCTAAAAGATATTCAAACGCGAGTGGTGATTTTGAAAAACCGTGCCAAAGCTGGCAATACGAAAAACTGTACGATTATATTAGTATTGTGGAACAGGTTAATTAATAACTAATAAGGTAAATAGTATTTAAAATTATTTCTATTTAGTTTAATTGGGTTTGCGGAGATAGTTGGAAACCTGCAGTTGCCCAATCAGTTTTTTTTGCTGGTTCTGTTACTGGAACATTTGCGTTCGGGATTTTATCCGATCGGATTGGACGATTACACGTTTTGGTAATATCAAATATGCTGGTTCTATTAGGGAATCTTGTGACATTATTTTCCGAAGATGCCATAGCCTATAGTATTAGCCGATTTATTGCTGGAAGTGCAACAGACACTAACTTTGTAATGATGTATATTATAGGTAAATCATTTTTGTTTCGCTTTGTCTGCACTTTAATTTTTATATCGCACCATACAAAAAATAATACGATAAAATTTGCCCGGATATTTTTTTTAAGTGGCGATTTAGGGCACAATTTATTTTTATTTTGCACAAACCTGCCAGACAATACTTAAATTATTTATCTTAATGACCCGTAAATAAGGGAAATCGTTCAGTGTTTCCGTATTTTATGTTTTGTATGTTAATTTCCAACTCGGTAATCTTAAGTTCTACTTTTTTTTTAATGTGCCGCGTTTCACCAAGTTTCTTGTCTTATGTCAAAAAACATAAGTAAAAACTAAGTATAGAAGATAGTTTTTATTTATTTCTGATGATAGAATATTTAAGTACCTCATTGCGATAAAATTGTTTCAAAGTGGCAGTTTTGAATCGAGTAAAAATGCCTCAAAAATGTTAAAATAATTTTGTTACACTTTTTAGTACGTAGCTATCCAATTACTTGTTTGATAATTGTGTATTCCTATCTGTTTGTTTGGCTTATATTTTAAAATTGCTTAAAAACAGTCCCACTTACTGCGACAATTATAAACGAAATCGGTTACCTTGAAATATAAATTATAAAATATAACGCGATAATTTTTAAGGGACAAATTGTAAAACGCATGGTATTTTAATAATCGATAATTTATTCATGAACGCAAGTTTATTAAGGAAGCGATTTTGGATTATTTTGGCCTTTCTTATTTATGAAATACCAAAGGTATACAATATTAATCGTATTATAAGCTTTGGAATACCATTATAACAAACGCAATGATTATTTTATTTATTTAGTCATGAGTCCTACTGTTAGGTGTAGGACAAACGCAATGATATGGAACTAATTACACAGATTACTTTTACAAAATTTGTGTGTTTATATTAATCTTTATCAAAAATGTTCGAAGATGGTGAATTTTAAAATTAAAAAAAATATATATATTTATATATGACATTTATTTCCGTCACTAAGGCTTGTTACAATAATTAGTACTTATACAAGTGTAGATACATAGTTTATAAAACAAATAGGCTGTTTCCTTATTGCCTCTTTAAATAGCTGTCGCGTGTGTCACCACCTCTTTGTAATTGCCCCTAACCAGCAAGGCTTTATGAAATATTTTTAATTTTTGTAAGTACAGGGTGCCCCAGTAAAAACTCTCCATAAAAAACTTCAGGGGTTGTTTTTAGATATGTCATCAGTTTTCACATACCTTAACTTGTTTTTGAGATTTTTGATTATAAAATTTGAATTTTTAGTTAATTTTTATCCAAATAACAGTCTATATTTTTAACTACACCATTTGAAGCCTTCACATTTCCTATCTTTTGCCACTAAAAAATCTTTTTTAAGGCTACTGTTTGATCTAATGTTTGCTCCTTTCATAAACAAGTTTCTTTCAAAATGTAACTAAATTTCAAGAGCTTTTAAATGACGTGTTTTTCAAAATATTGTGTGCCATTTGAAAGCAAAAATAAAATGAGAAAACTGTTATAAATATTATTGGTTAATTAATCTTTTGGTTATTAATTGTACATTATTTCCATTCCCAACAGTGCATAGAAGACTTTAAATTACTTTTTACTTCTGTTTGTAGTTGCATGTTTTTTTCACATAAGACTTAGTTTGATCTAAAGTATGCTAGTTTCATTTTAAAACCTTTCACAATAAGTTATTTTACTGTAATCATAAGGAGAAATAATCTGTTTATAAATAAAAAAACTTTACGCTTGTAAATGCGCGTGATAATTTCTAAAACATTTTTTTCATGCAATTTTACTATAGGTATAAACAGTGTATTCCACCACGTCACCAAAATTATAAATTTTACTTACAAATATGATAAATGCATGTATAAATTAATATTAAATTTTTGTCATTATTAGCAGTTTGCAGTTTTTAGTAGTTAAACAATAATAACAATATTTAATTTTAGTGTTATAATTTATAAAATAATTATGATTAATATAAGCAATAAATTTTTTGTTGATAACAAATTTAATAACAATTGTTAAATACTTTAAACAACATTGACGAATGAAAGTATAATTCTTTTAGTTGCCGATATAAGTTTTTGTAATAATAACTTTTATAATCTTGTCAAAAGTTGATAAAATAATGTTTTAATGAAATTGTTTGGTGGTATCTAGTATTGTTGTTTTGCTTTAATTAATCAATTAACTTGTTTGTAGTAATGGAATACATTAAGCCAGAAATGAGAACTTTCGGCCTTAATTTATGTATAGGAGTGTTTTACTGTTTATCTTGCATGATGGTACCATGGGTTGCAGTTATTTTAAGGACATGGCGGTGGTTCCTTCTTACTATTTCCTTGCCCCATTTATCCGTAATAGCTTTTTATCTTTTGGTGCCAGAAAGTGCACAATGGCTGATAAGCAAAGGACGTACGGAAGAAGCTATCTGCTGCTTTGAACGAATAGCAAAAATCAACAACAGAAAAATCGATGGAAAAATAATTCAGGGATTAAAAAATTATTCGAAGGAACACATTACTCATGTAGCACACGAAAATGTTTGGGGTTTGCTTAGAACTACCAAGTTAAGAAGAAAATTTTGTATTCTAGTCTTTAAATCGTAAGTTTTTTAATTTTTCGTGTTGGGCAATAATGGTAGGCAGTAATTTTCAGAATGGTGATGACCCTGTGTTATGACGCTATTTCCAGAAATGTTAATGATTTTGGTTATTCGCCATTTGTAATTTTTAGTATCACATCAGCTACGATTTTTCCTGCATGTGCATTTATATTGATGGTTCAAGATCGTATTGGAAGAAAGGCGCTAGCGAGCAGCTCCCTCCTGCTAAGTGGATTGTTCACAGGAGCTACCGGGATTGTATTGGCTCTTGTATCTAATCCAGATGCGTTTTTAACAGCATCACTAGCAATAATTGCACGATTAGGAATTAATATAGCTTATAATTCAGGTGCACAGTATGCCATGGAACTTATTCCTACTGTTGTGCGTGGTCAGGGTGTATCGACAATACATGTCATGGGCTACGCAGCCAGTTTTTTTAGTGCTCAAATACTGTACCTAGGCAATACTTGGACACCGCTTCCTGAAATCATTTTAGGGGTATTATTAGTACTAGGAGCATTAGCTTGCTTATTTTTACCAGAAACTCTAAATAGAACTTTGCCTGTTACATTAGAAGATGGCGAAAATTTTGGAGAAGATGAACGAATATTTGATTTCATTTGTTGCCAAAATTCTTTAATAGAGAGTACCCAGGAGTTAGTACCAAATCAATACAAAAAAACATACGGTATAGAATAATGGAAGTGATTTTAAGTTAAATTTATTTGTTAAAAAATTCAAGTCATATTAAAAAGGGTCTACTTTTTAATTAAAATTTACACGCTGCATACAACAACATTGTGTTAAAAGTTATTTTCGTGTTAAAAACACAATAACTGAGTTACACTTCGGATGTCAACTAATATTTAAATATCACCGACCATTATAAAATTTGTCGAGTCGGTTTTGTAGCTAGTCAAATTCTAGAGGGTTTTAGTAACAGCACTAGTCCAGAATTTTATGTTTAAGATTAAAGTTTATTTTAGTCAATAATTGTTCTTAGTTTCAAAGTTTTTTTTGTTGTTTCATATGAATGTGACTTAACATTGTAAAACATTTTTTCATCAGTTATATTTATTGTTTTCTTTTACTGTTTAATCCTTATTCCCATTGTTCTACAACTTGATGTAACATAATTTGAATTTGAAATGACATTTTATGTACAACCCGAGACGTTTGAACTACTTGTGTTATACATCTAGAACTAAAAACTTGAACGAGCTATTTCTATTAAAATCTAATATAAAAATATTTGTAATCGGCATTATTCCAAAGAAGTAAAAAAATCCTAATTTAAAAGTACTATAAGACTATAACATTGCAAGGATTTTGCAAAAATATAGCGACCAAAATACGCTAAATGGTTATACAGTATGGCAACTTAACGAACACATCGTTTTAGAGTTTTTGTGTAATAAGTTTTGTTTTCGGTAGCGGGTGGAGTCGTTTGTGTTACATGTAGCAACAAGTGTCAAAGTAAAATAAAATTTAAGTATGGGTTGTGCAGTAAGTACAACTGGAGATAAGGAAGCTTCTGAAAGGTCTAAGAAAATCGACAGGGACCTTAGAGCTGATGGGGAACGCGCCGCCAGCGAAGTAAAACTGTTATTACTAGGTATGTGACTCATGTACATTACATAGCAATGTGTTTAACGTGAATGAAAACGACTCTTTAATTGTATTTTAAGGTGCTGGAGAATCGGGCAAAAGTACTATTGTAAAACAGATGAAAATTATTCATGAAACGGGCTATTCCAAAGAAGAATGCGAACAATATCGACCTGTTGTTTACAGTAACACGATCCAAAGTTTAATGGCTATAATACGAGCTATGGGGCAACTAAGAATTGACTTTGCGGACTCCAGTCGAGCGGTATAGTTATTTAATTGACTTACAGTTTTAATATATAGCACTAACTTTCATTTATAATTTCGTTAATAAACATTTTGCAATGTCTTGTAGGACGTGGCTCGACAGTTCTTTACATATGCTAGTGCAGCAGAAGAAGGTGAATTAACCCCAGAATTAGTTATTTTGATGAAAAAGTTGTGGAGCGATCCAGGCGTACAGTTATGTTTTGCAAGATCTAGAGAATATCAACTGAACGATTCAGCAGCCTATTATCTTAATGCTTTGGACCGTATATCTTTGGCAAATTATGTACCTACACAGCAAGATGTCTTACGTACAAGAGTTAAAACTACTGGAATTGTTGAAACTCATTTTTCGTTTAAGGGACTGCATTTCAAGTAAGTTTAACATTGTTTTATATTTTATATTTGAACCGTGTATAATTTGTTTACTATGTTATTAGCTTTTAATTTAATGTTATTATTAGATGTACTATCTGGGTGTAATCGTACTGAATATTAAGTATTGTTTTTGTTGCAGAATGTTCGATGTTGGTGGACAGCGATCAGAACGAAAAAAATGGATTCATTGTTTTGAAGGAGTTACGGCTATCATATTTTGTGTAGCTCTCTCGGGTATGTACGACATATTCTAATTCATAGTAGTCAATTGTAATCATAAAATTTGTCAGTGCTTGTTACACAACTTGCTGTTTCTAATCAGTGATTATTGAAGAAACAAATTTTTATGCTTTGATAAACAGACATAGAGCTAGCGATTAAAATTATGCACACTTGATAATTATTCCTGAATCGTTACTTTTATTGTTGGAAGTCTTTATTTTTTATATTACTTTAATGATGCAAGTTGACACTTAAAAAAACTTGTGATAGATTTTAGTTGCTGATTTAATTGTTGTACCATTCAAAATGATTGCATGTTAATTTATGTACTGACATAATTTTTCTTTTTTAGGATATGATTTAGTTTTAGCAGAAGATGAAGAAATGAATAGAATGGTCGAATCAATGAAATTATTTGATTCCATTTGTAATAGCAAATGGTTTGTTTCGACTTCGATAATATTGTTTTTGAATAAGAAAGATCTGTTTGAAGAGAAAATAACGAGAAGTGCTCTTACGATCTGTTTTCCAGAATACACAGGTCCAAATACGTATGAAGATGCATCGGCGTACATTCGCATGAAATTTGAAAATTTAAACAAAAGAAAAGATCAAAAAGAAATTTATACACACTTCACATGTGCCACCGATACTAACAATATTCAATTTGTATTTGATGCAGTAACCGATGTAATTATTAAGAATAATTTGAAAGATTGCGGCCTTCTTATGTAATGTGTCGTATTAGATAGATATTATAGCCTTACATGTCATCGCGGTAGACCGTAAATGTCGATAGAAATCCGTATTTATTGTCATGAAATCACTGTACTGTTAATATAAGTGTTACATTTTATATGCGTACATAAGAAGGTACATTGAGTTTAAATGTTAAATTCCAATGCTGCCATAATTATCATTTGAAGCTTAAATTGTGGACTGATTTTAAAGTTGTAACGTCCAGTAACTTACTCTTAATAATTTTTTTATAGAAATGCATTTATAGTAATTGTAAATAAAAGTGTTTTAAATTAATTTTAATGCTACCTTTATGACAGTATTTGTAACATGATGAGTATTTACTAAAATCTTTACAAGTTGTTAAACATTACTTAATCAATGAATAAAAATAACTCGTAATTTTTAATGTCAGTGTTAAAACTAATGTTCTAGAAGACTATAAATATAAGTGTGATATATGTTGTTGATCATTCGATTAAGTAAAGTTTGGAAATATTGGCATCAAGTACATTAGTTTTACTTGTATTTAGGCATAATTATATTATATTGTTTGTAATTATATTTTAAATTTACATCAAATGTATTTTTGTTATTAGATAGTGTTTTTTACGTTTTCTATTTTTTATTTTACTCTACATTGTTGCACGTTGTGCTGATTTGGGGTATTATTTTGGAACAATATTCACACATTTCATGCTAATATATGTAATTAATTTGAATGATATTTGTTGGGTCGTAGATGATCTTTTTAAAATGCCGATGTTCTTCGCTGACGTTTCAGTGATTGACTTTCGTCTCGTTAATAGCTTTTGTTCATCTATCTCGCATGTAAATTTTTGTTGAAATTGGACTTCCGCATACGATATGAAATTTAAAACCATTTTTAAGTTAAAAATACTTCCATTAAATTTTTATGCCTCATTTTAAATTGAAATATGGTTGTGAGAATCCAATTTAGATAAAAATATGTGCACAAACAGGAAGGCGACATTCGAAAAATAAGTAAAAGCTATGAGTAAGGTGAAAACTAATCAGCAAAACATAAAAAAAAAACATCTGCATTTTTATTTGACGTACCTTAAGTACCCAACAATTATTCAAATTACAAGAATAAAGATAAAAAACGTAACATGGCCAAGATTATTGCATTTATATACAGAAGTATGACAAGATTGTGTGGTATTAATATATGCTGCAGCTTTATTTATAGGTACAAGCTAAAAAGGACAAACCCATGTTAATAACATTTTGTAGTTTTTGTTGTACCGTCTATTTTTGTATAATAATCGAGTATTTACGAAATATATTAAATTTAAGAATATACGTGTGTTTATTGATATATGAAATACAAAGTTTGCTTGTGGGTTATTAAAAACAAACTTATTTGCAATTGTAATTGCTTGTTTTGAACCATCAGCAACTTTACATCTTATATTGGATCTTTGCATAAGAAGATAGTTCAAAAAATTTCTAATACACTGATGCAATTTGAAAATCCATGAAGTGATTTTTGTGGGGTATTTTAAATGACGTTTTTAAGTCCACATAAATGTCGAGTACAGTTGACAGTATTAAAGTAAACGGATAAGTCGAATTTTTAGTTCTTCGTTTAAGTGCAGTGCGAAGGATAACTTTATTTTTTAATTGCAAGCGATATTTGATTATCAGTTTAATTTAACAATTCGTAATTTTATTTATCAGTTATGTGTACGTCATATTATTCGTAAACATTTGTTTCTTAACTTGGGGGTAATATTTTTTAGTATATATAAAAACAATGATAAAAGTTTTACTTAAAAAACAAAACCATGTTCGTGTTGATGATTGTTGAATGTGTATAAATTAACTTTTATAAAGTGTTGTTTTGTGTACTTTGTATCAGTTAATTTTATAAGTGTCAGCCACTGAAGTGCTTGCTTTTGGTATTTAGACACTCAATGGTGAAGAAAAATTTACAGCTTATTTATGACCTATAGTAATTTATTTGAGTTTTGGTCAAATGCTAAGTTAATTATTTGTAAATATTTAAGAATCATTGGGCAAGTTTACGTAGATTTTAGATAATGTAAATATTATTGCATACGAAGATTAATGATTTCATTCTTTGGCATGGATTTTAAAAATCGTGTGTACGCCTTTGAAAAACATGTTAACAGTTATTACACAGATATTATACTGTTTTTGATTAGGTACCCTTGCACTTTGTACCCAATATTTGTTTAAAAATATTGCGCTTTGTGTATTATGTATAGAATAAAAAATGCTTGCCTCAAAACATATTAAATTTTGCGTGTTAATGCGTACAAGCGGACGTCCTTAATATGCGCAATTTACATATTAAACTTCCATTTTAATTAGTACGCATTTTAAAATGTTTTACACTTTAGTTAATGCTAATTATTTAAATAAACCATTCAAATCCGTCAACGAAGCAGCAAACAATTTTTTTAAAGTTGCGCGCGCTTCTACGCAAGAGAAATATTTGTTTATAAGGACTTTGAAACGCACTTTTTGATATATCCAAGTAATATTAAGCAAAATTTATTATTAAATATATTCGAAAACACATTTTCATGTACTATTATTCCATATTAAGCAATCTTTTAAGTGCATTATGCTTCCAAAATATTTGAGGTTAGGTGAGTTTTAAGGGCGATTAAGTATAGTAATAATTATTGACTAATGATTTAAATGTGTGTATTGTTAAAGTGCATTATTTCTTTATCAGATTAGTATTTTTATATGAATCACTTTTATTTTTATAATGTGACGACCTAAGTTTATGACTAAGAATGCACAACTTGTTCGACATGAAATGTTTGCCACTTTATTCTAATCTTAAGTAATTTGCTTCGTTTTCTGAAACAGTTTTGTTGTTTCTCATGAACAACATATAATTTTAACAAATAAAAAAGTGCAACAAAATAGTTGTTTGTCATGATTAATAAACACTTACCTATTTCAAATTTTGTTGATCGTCCATTGCCAAAGAGTAGTTCATATTATTCCTTATTAGCAGCTTGTTATAGTGTTTTTAAAATGTGTGATTATTGTGCCAAAACATTTTGTCTTTTCAGTCAGAATCTACTAACACCGTCGCTTTAATTTCATAATGGCAGAATTATCGGGCAAGGATATCACTTTAAACGCTAGAGAAATGCATCTTTCATCAAATTTAGAACCTTATTCAGACAATGCATTGATACACTCACAAAGCGAAACAAACGTAAGTGTCAATAATACAGTGAAATAAAAATAATTGTTTAAAAATGTTAAATTTGAATTTTACATATATGCTAGTTACGATATTCAATTACAATTGTACCTTTTATCACATTAAGGTGGCCGATGACAATTATTCTGGCGTGTATTTTCATTGGTTTTATAAAAAAGAGGTCGAAAACCAATTTATATGGCAACCCCTTTCGATGATCGATTCCGTTGCCCTCGAGTCTGTATTTATGTCGGGTAAGTTCTTGAATGTTGTATTTAAATTCGTATGTCAACAACAATTTCACACACCGACGTTCTTTCAATGCTCAAACTGTAGACGTTAATTTTTTTTAGATACAATGTCACCCGAAAAAGTTGTTGCTACTGATTGTGGTCGTTACGATGTCGATGTTTCGAGACGAGAACGTTATCCAGTGTATTGGACCAGTGCACCTACAGAAGTGAGACGGTGTTCCTGGTTTTATAAAAGTAGCGGAGACAGTAGGTACGTGCCGTACGAAGAAGATGTCGCAGCGAAACTCGAAGAAGAATACAAAATCGCATTCAAAACAAAACAGTGGCACAGACGAGTCGAATTAGCAAATGGAGAATCAGTCGTTTTTCATAGCCCCACCGTTCTTCTTTTATTACCTCCTGTACAATCACCGGATACGTGGGGAAATCCTCCAGTAAGTTGGCAAATTTCAATCGGTACATTTCGTAGCTAACAAATTCTTTGTTGTCGTCACAACAGCAAGCTCAACCAAAACCTAGAACAGTCCTACGCGGCATGGATCACTTCAATATAGAAGATGGAGAAACCGATCGTGTAGATCACGTCCTATTTTTGGTGCACGGAATAGGTTCAGCGTGCGATTTAAAGTTTCGAAGCGTCAACGAAGTCGGTACGAGCTTTTAACAAGCTTATAACGAGTTTGCCCTGCTGGATTTTCCATTTTACGTGTTATTTTCTTTATTTCAGTGGACGACTTCAGAAGTATATCGTATCAGTTGACACGTTCGCATTATCGTTCTTCGTGCGATAGGGGTGTCGCGGGTTGGATTGAAGTACTTCCTATCAGTTGGCATGGTCAGCTACACTCTGAAACCACCGGCATCGACAAGAAATTGAAAAGTATCTCTCTTGAAAGCATTCCTCGGCTAAGAGATTTTACCAACGACACTCTCTGTGACATATTGTTTTATACGAGTCCAATTTACTGCCAGGTACATTCTTGATGAATATAATTTAATCTCCTAATAAGAATTTTAATTTTCAAAGTTAGGTCTTAAATGATTCAGGCGTTACTGCCAGTGGCGTACGCAGAAAATTATTTCAGGGGGCGTAGTAATGGTGTAATCAGAAAATGACCTAGGGGGGCTAGACACAAAAAGTGAGTTGTAAGAAAGAGTTGTGGGGTCCAGGGGGGCGGCTGCCCCCCGGGTAACAGCGCCATAGGCAATTTTTTGTACACAAAAATAGCATTTATGAGTAAAATATACAAACATAAGTCCGCGTTCACAATGAACGTAGTAAATAGTAGATAGTAGTTAGTAGATAGTAATTAGTAGTTAGTGCGTAATATGTAAAAAGTACGTAATGAAATGCTTCAATAATTTACTGCAAGAACTTTTGTTAAACAAAGTAAAGTATCTATGTTTTTAATGTTTCAAATGAATTATTTTCCCTGGCGCTGACAAATTTGATAAACAACCTTCCGCGTTTAAATTGAGGTTATATGCTGCGCTACAAACAAGCCGGGAATTACCCGTATCCAAATAAACATTTCATTTCCTACTTTTTACGTTTTACGCACTAACAACTAAATACTAATTACTATCTACTATCTACTACGTTCATTGTGAACGCAGACTAATATATTTTATATGTATGGAAAAGCAGTCTGTCGCACAATTTTGAAATACGGCAATTATACTTTAAGTTCTTTTAAAATTTTTGGGTGGGGAGATTTATCCACCTCATCCCCCCTTGCATACGCCACTGATTACGGCGCTCTGTGTCGCTTTTATTTGTTGGGTGATCATTTTTGTTGTTTGTCGTGTTACTTCATGTTTCAATTGAGATGTTTTTAATATTTCCAGACGATCATTTCAACTGTAGGCGGTGAATTGAATCGGATATACGCTTTGTTTAAACAACGTAATCCCAATTTTGACGGTGGCGTTTCCTTGGGTGGCCACAGCTTGGGCTCTCTTATATTATTTGATTTGTTGTGTCATCAAAAATCTGCCCTAAATGGAGGTACGTTCGACTTAAATTGGCCGCCGTTTCATCGTGAGTTTATGTGTGATGTTATTTTTAGATAACATGTTGACCAACACCAAACTCAGCAACCTCGACTTAAGAATCAGTTATTCTATTTCGTCGGGGTCAACAGACGTTCCAAATCTATTTTATCCACAGCTGAGTTTCAAACCATCAGCTTTTTTTGCTCTAGGTTCTCCGATAGGTCAGTGTTTAGTATAGTGCAGTGTTTCTTAAACTGTGGGTCGCGACCCAAAAGTGGGTCGCATATAGTTCTATTTATTTAACCAAGCCAAAATTAATATTTTATTCATTTAAAGATAATTTTTTGTGCAATGAGATTTTGAGTTTTAGTTAATAAACAAATTTAACAGCAAATTAAGTGTTTTTTTTTTAAATTTTAGAAAACTAATAAAGTTAATGCATGCTTATTATTATCATT